>VSDK01012156.1:160074-189117 GCA_009767595.1 Symbiodinium kawagutii
CTTCGCCTTGGCGGTCTGGCATGCTTGCTTGCTGGCGCCGCTTCGGCCCCGTGGTTTTTTGCCCTCGCACTCGGAGGGGCTAAACCCCGTCCAATTTCGAGCCGAAAACGTCCGGTTTTCGCCTTCGAGGCCCGGCGCGGCCGGTGTCTAACGTCGCCTTCTGAACGCCAATAGAAATAGAAATTTGGTTTTTGGTTTTGTTTCCTTAGTCTTGGCTGGCTGGCTTGCTTGGTTGCTTGCGCTTGCTTCCTGGCTTGCTTGCGCTTGCCTGCTGGCTTGCTTCCTTGTTACTTGCTTGCGTGTGTGCTGCCTTGCGTGCTTGCTTGCCTGTGTGCGTTCTTTTGTTTGGTTTTTTCTTTGTTCACCTTGGCTGTCTGGCATGCTTGCTTGCTGGCGCCGCTTCGGCCCGGTGGCTCTTTCGCCCTCGCACTCGGAGGGGCTAACCCCCGTCCAATTTCGAGCCGAAAACGTCCGGTTTTCGCCTTCGAGGCCCGGCGGCCGGTGTCTAACGTCGCCTTCTGAACGCCAATAGAAATTTGGTTTTTGGTTTTGTTTCCTTAGTCTTGGCTGGCTGGCTTGCTTCGTTGCTTCCGCTGGGTTCCTGGCTTGCTTGCGCTTGCCTGCTGGCTTGCTTCCTTGTTACTTGCTTGCGTGTTTGCTGCCTTGCGTGCTCGCTTGCCTGTGTGCGGGCTAGCGTGCGTGCTTGCTTGCCGGATTGGTTGCTTGCTTGCTTGTCTTTTGTTTGGTTTTTTCTTTGTTCACCTTGGCTGTCTGGCATGCTTGCTTGCTGGCGCCGCTTCGGCCCGGTGGCTCTTTCGCCCTCGCACTCGGAGGGGCTAACCCCCGTCCAATTTCGAGCCGAAAACGTCCGGTTTTCGCCCTCGAGGCCCGGCGGCCGGTGTCTAACGTCGCCTTCTGAACGCCAATAGAAATTTGTTTTTTGTTTCCTTAGTCTTGGCTGGCTGGCTTGCTTCGTTGCTTCCGCTGGGTTCCTGGCTTGCTTGCGCTTGCCTGCTGGCTTGCTTCCTTGTTACTTGCTTGCGTGTTTGCTGCCTTGCGTGCTTGCTTTCCTTTGCTGCCTTGCGTGCTTGCTTCCCGGAGTGGTTGCTTGCTTGCTGGTTGGTTGCTTTGTTTTGTCTTGGTTCCTCTTGGCTGTTTGGCCCGCTTGCTTGCTGCCTGGCGTGCTTGCTTGCCTTTGCTTCCTTGCTACTTGCTGTCGTGTTTGCTGCGCGTGCTTGCTTGCCAAAGTGGTTGCTTGCTTGCTCGTTTTTTGTGTTGTTTTGTCCTTGTTCTTCTTGGCTGTTTGGCTTGCTTGCTTGCTGCCTGGCGTGCTTGCTTGCCTTTGCTTCCTTGTTACTTGCTTTCGTGTTTGCTGCCTTGCATGCGTGTTTTTTTTTGTTTCCTTGCTCTTGGCTGGCTGGACCATGACCATGACCGGGGGGGGGGGGGGGGGGTGGCAACACTGGACCATATATTGTTTGTTTAATTTGTGGGGGTTCGTAAAATAGGGAACCTGCAAATTGGATGGTCAAATGCATTCCTATACTATAAATGGTCAATAATCAATTGGATGGTTTAGTTGGATGGTTTAATACAATTCTATACTATGAATGGTTGATACTATGTGGGGGTCCTGCAAATGTTACTATAATGGTTTAATACATGCCTATAAATGGCTAATATTCGAATATTGCATCACTAATTGGATGGTCAATATTGGATGATTTGGGGCGTCCCCCATTTTGAGAAATTCTCCATATGGGGGGCCTCCAGCGCCTGAGGTGTCAGCGCTTGCAGCAGCTGTGTCAAGAGTTGGAATCCGATGCTCGGCTGCGGCGGCGTTGTGGCGGGTGCTTCCTTGGTTGTTCCTGGGTTGGGGTTGATGTATCATAGAGGGTTCTCATACGTTCCTATCTCACTATGAGTTGAGCAAGGGTGGATTAGGGTGGAAGGAGTAGGGTTGTGCTAGCGTGAGGGGATTACCAATGGTTGGCAAGGGTCCATATTTCTTATGACTGGGGGATCGTATCAGTAGCCTACCTGGTCTATCAACGTTTGTCAAAGCTGATTATGGGACCATAACTATTCATCAAAGGGTGATGAAGCTTGAGCTTGTTGATTTATCAGGGTGAGATTATACTGGAGGAGATACGAGATACGTTTGGACTATCAACTGACTATACCCAGTATTCCTTCGCTAAGGAGCTTCACTGAAAGGTTTTTCCTTTGTGATTGTGTCTCTCCAGAGAGGCCCGATGGTAGAGGTGATTCTTGCTTAGGCTTTGGCTGACATTGATTGGAAGACCAAAGGTTCTCGGTTTTCCTACAAACGCGATCCAAACTTCTGGATTTTCCACAGGCACATCTACGTCACTTTGTCCCTGCTGTAACCAATTTCACATCATGGGTATCGATGTGGCAAAGTGTGTTATAGCAGGAAGGTAGGCAGCAGAACGTTGGTCTAACATCTCACCAGCAAACATCACCATGTGATTTTGCAATCACCTGTGGCCAATAGTCAAGACAAGTCATAGATGGTTTGTCGCCAGGTATTGAGCCCGTGGCACAAACTTTCTCATGGCTTTTGCGAATCAACCCATGGTGTCCATGAACAGCCATGAACTCTGATTGCTAGACCCCACAGCAGTTCCGCTTAGAGCTCAGCTTAGCAAGCGTGAGGATTCATGGAGCTAGGTGCCGGCTGTACCTGTTCCCTACCGTTGAGGAAGTGAGCTGCCAAAATCTTGGCTTGACGATTCTAAATATTCAT
The DNA here is from genome assembly GCA_009767595.1 of Symbiodinium kawagutii. Classification (NCBI taxonomy): domain Eukaryota; class Dinophyceae; order Suessiales; family Symbiodiniaceae; genus Symbiodinium; species Symbiodinium kawagutii. The sequence continues at coordinate 162,845 of VSDK01012156.1, forward strand.
CAAAACAGAAGCACCCATCCAACCCATAGATATTTGTTATATTTTGTTATGTAGTTAGTTTCTTACTTAGTTTGTTTGTTCATTGATGAACCATGGTTGAACTACTAGTTGCTGTCAACCATCATTTTTACCACATCCGATACTATTGTTGTTCGTTTTCCCCGATAACTAACCATCATTTCACCATTATTAGCGTATGATGATCAAAGCAAATCATTCTTCGGCCCATTTAGTAGCCACTATGATACTGACCACCAATCAGTCACTAATCATGATGAACCATAGTGATAATCATTCTTAGCCATTCTTTGGCTGACCATCTCAGCCCAGAAACTAGTAAGCAATCACTTACAAACCAGATTAATTATGACATAGCTAACCAATATTGACCATTGTGATATGATAGGCATTCTTGACTTTTATTTTGCTAACCATCAGTAAGCAGTAATCAATCAGTACATTATATAATCAATACCAGTAATTATCTAACCATTATTTAACCATCCGTACCACAATCAATATTAGTCCTAGCTACACGTTCCGTTTGAGTCCCATGCCAGTCATCCTTATTCCCTTGGTGGGTCTGGTCCCTGCTAAATGTTGCTGCCTCAGGACCGCGACACAGCTCCTGGGCAGCAGATGCGACCGGTGGGAACTGCTCTTAACAGATGCAGATTCGTATAGCTACAGCTCCTATCCCGTAAGCAATTCTGGATCCAAAAGGGTGAAATTAGCCTTGTATGTTTTCTTCTTTGCAGTGTTGCTTCTGTTGTCGTTGTTGGAACTGTTGTTGTTTCTGATGATGTTGCCGAGACTGTTCTCTTACATTGTTCTTAGGATTGCTGTGGTAATAATTGTTTTTTGCGTCCAGTGGAGGCACCCACCAACCTGAACCAAGCTCAGCCAACCTTAACCCACCTCAACCAACCTCAGCCAGCCAACCAACCAAGCCACCAAGCCACCAACCAGCCAACTGGAGGAGCGCCTCCCGCCAAGCCAGGCACTGGAGCGAATGCAACGAGCTGAAGAGGCTCTGAAGGAGCAACACCAGCAGTTTCAGGTGCGCTGCGTGCGGCCGGAACGAGCTTTGGGAAGGGGACAGCCGTGGGCTCCTTTGAGGGGAACTGCTGCAGGTGGTGAATGGTTTCGGGGTTGGTTGGTTGGGTGGGTGGTTGGTCGATCAGGGCATGTGGTACCTGGTTTGTGGTCAGGGCTGGGCTGTGATCTTTGGTCATTTGCTGCAAACAGATCTCATGTGGCAACGAGTTTTTCCATGCTCTTGGATCTAGTGACTCCAACACGAACCTCAGATGACCTCATCCCAGCCTGAAGTGGCCAGCCATCAACAAGGCCAAGGAAGACATGACACCACGCCATTGCGCAGCCCAGCTGCCACAGGAGTACTCCAAGAAGAGTGCAGCTGAGGTGCCTGGCTCAAGGTAGCACAGCAGGCCCCTTCACTGCTCGCATCCTTCGGAGGGGTTGGATGTGAACGACGGAGCTGTTGGGATTCCAACGAAACTGTTCAACATCAACTTCCAGCAATATTCCAAGCTATTTGATCACATTTCAAATTGATTTCACCAAACTCGAGTTGTTGATCATGGGGATAGCTGCTGACCAGTGAGAAGTCGGTAACCTTCACAATTTTTGTGTGATGTACGCATCCTGGGGGTATGCCAATCCATTAGTGATACCATCTCATTGATGATCATTTTAGCTTCCAAAATCTGTGGATAAGAATGGATAAGATGTTATTATGAACAACTATGGATGGGGTACTCCCAATGGCTCAGGAATCACCAAATATAGGGACCTCGTTTTGTGAATTTCATTTGATCCTGGTACCCCCAATCGCTCGGCAAAACTGGTTGCACTACACCAAGGTTTTGTTTATGAAAAGATTGAGCACCAGGCTACGCAGAACACCCGATCAAGGACTCATGTTTTGAGTGCAGCCGTTCACCGAGGCTCGCTCGAATGCTGACAGCATGGGCAAAGAGGTGGAGGTTGGTCCCCCCCACCGAAGAGTGCTACTCTCAGTTGCCAAGCCACCAAAGGTCAGCGGCTGAATAGAGATTCTCTAGGTCAAGTTTCAAAGATGTTTTTCTGACATTCTATTTGAGCTGACTGATGCACCACTTTCGCGAGTTGTTTGGGGATGGTCAACACATGGGTCAAAGCTTGGTCTTGAGCAGTTTGCTGGTGCAGCGCGAGGATTTGTCTTGTTGTCAAATCACATTGTCCAAGTAAAGGGACTGGAAAGTTGAAGATCCGATGATCTGGGAATGTTTCAAGAGATCTCCTTCCATACGTGGACAAGTAAGGGAATCGATGGTGGCGTTGGAGAGCCGAATCTGCTGGTTGTTGATCTCATGATTTCTCTTGAAATTCACTTATCTCGCCCTTGCCGGATGGCTAGTCAGCGGCAGTTGCGAATACGATGGATATGGATATGCGAAATGGGAACCTGTTGGACAAGGGTGGAGTATCCAACGTGTTGAGCCTGCTGGCTTGAGCCTCGCCTGACCTTCCACTTGCCAAGACTGGATGGTCACAAGTGACATCTCCACAGATCATGAAGGTACTTGGCCAACAGGATGTACTGTATCCAATGAGCTGTGAACCATGGCCAACCAGCTCTGAATTTGTCATGAATGATCAACAAACTAGACTGGGTAGACTGGTATTTGGATTCTGAAGCTACAAGATCTCTTGGGGATTATAGGTATAGCCATGCAGATACGGCAGTCTTTTGTCTCTTGTGAACATGGTGAATATGGACCAGTCTGCGTTTGGAAGAACCTGTGTTGACCCACTGATATGGCTGGTTGGCATGCACAAAATTGCAAAGCAGCGCTGCACAAAAGTGTTGAACCACTGGAAGTGTTAGTTTCTGCAGGACGGGCAAAGTGAAGCAACAAATCGTTGCAACCCTGCAAGAAGGCGATTTTGCCATGGAAGGTCAACAGATATCTTTGGCCATCTTAAGGCCATCTCAAACCCATGAACTTCAGCCCCTTACCAAGACGGAATTGTCCGTTAACGATGTTTGGGATCCGATTGGTTGTTGGTTCAAACATTTTTCAAATTTTCCAACTGGGATGAAGAAATCATTTGACTTGCCAAAGTGCTTAGGGCCCGGTGGCAGCAACCAGGGTCACAGCCAACCTGGCGCCATGTTGCCTCGTGGCAGACTATGCGCTTGGAGGACGGGGTGCGTCGTTTCGAAGGAGTGGTTGGTGGAACCTGTCGGTTGATGGTTGAAGGTGGCTATGCTGCCGGTAGATGGGACATGGCGTGGTATATCTGATGGCATGGCGTGCTACCACAAATTGGCAATGCAATACTAGTGGATCAATAGTCATGGTTGATGCAAACATCTACCAACCATTATGGACAAATGTGATTTGCTAAATTGATGGCTCAAAATATATCAACCACCAATTTCACCCGTATGAATCGAATCATCAACTATTCTAAAGCGTCAAGAGGTCAACCATTCTATCAATGATTCACAAAAACGAAGCATGATTCATTTCGCCCAATCAACATTGAACAGCTACAATCAACCATGATTGCGCCATTGAATCAATGATCAACCCTTACTGAACCATCATACACCACTTTCAATTAACTAGCCATGAACCAGTGATTATCCAACAGCAGCTCGGTCAACCACGACAACGGGTCACTTTGGATGTTTCAGGGCTGCTACAAGCCGCCTGCCCCGGCTGAGCCGCCTGCAGAGCCGGCGAACACAGGTCCGAGCGCGCAGGGTGTCACGAGGTTCGAGGAGGAAGGTGTGGTTCATGGGAAAGGATCATCAAGGAATTGTAGGAATGATGATGATGATGATGATGATGATGATGATGATGATGATTATGATTCACCAATGGTTAGTGGTGGCGAATGATGTTCAACAAGGATGGTCAACGGTGATGGTCAATGATGGTTAGTGTAAATTAAGGACTGCTTAACGATGCTTTCACGGAGCGACAATCAAAATAAATGACGGTTGAGGCATGTACAGTGAATTTTAACTAATAGCAGTTGGGCAGGTACAATGATGAATTCTTACTGAGCATGGTTTATCATGGCCCTGCGTCATGCTGTGGGCTGATGGTGGTTTATCTACCGGTGATGGTCAATGCCACTTGAGTGGCGCCAGATGGGGAGTTTTACTACTTGATGGTTGTAAAGATGATCTTTTTGGACTTGGAGTGCGGTCGATTGGTCGCAACAGATGACTCAACATGAAGAGTATATGTCCATGTCTATGGACTCTTTATCCTGTTCACATTTACAGGTATGCTTGGGTTCGAACCGTTGTTTTGTGTTTCTTCTCTGAAAGTAGGGTGAAAAAAAACCATGGCAAATGATGATGAACTCGCTTCAACCATGGTGCACATTTATCAATAGGCTTATCAGGACAATTCTACCCCAAACCCAGATTAATTGTTTTTAGCGATCAATCGTCGATTTCTTCGATCCCAAGTGCAAGGAACCCCCATGTGCAGTTTTTTTCGAGGCTAATCAACCGTCCGCAGAAAAAAACACATGCCCGACTGGTTGAAGCTGAGTAGGCCAAGCTGGGCACCAGCTTTGCAAGCCCTACATCCTTCATCACCAACCATCAACTTCCATCAACTTCCATCAACTTCCATCAAAGATCACCCAGCCACATCCCCATGAGTTCACCGAGTTCACCAACAAAAGCTGCCAACAAGTCACCACAACCTGTCCACCCTCCACCCAGCTGCACCAGCCGAGGCCACGACACCTGAGATCAGGTGGCCGGACCGCAGCGTCATCCACGAGCCCGCCTGGGAGAAACCTCCCGTGTGCCTTGGCGGCGGTCCATTTCCGGCGTCTTCTGACTCGGAGTTGGTGTTTTTTTATCAACATTTATAGATACATATGGGATATCATTTTTTTACATGAAGAAACACATTGATATATATATATATATGTATGTTATATGTAGATATGATATGATAAATAGATCACACATATATGTATGTATGATATGTATATACGATATTAGCATGCATATGCAAATAGACTCGGTTGAGTAGGGACGATAGTTGATTGCCAGGCTGAGCAAGGTTCAGGCTGATCCCTTTGGTGATTTGAATATATTTGAATGAAAATCGGGTGATCCATTGTCGCTGGGATTTGCATTAGCAGGTATCATCTAAACACATTCGGATGATTGGGATCAACCGTTCTGAAGCCATGTGCTCCATGGATCTCAAGGCTCAAAGGATCCATACCCTGTAATGCTTCTCTGCTGACTTTGGGCCACGGGACCTTAGCTGAGTGACGTGTTGGTTTATCTTGCCGGGTTGAGTCAATACCAAACAGCACCAGAGAATCGTAAATCTGTTGAAGTATCAACAGAAGAGACTGGGTGCCTAGTTATTCAATTTGTTTCTGTCATGAGCCAAGGGCGTTTGCGGTGGATGTATTATACTGTAATCCACCATGGAAATACCCTTCACCTATTTGTTGTCAGGGTATGGTCCAATATCCTATGAAAGATAGAAATAGATAGTATATATCTTGATTGCGGATGCATATTCACAAGACATCACTAGCAGCAAGTGGTGATGATCGCAAGTAATTGTCTCAGGATCTTAAAGATCTTGGATCTTGCGCCAGACTAATGATAAATTGTCGTTCCCCCATCATGGTTTTTGAGAGATAAAACCCACTATGATTTTTTTTGGGCAGTACTGATAAATATATATATACATCACTGATGAACTGATCACTATTCATTGGACTTAGAATTTAGACAGTGATTTAGACACTGTTCATTTGATTGATTTAGAATATATAGGTCCGAATTTAGATTTTATCGTAAACCTACTATTCATTGGACTGAGACACTGTTCATCTGAACAAAACCGACTGACGCTCCACCTGGAAATTCGTGGCGCGCGACCGAGGCTGATGCCTGCATCCATCATGAACCTTGCGAATCTTGGCCGCCAGGGTTGGATTTGGTCCATTTCTATTGCGGAGGAGCAAGTTGTCAAGCTATTGGAGTTGTAGTTGCTAAGTGCTGGATGCTAGGCATTAACATAGGGGGTTTCTCAAGCTGGTCGGGAACCCCCAAGTTATGCTTGGTTTATTACTATAGATGATTGAAAAAGGATGATAACAGAGGGTAGCCATATAACTTGAGAAACCACCATATCATCAATAGTCAGTTGAGGCGTGAAGCATCACCCAGCATCATGAAGCTGGTCACACGCCATGAACTGTCAGGTTGTTGGTTGCTTTTCAATAGCTTCGACTGGTTGGTTGGGGTTCAGTCGTGAGCTATGACCATGAGTCACTCCCAGTGGTCACAGAGCTGAGTCTGGTGAGAAGAAGAGGTGGGGTCGCGGCTGAGCCCCCTGGCACTTTGCTTAGGAACATGCTGGAAACCTACTTTGTCCTCAAGGAGGTTAGAGCCCGGCCTGGTTTTTGAAGATGTGCTGGGCTGGGAGCTCGACTTTTGAAGATGTGCCGGGCTGGGCATTCAGGTTGCAGCAATGAAGGCCATGAAAGGCACCGCCACTGCCGTGGGGGTACTGCCATGGAAAATCCCACCGAAGCGTGTGCAAAGTGTGATGCAGTTGTTGGTTAGTGCAGGGTTTGGGCCGCTGCATTGCTCATGATGAAAACCATGTTTTCAGCATGTTTCGTGACTCATGAGCCCATGATGAAACCACCATTTTGGGCGAAGTTTTTTCGGTCACCCAACCGGTCACCCAACCGGTCACCCAGCCAGATCTTCCTACCTGTGCAGTGCCCACCGCCCGCGACGCTCTCTGCGCACCTGCCGGCTTTGGCTCAGACGCCGGCGCGCTGAGGGGAACGACCTTCCCCCTGAGCAGCTTGGCGGTGATGGGTCAAGCGTCATTGAACCACCATCCACCATGGTTCTCCACCATCTTCACTACCATGGCTACCATGGGTTATCCATCATAAACAATGGTTCATCATCATTAACCGCTACTTAATCATCTTGAACCACCAGTTATCCATCATTAACTAGTGGCGCCATGGATAACTAGTGTTTATTAATCATCACTATCCATCATTTTGCCGTCCGGGTTATCCATCATCTTGGTGTTAAGCAGCATTTACCATCATTAACTACTACTTAACCACCCCTGAACCATCATTTACCATGGCTTATCCATCATTTGAACCACTACTGAAGCATCATTAGCCATTGGTGACCCACCATCAGCCATGCCATCATCATCTCTCGGCGGATCATCGCCGGTCCTCCTCACAGGTCCTCACAGGTCCTCGACTCCAAGGGCGATGTCCGCCGGTCAGAGCTGCGCTGTCACGTGACGCGGCGTGTTTGGCGTTGTGGTGGGGAGCTGGAGGTTCATGCGACTCATGGGGAACTGAGGATGCGACTGGTGGTTGAGAATGGTTGAAGGTAGGCATGGTAGGTAACCAATAGTTCATGATGCTTAAGGATCGTTCAGAAATTGTTGGCAACAGTTGGCCAATGGTTGACAATGGTTGCCAATGGTTGTTGATGGCTATTATATATCCGTTGAAAATTGAAGATAAATGATGGTTGGGCGTTAATAATGGTCAAAGATAGGGGGAAGAACGGACAACAACTGAAAAAATGGCAGATGCTCTGAATCTTGGCACAGTTTCATAGACATGAAAGGATTCATCATGTTTAGCCAAAGTGGATGATTGGATATCCTCGGTAGTAACTGAATTCTTTTTGAGCATGGGTTGATCAACCGTTCCAACCAATGTTAGCAATCATTAACCACGAATCACCACTCATGAGCCTCAAATTGACCAACCACCATACCAGGGGCTGCCCCAAATGGCGTGGTTTGGCTTCCGCACGCAACAACGTGGAGTTTTGCCGCAAGCGCTTTCGCAAGCAGTTGCTGGATACAGTTGGCATGTCTTGCACAGCAAGCTGAGCAGAGTTTGTTTCACAACAACCTCAATCATGATTGGATCACGGATCATGGATGCAACCTTGACACAGCAACTTTGATTCATGGATCGCATGTCTTTGCGTTGCGAGTATTTCGGCCCAAGGTGGAAGCAACTCTGAGATCTAATCCCATTCAGCCGTCAGCATGAAGCTTCTTCGTGTGTTCGTGGCCATTTGGGCGGCATGGATGGCTTCCACTTCTTTGCAAGGATGCGGCAGTGAAGAAGATGAGGTTGTGGCAGGAGAACAAGTGAATACCACCGAGACCGAGAACGATACCAACGCCACCGATATGAACACCACTGACAACACTTCGTCGTGAGATGTGAGTGGCTAGAAGAGTCGTGAACCGGAACCGTCCGCGCGAAGTCGTAGGGCTCCAGCCAGATGCAGCACTGGCCAGCCTGGAGGCAAGGCTTCTAAGGGTTGAGATAAGACACATTTGAATCAGTTGACACGTTTCAGCAACAAATTGCAACTTGAAAATCGTGGATGGGTTACGTGTTTTTAATGTGCATCCATATTGGGAACTTTTGCTTCAGGCTTGGCCCTTGAACAGCTGTGTATGGACAAATTCAATGCCAGCATCACTTTGCAGGCAAGTTGCATAAGTCCTTAAGTTGCGCAAAGTAAAAACACGTCGTTTGAAACAACCGCCACCTTACTCTAGCAAGCAAGAATCTACGACAAAATGGCTCTATTCCATTTGCATGTTGAGAAGTGTTTCTATTTGCATGTTGTTTCAATCGAGCGCAGCCTAAGCACTTGCCCGCGGAGCACGTGCACCACGGCACCATCCTTTCTGCTCGCTTCTTGCGACTGCACGTTTGCTCAAGTGCGACGTGTCAAAAAATCGATGCTAGAATGGCAGCTGCGTAAAGTTGAAGCGTGCATCCTACAACCTGATACCTTAGTGCCTGCGTGTGTTCTTGTGGGGTGCACATGGCACCTTGCTTTGTGAGTTGTTCATGGTTGCTACAACAATCCCACAATCCCACATAGCATAGTAGAAACATGTTTGAAGCATTCAGGTGATGGTAGCCAGTCCATCCCTGGCTACGACTATAGACCAAGTGCATGATACGGTAGCCCCCATGTTGGTCTGATTCCTGTACAATGTGATGAAAAGTTCGTCGCTGCTTCGCTGGCGATGTATGTGTTGATGTTCACTTCACCTCAGAAAAGTTTGATGAAAGTGATGAGTTTCGGATCTACCCTCTGGGAAACCAACCAGGAAGCCCAAAAAATCAACATTTCTATAGGTAAAACAACGATAAACGGTGGATTTCCAACTTCCAGGTCAATGTCTACCCAGGATGAATAAACCCGAGGTTGATTAACTGGGGGGGTTACCATTCCAATGGAAAACCAAGGCTTTTGGGGGATACCCCCTTTTAATAAACCAGGGGTTTATGAATCCTGGGTTACCATTAGTTGAGCAGACTGTAAATTTCTTTCCCAAAGATCCGCACCCCAAACGCCGCTGCTCCGAGGACTGGAAGGCTGGTGAGCTCGTGACCGCCCTGGCAGTCGAGGTCTGTGCCCGCGGCCCCCAGGGCGGTCACGAGCCTAAGACAGGTCGGCCCAGGGTGGGTTTGGGCAGTGGATTGGTGAGTCGAGTTGAGATGGATTTGGTTCCGAAGAACGGAAAGATCAACATATTGTTTTGCCAAAAATCAATTGTGTTGGATTCAAAAACGATTTGGGATCCCGTTTTGGGATGTTTGTGGGGAGTCTCTACTTAGATTTGGATGGCCAACCGAAGTCGAGTCGTGGAAGATATTGATTGGCTGTGGTATTGGCACGTCTTGGCATAATATGGTTCAAACCATAAGGTTCTGTGAATCAAAGCGGACCCTTTTTCTTGACTTATTGATGCCCTGAGACATGGGAGTGAATGCGATGCTAGAATGTGTGAATTTGTGTGACATCCATATGTTCATTTTTGCGGTTGGCAGCCACCTAGAGTTGATGCGTGTGTTGCATCCAACAATCTGTTTTTTTTTGAATGCCAGTTTCTTTTTCAGTGCACATGGCACATCACTTTGTGAGTTGATCATGGTACAACAATCCCATTTGACATGAAATACAATAGAAACATTTTTGAAGCACGCAGGTGATGAACGAATTCCATCCCTGGTTACCACTATATAGACTAGAGATATAGTATTTCGTGATGTGGTAGCCCCCATGTTGCTCTCATGCCTATACAACGCGATGGCCAAACAACGCAAAGTAATATGATGCGCCACACCACTGCACTACGTCAAGCCTAAAGTGGAAATGGTGGAGCAAAGCCATCATTTGATAGTAATATAGGTCTCAATCTTTTAAGAGTTACACCTACCTCAAAGCCACAAATGTATACAAATGTTAGTTTCTGATAGGGAAACCGCCAAAAAGCTAGGGAGACGTGACATGTGCACAAACAGAGTCCCCAGACGAAGGTTCAACGTTCGGTGAACTGGACCTGAACGGCACCACGAAGAAAGCTGCGCATCCGAAAAAAGGCTGTTGTGACTTGCGGGGGCGCAAGGAAGTCCACATCATGGAAAATCATTTTGATGCAATGTTGACAGCGGTTGGTAATTATTGAGAACGGTTTTAGTGGATCATGTGGATACGAACCAGTCTCAACACTGACCGCGAACAATTCAGAATTCAGCATGAATCCACCGGTCATTAAGTAGAAATGCTGTTAGGCACTGCATTCCCAATTATTCATTGGTGAAATACCATTAAACATATGCATATACATGGGATATTTTCCCCACAATATGACTGGTGTTACTACCCGTGGCAAGGAATCCCAGACCTGTATCAATGTCAGGTCTAATAGGTGGTGTCACGAGCTCATACAGCGCTCATGAAGGCCTGCACCAAGCGTTTCTTCCAACATGTATTTACACGTGTATTCATGCACATTCATATACATATATGAATCATCAACGTATCTATCTATCCATCTATCTATCTACCTATCCATCTATCTATCTATCGATCTATCCATCCATCCATCTATCCATCTATCTATCTATCTATCTGTATGTATGTATTTACATGTTGACATTTTTAAAGTGTGGTTCTGCACAAATATCACAGGTACATACTCGCACCTGTATATACCCACGAACCTCCATGGACGAATTAGTAGTCCAAGAACGGTGTACCTCTCGAGCGCCTGGTTGCAAGAAAACGATGATGATAGGACGCTTTGAGGATCTGTTCATAGACAATACTCACGTGAATTACATTGATATAATTTCCATCCTTCTTACTTTGATGGTCTCAAATAGTCATTGTACAACATCACTTTCCACTGCCATCGTTATTCACTGACGATTTTCACCCCGAAACGTAGCCGTCCGATTCTCAAGCTAGCGTTTGACTCGAGTCCCGTGGCAGCTGCCGTCGAGGACGTTGGTTGGGTGGTAGGGTGGTTGTTGGTTTTGGACAGTTGGACCCATGATGGTGGTAGGAACCCACTGACAAAACCATTGCTTGGTCAACAATATTGTCGTTTGTGTCTATATGCACGTATAGACTTTCATGTTTAGTGTTTTGTATGATAGATCTGTAGGCCGAAAAAAATCAAAGGTATGTGTTGGACTGCTGTTGCGAATCACCGCCGCACAGATGCCTTTGATTTGGGCATCTAATAGCATCATTGGTCAGGCAGATCATGAGGTCCGAGTCGGCACCTCACTCCCTAGGCGTCAGATGCGTCGTGAAGGCGGAAATTCGCTCGAACGAACTCAGCCGCAGCACGTACGAAAGATGCGAACACATGCTCAGAAAAGTCGCAGCATGCTACGACCCGACATCCTGCGCGTTGGATTCCGCTGAAACGTGCCCAGTTGCAACCTTTTGGACTGAGCCCATTGTTTATTTGGTTCTATGATGGTCTATGTATACAGAGATTTCTAGTCATAGACACTCAAGTACATCCATGTATATATCCTTAGCACATCCACATGTCACACGTGTTTTTCTTAAAGTAAGGGTACCCCCAAAATGGCTGGTTTATTGCTATACAGATGATTGACAAACTCAATGAGTTGGGGTTCCCCCTAGGCCCAGTGCACCGTACCGGCCCAGGTTTTTCTTTGGACCCTTGGTGACCATCGTGTATGCAGTGAGATCCATCCACGGTATGTTGCTTGTAACCATAGATGAAAACCATCGAACTTGATATGTTACTCATACATGTTATATGCATCAATGTTGTTGCTTCATATTTGGCTAACCATGGATTGCTTATAAAATGATAGCTATAACCATGAATGATAACCATCCCATGAATGTTGTTCACTGCTTAGAACAGATGAAAATCGGACAGTATCTACTTGCAGCATATCCATATATCCACATCATATGTAATGGTCTTGGGTAATGAATGTGGTTGATATCTAGTTTATACTACCAGTACATCCATTATATAGCTTTTGTATGTGACAGAACTAATAGATTACAATATACAACTATTGAATAACTTATGTATAAAACTAACATCTAATTATTGTATTTAGAATAGATTTATACTTCTAGTACATCCATTAGAATTCTTGTATGTTGATTGCTCAAAAGTCTTCGCCTCACCCTTGGGTGTCCCACAATCTCCTGCGGAACGGCAGCGTGCGCATGCCACAGGAAGCATGGCGCGGCTGATTGCTATGATGGCAGCAGTGGCTGTCGGTGAACCCAGTTGAAAAAAACACATGGTTGAGGTAGACTTAACTCTGACGACATGATGTGGAATATGGACTTAACTCCGAGGACATGATGTGGAATATGGTGGTTGTAGAGGGGTAATTATCATTGATAATGGCTAATAAGAGGGGATAGGAAGCAACAATAGTAGGGGATATACCAATTATATGAGGTTTCTCAAGCCAAAGGGGACCCCCCAAAATGATTTGCTCATTACTACAAACCTTCATTTTAAGAAATCACCATGTAGAATATGGTCAACACTTATTGGTGGATTGTAATGATGGAATTTCACGGGGAACGACCAAACAGCAGTAGGTATACAGTTGTCGTGAACCTTTGCAGCTATTGAGTGAGTAGCGCAACAACTACCGGATATTGGGAACCACTATGGTGAAGAAATAGCTTCAAGACTGAACATACCATATATCAGGTATTAGTCACCATCTATCAGGGTATGCGAACGGATGGGTCTACCCTGGGTCCATTGATCACTTTGTTTGCAGTGTCTACCCTGAGATCTTCCCACAGTTGTATCTCTTAGGCATGAGCAGTGGTTGGTTCTTGACATTGCTCAAAGTGACGGTTCTTAGATTCCCGCATGGGGGTTGTAGGTGACCCCCTGAAAGGTGTACCCCCCCAGTAAAGGGGCTATCGAAGGGTTAACAACCGCCATCAACAGCTTGTGGTTGTTAATAGGATACTGACAGAAGTACCATTAGCGGGACTATTGATTTGCATGCTCTTTACTAGTCAGATCCATTCGAGAAACAAGTCATAGCCGGGGTTGATAGATTCTCCTCATGAAATCTTAGATTAGATATGGACTCGAGATGGGGGTGTACTCCAAACAGTTTTCCCAAGAGGTTTTCCCAAGAGGTTTTCCTCACAATGATCTCACAACATCTCCCATGGATTTGCTCGAGGATCTTGATGGGAGATGTTGGTCCAACAATTCATAGGCTAAAACCACCCGATGTTCATGGTAAAACTGGGGCTGGTAACTGCTGGACCCGTTAGGATGTTACACACACACACACAGTCTCAAGTAGATTTCAGGAGAATATTTAGTGACAATGATGATATGGGCACATTAGGAATGATGGAGTGAGTCAGTGATGATGATCTATCAACGGGTGAGTAGTGGCTAATGAAAGATCAAGGATGATCAGGCTACAAAAGATTCATGACGCTTCACAACAATAGGGTCTAGTCGGTATAGTGGTTGCTATACTAGTTTTTCTCAAAAATGCGTCACAGTGTTTCACAGTGTTTTGTGGCTGTATAAGAATGGCCCATGATAATGGATAACAAAAAGGGTTAACCATTACTCCCCTTTATTGGCAAATAATGATGGTTGTCAATGATTAAGAATGGTTTGAGATTATTGTCGGTACTAACAGTGACCATTATTTATTGTTAATAATGAACAATGATAAGATAATGCTGTTCATTATTAAGATGAGTCAATTTAATAATGATAGATAATGATCATAAAGGTGTTGTTCAATAATAGCTTAATAACCTTTGTTGTTCAACAAAGGCTGTCAACAGCCGGTCAATGGCAGGCAATGGCAGATGAGTGGCCATGGCCGGTTGACGATCCTGGTCCTGAGGTGGCCGGGGCGGATCAAGTGGACCAAGACATCCTCGACTTGCAAGCGGAGGCGAGGTCACGCACCGGGGCTAGTGCTGATCAGGTTACAAGAAACATGGATTCACCATGGTGAGAATGAACTATCTATAATCACTGATTAGATTATTTTAAAAATGATTACATATAATATAGATAATTTGTAATTAATTGATTTAATGGGGTATATATGATCAGAATTGTTAAAATCATGTGACATGGTGACTCATAAACCATGAATTGAACATTTAATTCATTGTGAATTATGGTGAGGAATCCCAAGGTGAGAATGCGAACGTGAAGAGGTAACCAACCAAGCTTCACAATCGAACCAAGCTTCACAATCGTTGGTGAACCAGTCTCATCATTGGTGGATCAAATGCGTGTGCCATGGTGAGAAGGGCGAGGAACAGGAATCACCACGGTGAGAATGGTGAGGGAGAGGAATCACCAAGCTGAAACAATGGTTGGTTTACCAGTCTCATCATAGGTGCTTCGAATGGGTGTGGAGAGGAATCACCAAGCTGATAACGCTTAATTATAAAAAGTGAGGGGTAATCGTGACGGGTTCACCCTGGTGAGTGGTGATTGAATGGTGGCTAGTGCTCCTTGTTAACCCCGCAGTGTTGACCATTGGTGGTGAAACAGTCATGTGGGTTGTTGGTTCGTTGTTGCTGATGGGTTCCTAGCAGTGAAAGCAGTTGTAAATCGTGGCAATTCAATCTCGTTTATCATGCTGACAATACTGGTTCGTGATGATTAATCATGGTTATAGTAATTGTTGCAATATCGCTTAATAAGTCTACCAAGGTCACTTGATTAACTAATGGTAGATATTTGTCAATTCGCATTGTGACAACAGGCAATGATACTGAACTGCCAATCATGCAACCATTGGTGGTGAGCTCTTGGGACTGATGGTGTCACAATGGTGTTCGGCTAACCAGTTTGTCTTGGCCATTATCAGCCAAGAACCAATTTTTGGCCATCAAATATGCCGACAAATTGTTAGGCCGATAATATCAAGCTGGTGAAAGAAAGAATATGTTGATTAAATTCGATGGTCATAATTGGTTGACAGCCAACATTAAGGTTTTTTTTTGCAATGATACTGCACTGTCATGCAACCATTGGCGGTGAGCTCTAGGGATCGATCGTGTCATAAGGGTGTTGGGCTAACCAGTCTATCTTAGCCATTGTCAGCCAACAATCGATTTTTGGCCATCAATTATGCAACAGTTTTGTCGCTGACAAGATTGAACAACATGTCGAGAGAATGAGCACCGGTTCTTCATCGGGGCAATACTAGCCATTGTGAACCATGAAGATCAGAATTGTGAAGCAGCAAAAAGACAATCAGTCATGCTTATTGCTGAAAAACCATTGCAATCATACAATTATGTCCACCACTGGGACATTGCTAAAGCCATTGGATCATATCATGAATCATGATTATTGCTAGAAGTCATTGAGCCATCCACCATTGGATCATTACGGTTAAAACGGCACACATCAAGGCCACAGATGAAAGACACCTCATGATCAAAAAATTGAGCTCGACAGTGGTCCTGATTCGCACGCTGATTTTTGTTTCTGGATTCGAGTCACCAATATGCATATACATTTATAAATATACATTTATAAATATATATATATATATATTTACATATATATATATATAGATAAATACGTACAAATAAGTAGATAAGCATATATATATAGATTTACATATAGATAGTTCCCTTATCACATTGACGGAGAAGACCAGGAGTGATATACGTGTACCAATGAATGTAGATATTTGTATATGGAGACGGTCATACATACATGTATCTAGCATTCGTAAATTTTGTATATACACAAGTATGTCATATTTTTTTTGATATCTCTTGGCATTAGCATTGCCCAACCCTGCCCACACAGATGGCTGATTGATACCGATCATCATTCCGCAATGGTTTTGCCCTGTGTCGGTACTGCTGCTAAGTTGATATTGTTTTTGGTACTGGGTCCCAGCTTGACTACCAGCGATGCAGGAAATACCCCCGCGATCGGAATTGGGCATGTAGATGGACCGCCCAATTGAAGTCTAGTATGAAGCATTATCCATTTTCGTGGGGCTTGTAGTATAGTATATATGATACAGAGTATAGTATATCCACCACGGAGCTTAGTATGAATGAGCAATATTGCGAAATTAAACCTTCACCATCCTTCTCGGTTTGGTTGCAATATTGATGGTTTGTAGGGTCAACCACCAAGAAGAACCAACAAGAACACAAGTGGCAACCCAACGGATGGCTCAACCTCGGCCAACTGGTAGTGAAACCTGTTGGCTGACCCTGGCCCAGCTGTTTGGGTGCGGCGAGAGGTTGCTGCGCAGGCGTCTTTGATCGAGGCCGATGGGTTCCACCAGGGTCATCGAAGTTCATGGCTGAACCATGCCCTGATCATCCAAGTGAGTTGTGCCCGAGTTCATGGTTGGTTGTGAACTCTTGGCGTTGTTGAGTTATTTTGAAACCTCTGAGCTGCAACGAAGAATCCTATGAAACATGATCGTTGATGGTTGTGAAAGCCAATTCCCAGCCAATGAGCAAGGAGCCGGTTCTAAACTGACATGGAAAACAATGATATTAGTAGAAGAACAGGAAGCATGAGGTTCTCTAGAAAGACATATGAGTAGAAGAACTGCCATGGTTTCAAGGTCCGCCACTTCTAGAGAACCTGTGAAGACTGGTGATCTTCCACTTCCAGTCAGAGGCTCCTTGAAAAATCATGGTTTTTGCCGGAAAATGGCCCATGCCTTCTCCGGGTCAGTCGCCTCATGGGTTGCATATGATAAGTCCAGATCGAAAGAAAAAACACAAAGGGAATATTTAGATGATGATAAAACGATATTGCAATAAGATGAAACATTTTGTCATCTGAGCATAATCAACAGATTGCAATATGATGATCAATATTAATATGTAACTCAGATGATTAGTTAATCACATGAATATTACATATTCGCATGTAACTCAGATGTGATGAATTATGTTGATGATTCAATCCAATCCAATATGATGAACACAAACTTGTTCACCGGACCAGAATATACCACCGATGTTGCCAGTTAGAGCTCAGGCCCAGGAATAGCCTCCTCGTCCTGCTAGCTGGAAACCGGCATGTTGTGTCGAACATTTTCAGAAAAACTCGTCGATGTCTGCCCGCTGAGCATCATCAGAGACTATTTCTTGATGACGTCCTGGTTGATCATGATCAAACCATGCTGCCTTCTTTTGGTTTCAAGAACCACCCGCTGAAACCATGCTGGTTCTTGCAAGAACCAACACAATGCTGCAGCTTCAGTTGGCGACCTTCTTTTGGTAACTCCAGCAGCTGAGCCACCAGTTCTGCAGGTGGTTGGATCATGTTTTTTTCATTTTTTCCGCTGCAAGTTGAATTTGTCAGACCCTCCGAAATATGCACACCCGCAATGGTATAGATTCCCACGATTGTGAAGCAGAGAGGTATCACCCACGATAAACATCACCATGATCAATGATTAATCATGATCAACCCTGCTTAGTCTTCAATCAGCCCTCAACTGACCAATAGCTAGCTATCATTCAACCAGCCAGCGTCTGCCAGCTGAGGCTGCCAATCTCTCTTGGTCAGGCATTAACCATGGGAATCAACCAGAAGGATTGTTTGACCATGCTTAGTTCCATGGTTGATCTATGTAACCATGGTGAACTTATGGTAGTCTGAGGTGCTGATCTATCCATTATTAATCCACTACCATGGAGAACCAAAACTGTTAACACATCGTCATTAATCATCGTGTCGCCGTCAACCATGACTGGCCATTGGTCAAACAAGCTTAAGGACCTGCAACTCAAGCAATCACTGGTAATCAGTGCCATTGTTGACCATAAACAAAAAGTTGACCACTGCTAAGAATGCGATTCATTATCCACCAGAGTTTATTGCTGTTGCTTGGTGGCCATTAGTAATAGGGAAGGTACAGATCAACCAGTACGAGGATCAACTGTTGGAGTTAACCACACTGTGATGATTATTGACGTCAGTCAATGGATATGACCATAGCGATCCACCGAAATCAGAGGTGAAGTAGTCAGCCATGAGTAGCCACAATCGCTATGACCAGGACTAGCCACTAGTAGCCATTAATCCACCCCATCCTTCCAAACTGATTTATGATTAGTATCAGCCAGTTATCCACTGTATGACCATGTATCCATGATCGATCATCAAGCATTGGAAAGCCACCACTGGGTTCATGGGAACAGCGACTCGTTGGAAACCCGACTGTTCAACCACCAGCTTTACAGGGATTTCCCAGAGGGATTTTTCCCATGAACCATCAGTTGTTGAACATCAACTAGCCATTAGTGAACCACTGTTGCTGTTGAGTATCTCCTGTTGTTTACCACTATGAAAAACACTACCAGCCACGATGAACCGTTACTGACCATTATGAAGCATTACTAAGCACTATTGATCATTAAGCATTCTTAAGCATTATCAACCATCATTAGCCACTGTCCACTATCTTTGTTGGCTACACTTCCGTATAAAGCCACCATTGGTCAACCATCCTACCATCCACACATCCTGCAGGCCCAAGAAGCCTTGCTGCAGGATCATGAGGAGCCGCGAGCCAAGGGTGGAAGTCATGATAATGTCTACCCCGGATGAAGCTAAACCCCTCGTTGGTAAATAGGGGGTTTCCCCCAAGTTCGCCATGGTTTCCCATTAAAATGGTAACCCCCTACTTCATCAACCAGGGGTTTATTCATCCTGGGTAGACATTGATGTTCAAGAGTGGTGAAGAATGGCCGATTAAGCATGAATTAATGCTCAATAATGGTTACCAAGCTGGTTTATATTCTGACCACGGTTGATAAGGTGCTTGGTAAGCTGATAAGGTTCTTGATAAGCTGATTAATTAAGCGTGGTCAGAGCCACCCCTAAAAGTGGTTTTTGATGGTTAAGGCTTCGTATCGTTTCCGGATGGCTCATAAATTGCTGAGCTGAGCAATGATGAAGCTCGGTTGAGTGTTGACACGGCTGGAACTGAATGGTTTCAGCCCTGAACCAGCGAAGCGATTGTTTCATACAGCGAACGGGTCATTGAGGCGGCTTGGGGTTGGAATCGTCGTAAATGTTCTTGGTGAAGCAACAAACTTCAAACAGCATAGCAATTTTCGACCACGGCCCAGATGCTTGTTACTGCTGGTTCTGAAGTTAACAGCTGCTGCTCCTTGTGACTTTTTGGGTGGTAGATCCCCACCGAAGCCACGAATGGCGTTCCCGTGAACTTGTTCATCTGACAGAAATTGTAAATTATCATTTTTGGAGTAGCCCCACGTTTATAAGACCATCGTAATGGTATGATATTGACCAGTCACTCAAAAGTCTGCATGGGCATGACGAACATGATGCATGGTTTATAGGAGAATTGTCATGCATGTCCACAGAGGAAACAGAGGGATATGGTAGTTTCTCAAAATAGGGGACCCCCAAATCATCTAATATTAACCATTTACAGTTGTTAACCTCCCATTTAATGAGAACCCCCCATATACTGCAATAAACACTTGGTAATGCCTAGCGGTTTTCAAGGATTGCTTAGCAGCCGGGTGTTGACGATGTATCCTACCGTCAGAGTAGTGGAATTCCTGACTCCGTACCCGGCTGAGCATTGGCTGGACCCTTGGAAGGTGAGTTTCAGCTGGCGCCACGTGTCCTCAGCCATTCAGAAAGCCAGTCCTACGAACGATGTGCACCCCCACGATAAAGGTCAGTGGTCACTACCCATGGTTTCTAGGGCTTAGTTCAGCTACCTTATAGGAAACAACTAACCATGGTGATAACCCAAGCTGCACATCCAAGTATGGAGCATCAGCTGTACCTCACAGTTCTACTACCAGGTTTCTGACTGCAGCCAGGCCCCAGTACCATCATCCCGTTGGATGGCTCCAAGTTGGCTCAACTAGGCCCATCGTCCAACCATCACCAGTGATCCAGCTGTTGATACAAGATTTGGTGGTTTCTCAAAACCTCCATATGGTGGTTTCTCAAAATATGGGGCCCAAAAAATGGTTGGTTTATTACTGTAAATGACTAGTAATGGATGATTTGGGGGGTCCCCTATTTTGAGAAACCTCCATATCATCCAATATTTTTTAGATGTTCTCAGGGCCTTGGGTTTGAAATTTTGAAAAAGCGCTATTTTTTGGCAGTTTTCCATAATCTTGACCATTCTTAGCAATAAACCATCCAGTTTTGGGGTTCCCCAAACTGGCGACCAGAGACCATCATATAGTAGTTCTTTAATTATTCTTGTTGGTTATTATTCCCTATTAATCCATATTATCAACCATTATTATCAGCAACAAAAAAAATTAAACAACTATCATTCATTGTATAGGTGATAAGTTGTTGATATCAGGCCATTGTTGGTTATTATCACAATAAATCTATTATTACCCATTATCAACCACTATTACTGTCATTTGTCAGGACTTTGACCGACGCCTGTTGACGGACAACAAATTCACCAAGAGTGAACTCACAGCTGCTGTTGCTCGGTGCACTGCTCCGGGAGCGACGCGGATGGTCAAGAACTAGTGGTTGAGAGTGGGAAATGATGGGATTTTATAGCCAAACCATGGGATTTTATGGGGAAACCATGGGACTTTAAAGGGAAACCATAGGTTTTGAAAGGGAAAGGTCGGTGACTTGTTGTTGTTGTTGTTGTTGTTGTTGTTGTTGTTGTTGTTCTTGTTCTTGTTCTTGTTATTTTTTGTTGTTGTCTAAGTGAATTGAGGCTTACATTACATAATGCTGATGAATGACTGTGAATGACTACTGCTTGTAGGCTGGTTGATGGTGGCTGACAAGCTGTGAATTCATATTTGCTGCTTGATAAGTGTTTTACTGCTGATCACTGTCAACAAGCTGCGTGGGAAGTTATCCGATTTCACAGCTTTTCAACAGAAAATTTATCTGGCTGGCAGTCCGCCAGACATTTGCTACTAGGCTGCTGGTCAGGTCACTTGTTCGTTTCAGCTGATTCTATTGATGGTGGTCGGGGGTTGGCATGCTTGTGTTGCTGCTATTGCGGTTGTTGCGGTTGCGGTTGTTGCTGGCGGTGTTGTAGTTGTGGTTGTGGTTGCTGTTGTTGCTGTTGTTGCTGTTGTTGCTGTTGTTGCTGTTGTTGCCGTTGTTGCCGTTGTTGCTGTTGTTGCCGTTGTTGCTGTTGTTCTTGTTTTTTTTGTTGTTGTCTAAGTGAATTGAGGCTTACATTACATAATGCTGATGAATGACTGTGAATGATTACTGCTTGTAGGCTGGTTGATGGTGGCTGATAAGCTGTGAATTCATATTTGCTGCTTGATAAGTGTTTTACTGCTGATCACTGTCAACAAGCTGCGTGGGAAGTTATCCGATTTCACAGCTTTTGAGCAGAAAATTTATCTGGCTGGCAGTCCGCCAGACATTTGCTACTAGGCTGCTGGTCAGGTCACTTGTTCGTTTCAGCTGGTTCTATTGATGGTGGTCGGGGGTTGGCATGCTTGTGTTGCTGCTATTGCGGTTGTTGCGGTTGTTGCGGTTGTTGCCGTTGTTGCGGTTGCGGTTGTTGCTGGCGCTGTTGTAGTTGTTGCTGTTGTTGCTGTTGTTGCTGTTGTTGCTGTTGTTGCCGTTGTTGCCGTTGTTGCTGTTGTTGCTGCTATTGCGGTTGTTGCGGTTGTTGCGGTTGTTGCGGTTGTTGCGGTTGTTGCGGTTGCGGTTGTTGCTGGCGCTGTTGTAGTTGTTGCTGTTGTTGCTGCTATTGCGGTTGTTGCGGTTGTTGCGGTTGCGGTTGTTGCTGGCGCTGTTGTAGTTGTTGCTGTTGTTGCTGCTATTGCGGTTGTTGCGGTTGTTGCGGTTGCGGTTGTTGCTGGCGCTGTTGTAGTTGTTGCTGTTGTTGCTGTGGTTGCTGTTGTTGCCGTTATTTCCGTTGTTGCTGTTGTTGCTGTTGTTGTTGTTGTTGTTGGGTCGATCACACCAAGAGTGGGGTTCAGGCCATAAGGTGTGATGGTGGATTCTAAGTAATCATCCAGTGACATCCCCAGCTGCAGATCTTTTCCCCATCCTTCGATGTGCATCTACACTGGTGGTGCCTGGGAACATTGAATAGGGGTAACCGTGGATCCGAATTCCCCAGCCATTTCCCAACAGGCATAGGGGTTAGTTTCGCCACCAGGGTAGCCATGGTGGCGTCCCGATTAGTCATTTGGTGGTTTCTCAAAGGGTACCTCCAAAATCACCCACTACTAATCATTCTTTGTTGATTTTCACCAACCATAACTTTTGTGTCTCCGGCTTAAGAAACCACCATCTCCTGAGGAAATGCAATTCAAAAACATGTACCTTTGTTCCCCATCATTCTCCATTATTTGGTTGTTTTTCCCTATCATTAACCATGATCAATGGTCATGACCACCATCTCCTGAGGAACGAAACCACCATCTCCTGCAGAATCAATGGTCATAACCACTAAGAAACCACCATATAATAATTGCTTAGCCATTGTTATTGTTGGTCATCCCCTACTATTAACCATATAAATCTCCAATGTTTAACCATTCAAATCTCCTGAGGAAACAATATCCTGAGGAAATGGGGATCAATGGTCATAACCACTAAGGAAGCAAGTTTCAAAGACATCTACTACAGCATGGGCGGCGCTCTGGACTCTCTCTGGTTGCTGCTCTGTGGCGCCCTGGTGATGTTCATGCACGCGGGCTTCGCCATGTTGGAGACCGGATGTTGCCGCCAGCCCCTGGGCGAGGAAGCCGATGTAAGGCACCGGTGAACCAGTCAGTTTGATGGTCAATTGTGCAGTATCCCTGAATTTTTCTATTTGACGTTTGGCAAGTGATTCGCTTACATGGGGTCACTTAGACATGATTCGTGACATGATGTTTTTTTCCGAGCAGTAGCTCCATCCCAATGGTGGTACCCAAATGTGGACACCACCAGCTGTTGGACTAGCCTCGATGGAAACGAAGTCAGTCCTTGAAAGTCAATGATTTCGAGTTATGTTCATCCCCTGTACGATATTGCTGTGGGTCAAAAGCCCGTACCCCTGGTTCCCCTATCATTAACCATTGATTTCCCTTATTATTGTTGGTCATTATCCCTCATGAAATTGGTTGGTGAACTGCTTGACCCAGCTCGCCATATTTGTCATCATCAACCAGGGAAACTCATGGGGCCTTTCCCATGGCTCATCTTGTCCAACCACGTGGTGACACGCGGTGCGGCGGGCAAAACAACAGTAGCCCCCGTGACTCGCGAGACCCGATGGTCTGGTCGGTCATTGGGCCAGCGACCGGGCTAAGCGGTTAAGCAACCAATAGCTGGTTAATGGTTGATAATAAGGGATGATAACTAACAATCATAGAGGATATATACCAACTATATATGGCGAGTTGGGTCAACATTAACCAGACTGGGGGATAAGTTCACCAACAATGATAGTGGGAAAACAATGATTAATGATGGGGGAACCAGGGGCACAGGGTGAACTGACCCACAGGCATTTCTCCGTAAGCATGGCGATGATGGTGATGATGCCTGCATATTCCCATGAGGGTGGCACCGCAAGCACGGACATAATGATCGGAGTTGAAGCGGGCCCCAAGGATTTTCGCATTGCAAGATTGATATGGGGTTGTCAACGATTGTTGCGGGCTAAGTGAGCTTCGTGATAGTATGTGATAATAAGAATGCTTGGGAATGATACCGGGATATACCCGGCAATGGATGGCAGTGGTAAAAACTGATGGCCCACACTGATGGCTACCTATGGTTAAGAACTGTCAGGTGGCTCACAATAGTATATCGTAACCAATAAAATGATCCCCAGCAGTCAGGACACCACAGCGAAGCCGAGTTCCTGATCATGATCAGTTCATCTAAGCCAATGATGGATATGGTCATAATGGGATAGTCAGGGGACCGCATTCCCAGGGTAGGATCGCCAGCAGCCGGTGTCTCCATCCTTGTGACCGTTTCCCAGCCATCGCCACGGCTATACTCGTGTTGTTGAATGACTTAGTCGACTTCGTCATTAAGAGTTATATAACACTTATGATTGTACTCACTGATTATGATAGTGACTTAGAGTCATTATACTTGTAGAATCTTATGACTTGAGTCATTTCACTTGTAGAATCTTACACTTCGTCTTTTTGATTACGGTCCGTCCTCGACTCGTAGGGCCGGGGGATTTCATGGCTGGTGAGCGGGCAGAGGTGACACCCAACTGAGCCGCAGAGCTTGCCAAGGAAGAATGCCTCCAACGTGTTGATGAAGAACTTGGTGAATGTTTGCGTGGGCACGTTGGGTTGGTGGAGTTTTGGCTGGGCTTTCGCCTATGGCGGTGCGGGTGACAACGGCTTCATTGGATACCAAGGTCTGACTCCATGCGCTCGATGCACTGGGCTGCGGTTTTCAGGGGGCTGGCATTTTTGTGGCGACAAAGGACTGGTAAGACTTGGGAAGCAGTAAACGCAGACGGATGATTGATATTGATTTGTGTGACTAATGTATTTAAGTATACTTAAGTATGTTCAAGCCAATCATTAGCTAAACCCACGCATTGACTAATGGTGACGGAAACTAATGATTGTACTTGTTAATGAATACAGTGGAGTTCTATTTGGTGAATGATTGGTTGTAGTAACTCATAAACTGGACACACTTTTGACTTGACAAACCAAATGTGACTGTGAGTACTTTGGTGGGCTTGAAACTTACAAAAACACTCTGGCAGAAAGTAAAGATGCAAGAGCTGAGGGAAATCATCAGTGGAGGGTCCGCTCATGATAGTTTCTGGCAAATTGATAAATGAAAAATGAGTACAAGGTGGGCCCCCAACCACTTACAAGTTGGTTTATAAGTAACTTAAGTGGGGTTAACTACCAGTTATATGGGCTCCCAACTTACAACTGCCAGGGGCCCACCTTGTAGAAACAGTGGTTCGTATTTGTTAATGTTTCAGGTCGTGTCATCACGCTTGGTAGCCTGGGATTCAGCCGATTGAAAGGATCTCGCCGCACCATTTAACCAATGGGCTACTGATGGATCCTTGCTGGAAAAAACAAATGATACTTACTAGCTAATGGATTCAATAATGGTAAATCAGCTTAAAAAGCTTAGGATCCTACAGAATCCTTACTGATCCCACCTGATGGATTCAATGGGCTAAATCTAGCTAGGATTCTACCATACTGGTGGATCCTGGCTACTGACAAAGAGCTGAATCGACTGCTAGACAGGGTGCAGTGTCTCCCAGCATCCGATGTCGGACGATGTGCCGGAACCTGTCCTGCCGGTTGCAACTCCACAACCTGCATGATATGACGAACGATCCCGATTCTAGATGGTTGATTCATCTAAATTCACTTGATTTCGTTTGTTTTCATGGTTGATTCAGATATGGTTGAATGATTTATATATATATATATATAGTTGATTTTTGTTCGTTGTATCAAAATCACATGTGTGATCAGCTTGGACCGGTGAAGCTTTCCGGGTCGCTTCTGGGGGAGGCTTCTTTGGTTTCGACTTCTACACGCGAAAATCCAACGGAGACATCGTCCCTGTCGGGACGTGTGATGGAGACGGCTGCCAGAGCACCATGTTGCTTGGCTCGAAACCGAAGGATCGCAACTGTCAAATGTTTTGATTGTCCATATCGTGACCCATGATGTTCGCTGATGCTTAGCAGCTGGCTGGGCAATCATCCATCATCAAACATCACAAGCACCACAATCATAAGAAACCATCATTCACCATGATCACCATCATCATCATCATCATCATCATCATCATCATCATCATCATCATCATCATCATCATCATCATCATCATCATCATCATCATCAT
>VSDK01012156.1:189490-201363 GCA_009767595.1 Symbiodinium kawagutii
TCATCGTCATCCCCACCCTCATCGTCATCGTCATCGTCATCGTCATCGTCATCGTCGTCGTCGTTGTTGTCATGATCCCCATGATCGTCATCAGCATGATCGTCATGATCAGTAGAAGTGACATCATTTTTATCGACATCCTTGTGATGATCGTCACCATCACAGGCGTGACACATTCATCAGCTTCAGCAGTAACAACTACAAGCTCCAAGGTTATCATCAGTGTCACATCCAGACATCATCCTCCAAGGTTATCTTGGTTCTTCCAGTGGGCATTCTGCACTGCCGCCGCCACCATCGTGAGTGGAGCTGTTGCGGAGCGCGTGAAGAGCCCCACCTATGCCTGCTTCGCCTTTCTCATGTCCACCTTGATCTACCCCGTCGTCGTCGCATGGACGTGGGGCGGTGGTTGGCTGTCCTCCTTGTTTGACGTGGGCGTCATGGACTTTGCTGGAAGCGGCATCGTCCACATGACAGGAGGAGTTGCTGGCTTGGCAGGCGGAAGCGCCGGGGAGGCGATGGTGCAAACATGCCAGCATTGTTCCTAGCTACAGCATCCTGGATTCTGGTTTGTTGCTAGGGATTGTTCAGTTTCTTACTCATCATCACAATCATCGAAGCATCAACACAACTATCCTTGTCATCATCATGATTGGTCATGATTGGTCATGATTGGTCCTGATTGATCATGATCATCATGATCATGATCATCAGACATGATTATCATATATTATCATCATCCTTATATATCCTTATCATTATCATTATGATTTTCCTCCGTTATTGGTTAATATACAAGTGCTACCACAGCCTTACGAAGATATGGCATCAGCCGCCAGCACTGCCAACCAGTCGAAAGTGGCCAAGAGTGTGGCTGAAGAGCCAGGAGGTTGACGCAAGGAGGTGTCCATGTTGGTTGTTGAAGAATATTTGCTGCGTGTTCTTTCCCCTAGCAAGATGAATATGGCCATTGTTTCAGGTCGTTGTTTCAGGGTTTGGGGGTACCAGCACTGTGCAGAGTTAGCGACAGCAGCTTACAAGTTTGCGAATCTGCCACTGTGAGTTTTTGGGCTACCCACGGGATGGTGCATCTCAAGCATTTGAAGGAAAAAATTAACCATCTCATCATGGAGTTGTAACCCAGAGTCAGGATCATCATGTCTCGGAGTAGCTGTAACCATGGCCACTTCCTTGGGGCCGTGCCATGTGCCGCCAGGCACGGTGATTCTGGGCCCTCGCAAGGGTCGCTTCACCAACCCTGATGAGTTCGTTCCCCACAACCTGCCCTTGGCTGTGCATCTTGGCCATGGCGTCAGCTGCGGTGAAAACCGTGGTTTTTGGCGATGGTGAAGTAGAACAAGATGTGGTGGTGAGCCTGGGGGTACCCCAAAATGGTTGGTTTATTGCTTTAAATGGTTAATATTGGATGATCACCCCTATTTTGAGAAACACCCATGTAGATATCGAAATGAAAGTGAAGAGTGATCAACAGGTGTTAAAGTACAGTTTTTTTCCGCCATGCGTTGAGGCTTGGTGGCCGGAAAAGTGCCACTGTGGGCATCTACCGAGCCATTAAGATGGGTGCTTCAAACCGCCTAAAATGCAGATTGAGTATATAGATCGTTTTCAACTGCCCCCATTTTCGTAATCCAATGTTTATATAATCCTCATTAACCATCCTGTTTGAAATCCTCTGCTGGGTCGAAAAGAGTGGTGGGAATATGTGGAGGCCTGCAAATGCATGTAGATGGCGCCGTTGCGGGACCTCTTGTGATTTTGATTCTGCTGTGATGGCTTGTGCAACGTGATTCACATGTTGTTTTCACCCGTTATCATGGTTGTTAGCCAGGACTAATCTACCACTAGCACCACCACCACCAGCACCACCAGCGCCAGCAATCAAGCATCGTTTCTAGGCACAATCACCTCCACCCTTGTTGATCTTACCTCAAATCAATCACCAGCCAGGACTCCTGCTCGGCCGACGCCACCCCCGCTGAGGCTTGGCACCTTCGCTCTGTGGTTTGGATGGTACGGCTTCAACCCTGGGTCCACTCTGACCATGAAGTCCAAGACCGATGGCGCGTTGGCCGCGCAGGTGGCCATGAACACCACCATTTCGGCCGCCACAGGTGGAATTGTGGTCTTCATCCTGCGATATTTGCTGGTTAAGAAGTGACTTGGAGGCACAACTGTGGCAGGATATCACTTGATCAGATTTTATCAGCAATATATGGTTGTTGTTGGTGGGCTATGTGATGCCAGAAGTCCCACTTTGCCTGTTGCAGAGGGTAACGAGCTACCGAACGGTACTCGTAGGGTCTTATCAATCCGATCTGATGCTCAAAGCCTTGTCGTGCTTCCGCAAGCGCAAGCTGAAGGGTGCCTGCGTGTGACCAGAGTTTTCCAGCTCCGCAAACACACAGCGCGACCGGCAGAGAGCAGAAAACTTTGAAAAAAGGCGGTTTGTCAACACCCTGTCCTTCCCATGGCGCCAAAAATATCTTACAAATTGCAATGCCACAAAGGCCCTGACTCATTTTGACAGATTTGACACCGTGCTTTGTGTGGTTTGTTCAAGAAAACATGATGCTGCCCGGCTCTGCAAAAAGTAAACTTCCACGAAGAATGACAATGCGACTTTGCGAACAAAACATGTGCAGCCTCATATGCCGTGAAAACAAATGGCCCCCAAAATAGTCCGTGAAACAGCACTTTGCAGGGAAGAAGGTACATGTTACAGAAGCACAGCCGGCTATGCTTCTGGGAACCTAGGGCCTAAAACGAAATATATACTGTACGAGTAGTTGTCGTTTTTTTTCTTTTGTTTAATGCATCTCTATCTCTTTCTCTATATCTATCACTATATATCTATCTCTATCTCTATCTATCTCTATCTCTATATCTATCTCTACATCTATTTCTATCTCTATATCTAAATTATTTCTATACCTAAATCTATATCTGTATCCAAATCTATATCTATATCCAAATCTATAGCTATTTTCTATAGCTACATCCAAATCTGTAGCTATATTCTATAGCTACATCTATATCCAAATCTATATCTATATCTATAACGATATCTATTTCCATATCTATATCTATATCCAAATCTACATCTATGGCCAAGTCTACATCTATGTCTAAATCCAAGACTATATTAATGGTGCAGAGCACAGAATAACAAGCTACGTAGCAAGCAACAACTTTATTGAGACAGCATCAAAAACCTTTTGAAAGTTGGTGCTTCTATTTGCAGGTGAGTTTTTTCCAGAGAAATGTCCGGCGGCTAATGTAGCTACCTGTAATAATACCCCTACATGTACAACGATGTGTGGCAGCATATGTTCAAATAAATGCATGCACACGCTGATATAGACCAGCTGACTTGCCATTCTTGACGAGTGTTGACCAACTACGTTTATATCCCTAATGTCGGGTTAGCCAGGTGATTGTTTCGAAGCAACAAACGTGTTGCTTGTACATCTTCCATGACTCTCCTGGAAACTAATCTGGGGTCTACCAAAAGGCTAATAGGGAACTGATCCTGGGCGAAAGGTCAAGCTGCTTGGAGTTTCGTGCGCAACGATCTGATGGTTGTCAACCAGTCGATTGTAAACGCATGGGCAGTTTATCATGTTGCTTATAAATGTGTCGATTATCGTGATAGATTATTCCAGAGTCAAAAATAACTCAATTATCAATAATCAGATCAGATCTGATTAGTGTTGCTAACCAGTTTGTGAATCACTGCTAATCTTATCGTCATTACAGTGCTAACCATAGTACCGACCATTCAACCATTAGTTATCATCAACAAAATATTCATATAATTGGTCAAAATCCATGTTTCATGTTCTTTTGCTGGCAAGACGAAACAACAATGGTCGAATTTCATGTGTTTTTTCTGATGGTAAGTTCACTTTTGACTATTTTTTACTCAACCACCCTTTTTCCAACCATGTCATGGTTGACCATTGATTTCTGGTAGCTTTGGCGGTACTACGGTAGGTTTTGCTGGTGGTTAACCATATCATGGTAAGTTCATGGCCTGTCCAAAATTTGGGGCTTTCTCAAGTCATATCCCCTTTGTTAGTCGTCATCCCCCTTTATTAACCGTTCACCAGCTGAAATTGGTTGATTAATATTACTGTAAGCCATATAGTTGGTACATGCCCTACTATTGTTGGTTATCATCCCCTACTATTAACCATTTTTATTGGTTGGTTGATATTACTGATGGTTATTAACCAGCTATTGGCTATTATTGGTTAATATTTAGGGTCAGCTGGTTAAATATTAACCAATAATAGCCAATAGATGGTTAATATTAACCATTAACCAGCTATTAGCCATCATTAATCACCATTCTTGTTGGTCATTACCCCCATTATTAATCTATTATTAACCTATTATTAACCAGCTAAACCTGCTATTGGTTGGCTAATACTACTGATTGGTTCATAGTATTATTACGCGCAATTCCCACCCTTTGCCCCGCAGGGGCAAAGGGTGGGAAGTGCGCGTATTACTAGCAACCATGGTGGGTGTATCCAGCAACCATGGTGGGTCTATCCATCAACCATGTTGGTGGTATCCATCAACCATCCATCAACCATGAATCATGTTATCATCAGAACTCATGCTGAACTAAATGTTTCATACATACAAAAGAACTCATTACCAGAATCAAATGTCCCACCCGCGCTGCACTGTATGTTTCATATATACGAAGAACTCATTACCAGAATGAAATGTCCCACCCCCGCTGAACTATATGTTTCATATATACAAGAGAACTCAATACCAAAATCAAAAGTCCCACCCCCGCTGAACTATATGTTTCAAAAACACAAAAGAACTCAGTACCAGAATCAAATGTCCCACCCCCGCTGAACTATATGTTTCATATATACGAAGAACTCATTACCAGAATCAAGTGTCCCACCCCGGCTGCACTCTTTGTTTCATTTGTACGAAGAACTCATTACCAAAATCAAAAGTCCCACCCCCGCTGAACTATATGTTTCATATGCACAAAAGAAGTAGCCCCGGGAGTGCGTGCGGGTCCACCCCGTCCCGCATGATGATGATGATGATGATGATGATGATGATGATGATGATGATGATGATGATGATGATGATGATGATGATGATGATGATGATGATTATTATTATCATGATGATGATCATGGTGATGATGATCATTATGATGATAATGTTGCTGATGATGCTGATGATGATGATCCCGTCACTCTTGTACCTGCGGGGCAAAGGGTGGGAATTGCCCGTATTATTACTAGCTATTATTACTGGTTAACCAACCAATAACAGCTGGTTCATATCCCCCATTATTAACCATTAACCATCAGTTGGTTAATATTACTGATATTACCATCTAGCTATTAACCAGTTATTAACCATTAACCAGCTATTCTCCCTATTAACCAGCTATTACCAGCTATTATTGGTTGGTTCATATTACTGTTGGTTCATATTTAGGGTCCACGGCTCGCGCTGTCAGGTATGACGTGGGTGGCCTCTGCAACGGCATCCTGGCGGGCTTGGTGTCGATCACTGCGGGCTGCGGCAACATGGAGTCGGGCTCAGCCTTCGCCACGGGCCTCATTGGAGCCATCGTGTACCAGGCGTTGCCACGGGTCTGCCGGGAAAACAACGGGAGAAGGATGGGTTAAGAAATGGTACCCCCAATAGGGGTACCCCCAAATCATCAATAGTCATTTATAGTGATAAACCAACCATTTTTTGGGTCCCCTATGTTGAGAAACAACCAAATGGCTATGGGTCAAGCAGCTAACAAACCAATCATGGGGGATAATTACCAACGATAATAAGGGACAACAATGGGTAATGATGGGAAACCAGAGGGACTAAGGGTTTTCACCGCCAAATGTTAAGAAGTTTGAAGATGTTTTTTTGGATGGCTGAGCTGTGATTGATTGATCGAGCTTTTAGGCGTTTGATCAATTGGGGCCAAAACACCATGTAAAAACATGGTCTCCCAAAACCCCAAATCAATTTTTGGCGTTTGAAAGTTTTCGGATTTGGGGCGACAACGGCACCTTGCATGGGGAGCCAAGGCAGAGCTGCAGACCATGGGAGACCATCGCCCCATAGCTTTGAGGATTCCCTTAGTAGGACAAGCTTGACCTGGCTATGGGTACCAACCATCCAAGCAAGGGGTAGGCGAACATTTGCATAGTTAATTCCCTAACAAAGACTAGTAATGCATAGGTCGGTTGGGGGATGTTCACCAGCAGACCTTGGTTTGGAGCCATAGCCGACTCGAGGCACAAGTCTTGCTTACCGCATGTGCAGATGTGGGTCGAAGCCCAAGTAGTGTCGAAAATCACCAAAATGAGATACTTGGCTTGCTGGGATTTTCATTGGCATTGGAGATAATGTTTGGGAATACGAGTCATACCATTGCGACCATTTCTGCCTTAACACCACCAACATTCGATCTATCCCTACCAAGCATTGGCATATATCTACTTAGGCTGATGGCGGTAGCAGACTGTAAAAAAATGATAAAACATGATCATCAATTACGGTCAGTAAGCGCGTTGATCGGAACAGCAAAACAAGATCGGCATTGATGTCCTGAAGCAAAGAATGGCTGTACCTAAGTGCAGATCGACCAAGGATTGATGAACCACCTATTTCCCGTCCCAAATCAAGAGCTACTTCAAGCACCAATTGGTGGTTTCTCCAAATAGGGGTCCCCTAAATTATCCAATATTAGTCATTTAAAGTACTAAACCAACCATTTTGGGGGTCTCATATTTCAAGAAACCGCCAATTGGCGACGGTTTATCCGGGTTTCCTCCAAGCTTAGACAGAGCGGTGCGTAGCCGGTGTCCGTTAGGTCGTCAAATGTTGACCGTGGCAGCGCCCTGAGACCATTGGGAAAATACTAGCACTCATATTCACTGATCTTGATGCTTAATGTTGCACTAATGTGGATGATCTTAGTGAATTTCACTGAGATATCACCACTAGTTAATATGGCTAATTTCACCAGCACTAATATCTTGATGCTTAATGCGCAACTAATATTCAATGATCAAAACTAGCACTTTTTCTTGCACTAATCTTCCCTAGCACTAAGATTGACCATTGTCAATCAACCTTGATTACCTCTATTGATGTCTCGTGAGACGGGCTTGGATGCAGGGAGCTTCCATGCTGATGGTGAAATTGAAGATTGATGACCCAGTGGATGCATGCATCTTGGCAAGCTTAGTGTCTGGACCAACTTTCCACGGGTAGTTGAGTACTCTCTTGCCGTATGCATATCATATATCATTGTACCTATGTATCTATGTGTCCATGTATCATCTGTGTATCTAATATATTTATCTATCTACCGATATTTACCAGCTGAAATTTTGACTTTCCAAAGAGTATCCTACACAGAAACCCAAAGGGCAGTTTCTCAAAATAGGAGTAATCCTAAATCATCCAATAAGAAACAATTTTTAGTGATGCACCTATTTTGAGAAACCATTTTTAGATGAACCAATTTTTAGATGAACCTATTTTGATACCACTAAATATGAACCAACCATAACTTGGGGGTACCCCTGAGAAACCGCCACATGGTAGTCACAGATTCTTCATGAAATCAGTCCCAAGCGCCCGGTGCCATGTCGTTGGCCGCTGTTGGAAGGGCAGGTATGGGGCGGGTCCTACAGAATACGTCAAGCCTCACCCAGTTGCTGATGGACATAGCGAAATTCCATGCGTGTCACCCAGGTTGATCAACCCGATCAACCCTGAGCTGATGGATGACTGTTGCGGAAGAATGGTCAATATCATTGACAGTCATGGTTCATAGTGATTGACTATGGTCAAGAATGGACAAAAATGATTGGTGGCGCTTTGATAATGGTTGGTTCTTGTGTGTGTATGTGTCAGCTTGCTGATCCCCGCATATGCTAAGAGGCAGAGAGGCCCCATGCCTCCAGACCCATTTGGGGCACGCATGAATAATGGATCATGGGATATCATGGGTATATTCAACCGCTTTGAACAGGTACTTATCAACTGTCAAGCAATGAGTTTCGGGGATGCCCCATGGCAAGGGTTCCATGCGATGATGAAGATACAACCACGGCAATGGTCAACAACAAGTACACTCTGATAAATTCACCATTTAATTATGATATTCATAGCCGGTTTACGTCTACAAATATCAATTTTTAGCTTTCAGAATAGTAGATCATCCAACCTCATGATGGTTTTCAACCGCTGATGGCCATGATCATGAAGCATCACCCATCTCAATTTCAAAACTATCATTTTGACCAACGTGTTGACCACCATTGAACCACTATTATCCTTCTATTCACCATTATTAGCATGGATTTAACTTACTAAATAAATCCATCATCATCCAGTACTAACCACTATAAGCTTACTCTATAAATCCAGAATCCATTACTAGCCACGATGAATGACCACCACTATATACCACTATCTATGAACTATCTATCTATCCATCTATCTTTCTAGATCTATTCATTGATCTACCTATCCAATCTAATCTAATTCCCAACAGCGGAGATGTTGGGTTTTAATCTCTAGGGTTGGAGCTGGTGTGCGTTTTTTTGTCCAACCCAAAAACCGGCCCTGGAACCCTGGAACCCTAGAACCCTGGAACCTGGAACCCTGGAACCTTCAACCCTGGAACCCTGCTGTTGGGTTGCAAAGCTGGGTTAATCTAATCTAATCTAATCTAGTCTAACCTAATCTAATATCTAATCTAAGCTAAGCCACTCCAATCCAATCCAATCCAAAAAAATCCAATCGAATCGAATCGAATCTAATCTAGTCTAGTCTAGTCAAACCTAATCTAATATCTAATCTAAGCTAAGCCAATCCAATCCAATCCAATCCAATCCAATCGAATCGAACCTAATCTAATCGAATATCTAATCTAAGCTAAGCCAATCCAATCCAATCCAGTTGAATCGAATCGAATCTAATCTAGTCGAATATCTAATCTAAGCTAAGCCAATCCAATCCAATCCAATCGAATCGAATCTAACCTAATCTAATCTATTCATCTATCTATCTATCTACCTATCTATCACTTGTAAATCCCCCTTTGCTCCCCGGCACCGGGCAGCCATGATTTGGAAAGGTCCCGTGCACGGCGCTTGCGGCATGTGGGGCGTTTTCGCGGCGGGCGTCTTCGATTGGGGCTACCGTTGGGGCCCCCAGTGGTCATCCTGGGAGGTACCGACCCTGTGGGGAGCTGCCGTGAGCATTTCGGGTCAGGGGGGCAAGGACAGAAGCTACCAGGAGTTGCCCAAATGGTAACTACCTGGTTTCACGGAAAGCATCAGCCATCAGCATCAAGCTGAGCAACTGAGGAATCATGGCATTTTAAGTACTATTTTAGTTTACCATCAACCAGGAGGTTTAGCCACAAACCGAGGATCTGAAACTCGTTTAGTACCTCTGCTACCTGTTTTCACTGTTCAAGTCCCAAAGATGATCGGAAAATTGGCTGTGGTGGTTGCGCCTGTCCAAATTGCATCTCAGTTACAACTCTGGTGGCCCTTTCTTTGCCTTGTCTTTGCGACATTTTCCTCTTGGTTGCCTGATTCGTTTATTGAGGCATCTCGCAACAGATGTCAAACAGACTGTGATCATCATCAACAACAAGCAAGGTTGTGCAAATACGTCTGTATGTATGGATATTCATTATACATATAATTTATGATAATAATCACGGTATGAATAGTAATTATAGCAATAACAAGAATGATGATAATGGTAACAATAACAACAATAGTATAATAGTCATCTCCAATATTATAACCATATTATAACCATATTATAACCATATAAGCAAAGGATCAAAGAAGTCCCCCTTCGGCCTCCCTCAGAGTAGCCACAGCGAAACTTTGGGTTCCCCGGCGCTGCAGGTGCCAATCAGTAACTTTCAGTGCTAAATAGATAACCACAACCTTTCTATAAACAAGTTGCGCATAAATCAAAGTTAAATTAAACCATAACTATAGTTAAATTAGTTAAACAAAGGTTTAAATAGATAACCACAATAGTTGCGCATAAATCAAAGTTAAATCAAAGTGCGTATAGGAATAAGCTTTTGTTTATGCTATTGAACAAGTAACATTTATGCTATGTGAAGTTTGTTTTTCCTTTGCATAAATCAAAGTGCCGTTCACAAGCCTCCACGGCCCTTTCCAATAGGCGACGGTCCACACACCACCGTGCGATTCAAGTGCAAAGGAACATGCCGAGAACCTGTGCTATGCCAGTGCCGCCACAACGTGACGTACTAAACCAGGTGACAATGAAGTGAAGATCAGGAACCCCCATGAATACGCTTCCTACCATCTTTCACTGCGTGTACGAACGACTCAAATGCCATCGGCCTTCTGAACGCACAAGAGAGACCCTTGTGGTATCTTTCTCTGACGCGCTCCCCTTACCATCGGCTGGGGTGAGCGGATAGTTCGAACACAACCCAGTACTGGTAGCTCATGGTGGTTGGCTAATCATAGTGGCGAACAATGGTTTACAGTGGTTGACAATGCTTTATTGTGTTTAAGAGCTTGAACAGGTGACTTGATACTTGGGTGTTTCTCAAAAAGGGTAGCTTCCAAGTCATCCAATACGAACCAACACAAACCATTTATAGAAAGTAGCTAACCACTTTAATCTTTGGCCACACCGGTTGTGATATGCAGAAGGAAAAACATCTACCTGGGAGTGGCTGGTGAGCCCTAAGCGCCACATTGGTTGCTGGATAACCAATTTTGCTACCTGCCGGGCGCGTTCATACACGGCTTACAGCTCCAACCCAGTGATATCCACGGCAACTGTGCAGTAGTTTCCGGTGTAGATATGGTTGGTTCTCAAGTTATAGGGGACCCCCCAGTTTTCATTCAGATTATTACCCATCTATGGTAAGAAACGAACCATAACTCTGGGGTACCCCAACTGGCTTGAGAAACCACCATAGAGTAACTATAGTAGTTGTTTAACCATCAACTTGTTGGTGATTATAAATGTTGATTATCCCCTACCATTAAACCACTATAATGTCCTATGGTAACCATGTCCTATGTTAACCAAAACCCTTACCATGTCCCCATGGGTGCCTACCGGTAACCAAGCAACCATTATAAAACCATGTGATATCTTCACATAGCAGGTGTTTGACCATAAGTTTCATAACCATTAGCAGTTGTTTAACCATTAGCAGTTGTTTAACCATTAAAAGCATTATAAGTTTCTTGTTGCTTTTTCCCTATTATTTACCAACCAGCTTAGCCTCCTCAGCTGCTATCCGTTGCGGCGTTGCGTGGAGCGGTTTCCGCGCCAGATGACTACTACCACGGCTGGTCCGCGTGGGATTGTATGATGACCGACGGTGAGTGCACGTCAAACATCAGCCCCGTGGCTGCCAAGATGTGAAGCCAGGAGACGTGTCACACACCTGTTGGGCTTATAGATGGTGGTTTCTTAAGCCACAAGGGACCCCAAAGTTATGGATGGTTTATTAGCATAAATGGTCAAGAACGAGATGATCTGGGGGGTACCTATATTTGGACAACCCACCATATATATATATATATACATGTAGTGTTTGAAGGTATATTTCGACACATGCATATGTATCTTTACTGATATGGTAACTACACAGGTGACCAACCAGCGTTGCTTCAATATATATATATATATGTATATATATGTACACAAATGCAATTAAATGATTGCCATAAAATTTCAATCATGTAAACCTATGAATTATCATGAGTACCCCATCCCCCATAATGGCAAGCAATCATGTGTTTGGAAACTGCTGA
>VSDK01012156.1:201400-216735 GCA_009767595.1 Symbiodinium kawagutii
GCTGAACCGAACTGATTAGCTATTCAGGAGTTTTGGTGATGGCAAGTGAATTTGAGGGACAGGATTTTTGACGATTCCAAGGATCATTTGTTTACTTTGCAATCCTGTGAGCAGCGGAACCCAAAGACTGGGACCTCGATCAGCTGTTCATCAACTGGTTGGTGGTTTCAAACATTTTTTATTTTCCCTAGTATTCATTAACAATTGGTTGGTTGACTAATATTTTTCAATGGGGTTGAAACCACCAACCAGTTAACCTGGCATGCCTCCCTGGGTTATCAGCTGGGAAACGAAACGCAGCGGGAGACCTCCCGTGATCACCCGCCCATAGAAAACCTCGAGGTTGGCGTATTGGATGCTCTGACGCCTGTATCGCATTCTAGCTGCGATACACCATGATGCTCAGTATCACTACTCATGAGTATTGTATTACCGAAAGGTGTATTGGATACTCATGATGGCGTTTGTTGTAATTCAATGCTTGCACTCCTAGCCATGCTCTTAGTGCAGATAATGAAGTCTTCCTAACCGCCATGCTCGTAGCCCAGCCCCTTGTGTAGTAGATAATCTCTCCGCATTTGAGCGGGGACTAGGGACGGTCTTCAGAGATTGCAAGATTTTGGTCTGGGAATGTCTGGGCCAATCATGCCAAGCCTGGATTGATGAACCCCTGGTTGATTAACAGGGAGTATTCCCCTAAAGCCTTGGTTTCCAATTAAGATGGCGCCTGAGCTCCCTGCTGACCAAAAAAGCCGCTAGTAGGCAAGCGCGGCTTCCCCGAGACAGGTTCCAGGGACGGTGTCCATGGCAGTTGAGCCAAGCCTGGTTGATGATGGATGATGATGGTAGACTAGTCGTTTTCGCCCAAACGGTGGAGCGAAACGCTGCGAATTGTTGGAGATGGCTCCCCAGTATATGGTTGGGTTGGTAATTGTTTGCAAATATGAGATTGGTGTCATCCATAAACTACGTAGCTCTCAAATCCAACAATTCCGTGTAAAATTCGCTCTTCAATAAGCTCTGCCAACCGTGCTCAGATGGATCTGCTTTGGGTGCGAACCTCATCATGATTCTGATGATCATCCTGTGGTCTGGTGGCCTTTCTGCCATTGGCTTCTTCGTCCTGATGAAGACCGGCAAGCTGCGAATCGACGAATATACGGAGGAAGAGGGCATGGATTCTCGTCACCACTCTCCACCCAAGGAGCGGTCTCGGGCCACAGATTGCGATCGGGTCTGCTCCGGGGATCAATGCTCAATGCCAATGATTAATTCATGGTTCGGTTTGGCTTTCTGCGTCAGACCTCTTGGTTAGTCATTCTTGGATGTTGCGGAGATCCCATTGAAGTGGACAGCACCATCCTAGCAGTAGAACTGCGGGAATTCCTGCAGCTGTTTTTAGGAGGTATACATCCATTGACCCAAGATTCCATACATGAGTCTATGATAGTCCTGATCGAGTCATGATACCCCCTACATCCAACATGTCCTGGGATCTTGTTGTGCCGTGGATGGGATCTATGCCGGTGGCCTGATACGGTGCAAATGAAGTAAATGGGTTTGTCCAAAGTAAACATGTTGTTATTGGAAGGTTAGTAGGTATCACCATTTGTGAACAAACCCAAATATTATACAAACAGGCGGGCTGTGAAGTTGATTGGACCTTTTGGATCCTTTGGGTTGGTTTCCTGCTCGAAGATTATCATAGCTTTCGGAATGATAGTAGTTGGTGATGGAGAACGATGCCGCTGTATGATGATTGTTGTATGATTTTCAATCATGATTGAGTTGTAGCGGTTCCTTGAGCTATCAATTTGAACTTTAAACCGTGGTTCATGATCCGTCATTAGTAGTCATGATGCTGATCGCAATGCTTGATATTGATAGTTGATGATGGTCAATGATGACTACCC
This sequence comes from Symbiodinium kawagutii, assembly GCA_009767595.1. NCBI lineage: Eukaryota > Dinophyceae > Suessiales > Symbiodiniaceae > Symbiodinium > Symbiodinium kawagutii. The sequence continues at coordinate 203,314 of VSDK01012156.1, forward strand.
GATGATAGTGCTTTATTCTGATTACTGGTACCACTGGTTAATCATTTGTTCAGCTAATTGTTGTTGATTATTGTACTCATGATGTTTGAATGACGGTGCTCGTGATACTTGATGGTGTTCATAACCATGATTGATCATGATTGATCACTTGTTCATTGCTGGTTGCTAATGGTTTGACATGGTGCTAATAACAAGAAATTCACAACTGGCAAGTAATTCCCATGGTTATTAGCATATTTATTCGTTTGGGTCATATGTTCACCACTGTTATTCCCATGGATCCCCATGGTTATTCCCATGGTTAGCATGCTTGCTGTCACCGGTGGTCCGCTGGGCGATCCATTCCTGGAAGTTCCTGGCCGTCGCCACGGCCAGGCCTATTGCTTCCCTGCTGAAGAAAAAGAACCCGAAGCGCCACCACCAGCAGAAGAGCCGGCGTACGTAGCTCGGCTTCAAAACGGCCGACATCGTGCAGCTGTGAAATTCCACCGAGCTGTTGTGAGGTGAGGTTTGATTGCTAAGAAACTGAACATTTGAATACATTTGATTGGTTGATGGTGGAACATTTGGTTGCTTAGCTTGAACTTCAAAGATTCGATCATTGGATTTCCCAACCTCGATGAGTTCACTGGAAAGCACTGGGTTTTGCTGGTAACGATACCATACTAGACCCTGAGATCCACTCAGATCACCCCAGTTTCTCGTGAGCTCAGCTGTTCGTTAAGAGCTGCTGAGGTTTGGACTGGTCATCAGCATGTAGCATCTATTTTCCTAACAGATTATGATCAGTAATCATGGTCAGTCATTATGACTTCTTTGCGCACCATGATTGTGGTCGTTCAGCACCATGATGGTCAGAAATATGGCTTCTTTGTAAGTAGATTGAGTAGATCGTTGTTTAGTTTTCAATGAAGTATATGAGTAGATCTACTTTCATTTTTTTGTTTCTTTGAGTAGATCGTTCAGAGATGGTTTTGTAAGTAGTTGGTTTTCAATGAAGTATGAGTCAAAACCATCTCTGAACGTCCTGTGTGCTCTCGAGCCCAGCTGTTGAGATCTTCAGTACTCTTCCCACTGGTTGAGATCTTGAGTAGCGGCTATGGTAGCGCAGCAAGTGGTGGTGTGTTTGTCACTGTGGGCTGCCCCTAAATTTACCAAGAGTTATATTCCCAGGCAGTGCCTCATATACTAACCACTAATTTATAGTGGCTCATAGTCTGCTTGATGATTTCATCATATCTCATACTTGTTAATTTCTGTTTATTTTTGTAGGCTACGTATTTGCTTGTACCCCTACTTTAGAATCACACACATTTTGCTGTCAAGGAATCGGCCATCCATCATAAATAAGAGCAATCCACGAAGCATTGGAAACCATGATCAAAAATGATTAATCATCAGAAAGCGTTAACCATGATCAACCATTGTTCATTATTGACACCATGACTAACAAGTATCTACATTATTCAAGGCCATCATTGACACTATTGTCCAGGAATATCTATCACAACTAGTAGCTAGTGACTATGAAACATTTTCACTATCCATCCTTCTCCACCATTATTACTCTCCGAGTGAACTAACATCAGAATCCAATTAGTAAGCCGAACGGATAGTCTCCCATTGATCCCCCATCATCAATCAATTCTCCACCATGATTCTTCCATATAAGCCATAAACCAGAACTCTTCAGCAACCCGAATAACCACAATCAACCATAATTGATCATGATTCCTCCATATGAGCTCCATGTTAACAATGATAATTCACCATATAATCACCCGTAGTTAAGCATAGTTAACCATATTAAGCACGTTAATTCACCACCATTCGCCACAACCATCATGGATCGTAGCTCCATCGCTGCCCCCAGGACGGCCATGCACACAACGAGGTCTGAGGTGCCGAGCGGCCAGGTGACCTGGCGCGCGTGAAATCAGATGGTCGTCATAGTATTAGTGTTATATGGCTATGGGCTATGGGTCAATATTAAGCAACCAACCAATGGTTAACTACTTGGTTAATGATTAATAGTAAGGGATAACAACCAACAATAGTAGTGGACATACCACCTATATGGCTATGGGTCAAGCAGTTAACCAACCAACAACAATGGTCAACTGGCTGGTGAATGGTTGATAATAGGGGATAATAGCCAACAATAGTAGGGGATATACCAGCTATATGGCGAGCTGGGTCAATAATTTAACCAACCAATAATAGCTGGCTAATGGTTAATAATAAGGGAGAATAACTAACAGTTATAGGGGATATATACCAACTATACATGGCTATGGGTCAAGCAGTTAACCAACCAATAATGGAGGATAATGACCAGCAATAATAAGGGAAAGCAATGGTTAACGACAGGGGAACCAGGGGTAGGGGGTTTTGACCCATAGCCATATAGGGTTTCTATTGATATCCTTTAAGTAACATGAACATTTAACCATATTTATAACCATAAATGAGTATGTTTATTAAATGATATCCTTTGGCAATAATATTACACCCATATATCACCATGTACAACCATAGTATATTATCATATAAATCAATAGCAAATGAAATTTAGATGTAAATGAAATGTTTAAATCATACTATGATTGAGTTCTGGTTATTAATGAAGAGCATGAAAATTGAATTCATGACTTAATCATTAAGGATTGGTAATCAATTTTAATCATAGTTTTACACAACATGGAGGATTTTGATATGATTAAAATTTGTTTTATAATAGATGAAGTTCAAATTGCATTTTGATGATAACGGTTTAATTGAACACATTTTTCATCTATTTCATGTTTAATGCTTTGTATAGATGATAATATGGCTATGGGTCAAGCAGTTAAGCAGCCAATAACGGGGGATAAATATTGAAAACAATGGTTAATGACAGTATAGGGGAAACAGGGGTACAGGGTCTTGACCCACTGCCATTTGATTAAAACCAAGTTGATTATATCAATGACTATATTAATGGTGATACTTCATGATGATATGGTTCTACTTACTTGATGACAATATTGCTAGTACCAATATGATTGTATGGGTTTATACAAACTATATGTTAATCATGAATAACCCATTACTACCAATAATATGATAGTAAGAAGATGGGTTTGCAATGATGATTATATTGCAGGAATTACTTATGGGTTTATAATGATATAATTCATACGGTTTGATTGATGGGTGGTATTGATGAATTTGGCTAATAATTAGTTAGTTAATAGAGACTAATATGGGTTAATAATGATACTGCGCTTGATTGAAGCCTGAGCAAAGGTGATGTCTGGATGTGCTTTTCAACTGGAAGTTTTTTCAGACTCAACTTGCAATCCTAGAGTGAATTCAGGATTTTTGAGCAGCGAACGACTGTTGATAGATCATCATGAGGCTTCTGCAGTATTGTAGATACAGTAGCTGATATTGTGTATCTAAATGTGCGTGCATATGCTTACATTACGTGTGTCCTACAACCTCCGCTATACATATGCATATCCCATATACTGTACCTATGTGTGCTCTGTATTCCTACAATACATGCTCCCTGTAGATGCATGAAGGAATACAGACATAAAATGTAATGTACATACATATATATATATATATTTGTACATATGCATGGAATTGTCGGAGCCTTCTTGACAATAGTCACTTCTGGCGGGCAAGTGTCCAAACATCGCGACTGAAAACTGCTATTCGAGGATTGCCCTGGTTAATTGGTCAGATTTGTTTATGGCGTTGGGTGATATTCATAATATCCTTATCTGGTTGATGGATGTGAATGATACTTCATCATTGAATGGTTAATGATAGCTGCTTTGTGGTTTCAAGACGTTTTCTTGATATTCAACCAACTGGGATGACTCTACACTGGGATGACTCGCATCCATCATTTTGGGATGAGGCAACTCTCACCACCAGCAGTCCTTACAGCGACGTGTCGCCCAGGTCACCGTGTGTCGCGGTGCCTGCTGCAGAAAGAGCTGCCGCAATGGAACCGGCACCGCTCAGGTGGTGTAACGATCCCCAGGATCTGCACAACGCGCCGAGATTTGTTGGTTGAATGATTTTTAACCATCACTTGGCTATGGGTCAAGCAGTTAACCAACCAATGATGGGGGATAACAACCAACAATCATAGGGAAAAAAATGGTTAATGATAGGGGAACCAGGGGTACGAGGTGAACTGACCCACAGCCATTTAACCAACAATGAGTGAAGGGGTTGGTAAACCAAGCCTTGAGGGGTTAGTAACTAGGGTTCAGTGATGGTCATATGGCGAGCTGGGTCAATCTTAACCAACTTTCATGGGGGATAATCACCAATGATAAGGAAAACAATGGTTAATGATAGGGAAATCAGGGACTGAGGGTTTTGACCCATAGCCATTTGTTGGTTGAATGACTCCATGAATTTTTGATCCGCATTTTTTTGCAACATTAAGCATCACTTAACCATTAACCATCACTTAACCATCGGTGCACCATCAGCTAACCATTGATGAAGCATCACTTAACCGTTGTTTATCCAGCTAATCAACCAGCTAATCAACCAGTTCCAATGAATTTCTGGGAAAACTGCAGCACCTTTGTAGGTCTTCCGCAAAGTTTCGGATTGGACCGTGGCAGCCGACCGAGAGAAGTGTAACCACCGATGTTGCCAGGGGTCGTTGGTGGCTTCCCATTTGGGGGGTTTGTTCCTCTTCTTGATGAAGAGATGTGCGATCATCAACCATCATCAGCCACGACTATCATCAACAATCATCAACCTACTCTTCGATGGCTTCCCATTTGGGGTCTGCGAAGGTTCTAGCTTTCATGACGGCTACTCATGGTTCATGGTAAAGGATGGTCAGTGAAATGCTGGTTGTAGTCGTACAGTGAGAGGGGATGATGAACAAAACCAGCAACAATGAGGGTGGGACCTGCGCACATTTTCTCCAGTGACGCATATGGGTTCTGATCATTTGAAGTGCAGAATTTTCTGCGTGCCCTGCGTGCCCTACAGACATGGACAGCGTTGTTGTTGTTGTTGTTGTTGTTGTTGTTGTAGTAGACCTGGACCCACCAGAAAACGAAATTGATTATTTTTTAGATGAGTGAATCCCTCAAATTGATATTTAAAATGAACATGTGAAATTTTACATGAGATTGATTCACGGACAAGTCCAAGAATATCCAAAGATCATCATTGTGATATTGATATGCCTAAGACCTCAAACAATGATCATCACTGGAAGATGAGTGGGTTCTTATCATTCATGGATAATCCCATAACATAGTATGACCAACTGATGATTTTGACTTCACGACCTGTGGCAACGTCTCCGTGCTGAAAGAGGAATCTTATTCGTTGATTGACTCCCTGCAGAGCTCCAGATGTTGCTTGAGACATTCGGTCATCAATAGGGTTACTATCCCTCGGACATCCAACAGGTTAATGTAGCAGCATGAAGAGAAACCACGCATTGACTATGGCTCATATGAGCACAATGAAAACTCAACTCATTCATAGGTTCATACGGTCAATCAGCCTACTGTAGATCGTGGTTCCCTTGCTAGGACTGCGGATGAACATGGCTTTGAACTCGACCGCATTGATGATCATGGTATTCTAGATACCATTTTGGTCGTGTTAAACAAGCTTTGCACGATGATTCCTATGCAAGTACAGACGGTTGTGTATTGACATCTATCACTACACAAATGTTCTACACTACACCAAGTATTGGTAATATATCACCGCCCATTGGGTGATACTCTGTTGATACATCACGCTAACTATCCATTGATACACCCCAATGGGTGGATATACTTGGCTGCACCCGCAGCCTGCTCGGTTCACATTTCAGCTGATGGCACGCTGGCCGGAGTGGAGCTACCGGTTCTTCGCGCCTTGCACCGGTTCGTGGAGTCATGACTCGAGTTGTTCGGAACGACGGTCAGCGGTTTCACCCACCATCGCTTCCAGCGGGCGTGGTCGGGGATCGACAAGTGGCGCATGGTGGATTTGCACATCTTGGAAAGGCAACATTTCAGGGTGCACCAGAATCTGAGTTCATCAAGTCTGATTGTCTTAATTTGAAAGGTCATGAATGGTGACTCATCATGGTCACTTCATGACTCATCGTGCAGTTAAACTTCATCAGAAGGGGGACATCACTACCATTGCGCAATGACAAATTGGATTGCCAAGGCTTCAATGTGGCAAATTTCACATTTATTTCAGCTTAGCGATATCTGCGTGTGTTCGTACTTGAGTACAGACGCACACAGATAGATAGATAGATCGATGGATGGATGGATGGATGGATGGATGGATGGATGGATGGACCGACGGGCGGACGGACGGACGGATGGACAGATAGATAGATCAGTCACAGATGCATGTGTATGAAAAGCATGCATCGATATGTGCACGACTCCATGTTGTGATTCCAAGCATTTCCAGCGGTAGCTCGGCAATGCTGGGGGCCCTAAGCACTCAACGCAGCGCAGCTTCACGGTGAGAAGTTGCCTGAAAATCAATGGCTGTAGCCCTCATCCACCGCTATCTCAACCTTGAGAATGGCTGTAGTCCTAGTTGGGTGTTTCTTAAAATAGGGGTACCCCCATTGATCCATTGCTAGTCATTTATAGTAACAAACCAACCGTTTTTGGGGTTCCTAATTTTAAGAATACCCCAGTTGTTTTCACAACTGTTCTACACAACTGCCCCGCCTGGTTCTTGATACCCGGCCACGCCCAAAGAACTACACGCACTGACGCACGCCCGAGGGTCCGGTGCTGCACTGCTAGAAGAAAGTGAAAACTGTGCTGAATCTCAGTCAACCCATCACTTCGTTGATTCTTGCTAGCTATCATTGGCTAGCTATTGCCATCAATGACTATTAGCCAATGACTATTGGCTAATGACTATTGGCCAATGACTGTTAGCCAACTACATCATGGTTGACATTGAGTCATTGCTGTCATAGTTATCCATGGAAATGGTTGTCATAACAATGTGATGGAAAATTCGACAGCTCCCATGGCCGAAAAGTGATTGCAGCCAAATCGCAGCAGTAGCATGACCAGCAGTGCAGTGGGCACTGGAACGCTGGGCTGACGAGATGCCAAGGGACCTGAGGAACCTGAGATTGAGGAGTTGAGCCACATGACAGGTACTTACCACAGTTCTTAACCAATGATGTTGCAACAGTCAATTGTCAGTCCAGGAATTACCTGGTGCTATCCAAGTTGTGGCAACTTTGAGCTCATGGAAACCTGATCTCAACTGGGCATTGCTAACGGCGATGGTAGGAAGAGCCGAGCCAGAGGTATCCCAAAATCTCCGACGCTAAGTAAGGAGCTGCCAGTCGCCAGGTTGCCGGAACGTCCTCAACTAAAGGCAGTGGCCAGGTTGCTCATGATCAACCATCAAAATAAGTAATGATGTTTGATCAACTATTCATAAATGCTAGTGTTTTGCATCAAAAGTTACTACCAACCATTATCAACTATTACCAACCATGATTCTTTATATAGCCGACATGCATAGTTGTCAACCATTATCAACACCGGTTGCCAACAGTGACCCATCATTATTTAGCCATTGATTGACATTTATCCATCAATTGATCATTCATCAAGCACTACAAATCAACTAAAAACCATCATTACCATTGTATATGCAAAAGTATCATTGACCATAATCAATCATTTTTCACGATGACTAGCGATTACACAATAGTTCTTCATCACCAAAAGTCATGGACCGCATAGACTTCACCACATGCCTCAGGGACCGCTGGGTTCGAGGAATCTCCGAGGAAGGGCCCCCTTGGATCGCTGCACAAATCACCTCCTACCGTGCACCGCACGTGGAGACGTGGCGTCCAGGGGCCCATTTTTTCTCATAGATTGGAGCTTCCTACATGTCTCGTGGGCGGGCCATGTAGCCAGTTGTAGGATTCCTATGAAATGTGCGAATGATTATTGATTATAGAAGCGTTGTTAAGCTCATGGACAGCTTCCGACGTGTGGTTTTGTCCATGTTATTATGATTACTATTGTTATTTTCATTATCATTGCTAGTGTTATTGTTTGCCATTTTCAGCCAGTAGTAACACCAGCAAACAATAATCATTGCATACAAACAAGCACTGCCATTACTGTTATTATTGCTGCTTGCCATGATCAAAAGAATCATGGTTGATTTGTGAATAACCAGCAGTAATGGCATTACATGTGAATTACCAGTGATTCATGGTTATTACTGTTAAAAGAATCATGGTTATTGTGAACAAATCAGCCATAACCAGCAGTAACCATCAGCTGATTCACAGGTGGTCTTTGATGGCTAAGCTTTTTCGACCTTATCGGTAGGACGCCCAGCTGGATCCTGGCTTGGAGAACCCAAAGCTTGGTTTCTGAAAATAGGGAACACCGGAAAAATGGTTGGTTGACCAATATGACTTTCTGTATTGGAAGATTTTAGGAGTTCCCAATTTGAAACAACCACCAAATGTTTGATTGCGTTCACGTGAATACTCCGCGAACTTGGTTGATTGATGGCTGATTGGTAGTTGCGACACCTCCGGTGTCAGATGTTTTTTTAAAGTGAAACTCAATGATAGAGATCGGCCTATGCTTATCTATATAATCTAATCTAATCTCATATCATCTAATCTGATCTTATCTTATTTTATCCTATCTAATCTAATCTAATCTTACCTTATCCTATCTAATCTAATCTAATCTTACCTTATCTAATCTGATTTGATCTACTCTTATTTGATCTAATCTGATTTGATCTAATCTGATTTGATCTAATCTGATTTGATCTTATCTGATTTGATCTAATCCAATCAAATCTAATATTTTCTATGCATCCATGCATCTATCTATCTGTGCATCTACTATGTATCTACGTACCTATCTATCTACCTACCTACCTGCCTACCTGCCTACCTATCTATCTATCTATCTATCCATCTATCTATCTATCTATCTATCTATCTATCTATCTATCTATCTATCTATCTATCTATCTATCTATCTATCTATCTACTATCCATCTATCCACTATCGAATATAGAGTTCTGCCATCCACATTTCTCACTTGTTTTTTTGCACGGCCCCAGATCCACAGAGATACGCCTTGATTCACATTGAACTGACCACCATCACGAACACCACCGAGCTGAGAAACATGGGCCGTTGTGTTGCTGCGTTGGCTGGGCTGTTGAAGGATGGCTTCTGGTAGGATGGGATATCCAAATCATGTATCTATATATTATGTGTATATATATATATACGTATTTACAAAGATAAATACACATATATATATATATATTTACATAGATAAATAAACACAAAAGTAAATAAACAAATAAATAGATAAATGAATACATAAATAAACAAATAAATACATAAGTAAATAAATAAGTAAATAAGTAAATAAATAAATATAGATGTGTGATATTTCTGTTTTTATTTTGATCGATCTATGTATATGTAATATATCTCTATATTTATGCGCACATATACAAAATCATTATACCGGCTTTTGGTTCGGAACTAAGGAGGCCGGAAATCATTCAAGGATCTGTTCCATGAATTTATCAAGCCATACCAGGGCTCCCAGAAGTGAAAGACTTGTAGATTCATCAAATCCACCTCTTTCAGAGGATACTCTCAGGCCTTTTGGTTGTAAACCCGGTGAGAATCCACTTCACACTCGATTACTGTAATCCCATGGCAGTCTCAAAACTCGAGTGAATCCGCAGATGAGGGACCCTTTCTAATCTGGCTTGATACTGCGCAGAAGGATTCTTATGATGGGTGAGGTAATGAGGTTGAGTGCTAGTGGCAGCCGATATCAATCATCCCGTCATGCAACTTATGCATCATGAATTCACCATCAATGATGGTTTCACCTTGAGTACTATACCAATACTAAGCATTGTACTTTTCCTTAAATACCATTATCAAGCATTTTCATTTTACTATCAACCACAACAACATCTCTATCAACCATCATTATTCGCTTGGTTTTCTAGTCTGACACCACTATAGACTATGATGCCATTGTCACTGATTCTTGACCACTGTCCGGCCAGAGAATTTGCCGCCATCTATCCACCAGCTTGTTGTAGCATTAATCATGAGACCAGTGTCATGCCTAGCACCGGTATCCCATCACTATAGCACCATGATGGCACCATTCGCAAGCAACTTGGACCATCAACCTGGACCATCCCCAACAGGCAGATGATATCTACCCCAGGATGGCTATACCTCCGTGGTATCGCCATTGACCACGGCTTACAACCACTAATGATGATTAACCGTTGCTCAAGCCATCACCAATATATATACTAACCACCACCACCAACGACCACCAACCACCACACTGACCACCACACTGACCACCACACTAACCATTACTAACCATTTCTATCCCAGCTGAATCGGCCAGGTGCGCCGCCGTGTGCTGCGAGGCTCCTCCTTGGATGGCGTGCAAGGCAGGAGCCGAGGTCTGACCATCCGGTGGTGACCGTTGATGGCCGGGGTCGTGGCTGGTACCACGGGGGCCATGGTGGTGATCCATGGGGCCACAGGGGTTTTGGATCTTAGTGGCATGTTTTTTTTTTTTTTTTCCGAAATGTTCATTGAAGGTGTGTCAGTTTCGGTGATGAATCAAGTACCGCGCCACGCGTGTCAAACAGCAGAGCCACCGTTGTGGCTGCGGCCCGTTGCGGCAGATTTCAACCAGCGGTTCATGAACCGCTTCGTGGCCTTTCACCAGGAGGTGTGGAGCGGCTTTCTCCGTGAAGCTTTTTGCACGTTGTTTGTTGTGATTCCACCGAGGATGCTTCAGTTTGGGTCGATCCAATACCGACATGGCTGTGATGAGCAGCAATAATCAGGGAAACAATGGCTAATGATGGGGAACCATGGGTACACAAAGCTCTGATTTTCAGGGCGGACTGTTGGGTCATACCGACATCGCAAATCATCTCAATTTTGGAAGGTAAACCGGCTGCAATTTGGTTTTTGCAAGTGCACAGTCTGCATGGGGCTGCGGAATGATGACTGACCGATGGACGAGCTGATCCTCAACTTCCGTAGGAAGTATTAATGTGACTGATCCTGAGCTGCGACAAGGACGAAACATCCATTCGCAAGCTGCAAGGGTAGTCATTGGCGGAGAAATGTTGGTTTCTCAAAATAGGGGGCCCAAAAAAATGGTTGGTTTATTACTATAAATGACTAGTAATGGATGATTTGGGGGTACCCCTATTTTGAGAAACCACGAAATGACTCATTGAGGTGAATATGAAACATTACACAGATTAGTTATGGGAACATGCGTAACTACAAAAGCCATATAGGTATCAATGGGCATGTTTTCATGAATGCAAATATACAAGAATATTCATGTATAGAGTGTTCAACCATTCATGATGAAATTCGCCATCAATCATTACTTTTGTTTTGAAATGCTTTTTTCAAAGAAAAGTGAATACAGTCCAGTTGCATGACATTTTGGCGAAGACTTCCTTAATTCGGATCTGATAAGATCAATCCCTCACTATCCTTGCAATCCATTCAACGGACGGTAATACAACCATCCTGTGATGTGATTCTCTTTTGAGTTGGCTACTGGGGTTGTAAGCGACTTTAAAGGTTTCATATTCATGGTTGTAACCCACATACAGCGATTATTTGTGTACATAAATCTGCAAGGTTACACATAGGCACGTAGACGCACACAGGTACATATGATACCTTCATGCAAAGAACCAAACGAATAAATGCACACATTCACACATGCTCACATAATCTCGCATACATAAACAGGGACATAGGTACATTTTCAACCAGTTCCATCAACTTCCTCATAATACATGCATGCAATTTGTGGTCGGTGTTTTGGGGTACATCTCTATACATCTATGTTCACCATTGGCAAGAAAGATGACCCAATATTCGTTTTTTTTTTTTTTTAAACCAATACAAATGATTCTTCGCCATAAATTCATTGATCCCAAAGACGGTGTTTCTTCTGTAGTTGAGCCCTTGCCCTCAGCCGCGCAAAACGACACCGCAGCTATTTCAAAGCTTGAGCTGAGCGCGTTTTGCCCGCTTGGTGGAGCGAGGGTCATGAGGCCAAGGGGTTGGGGCTGTCATCGGGATGCGCCCCAATCCACTTCTCCGGAGCATCACTAGCGAGGATGTTGAATGGGAAGTCAGAGATATTCAAGGCTAATGGAAGATCCAGAATTATGGTTGATTAATGATCAACAGTGGGGGACTTATAAGCAACAATAATGGTTAGTGATGGTTGAGTAATGAACGATCCAGCTGTTCATGAACTAGGCGTTGTTTCCCCAGCTAGCTCAACAGCTTGTGTTGCAGTGTTTGTTCGGAGCTGGATCGCCCAGTACATCATCCCATTTGCCATCAAATTTATGAGACATGACAACAACTATTGGACCTTTGGTACTTACAGTTCTGTAGATATCTTGGAGTTTGTATTTCCTTGTACCCAACAATCGCGAATATATTTTAAAGTCATAAAGGTTTGCCTTCAGTAGTCACGACTCTAGCTGGTTTACAAAAGTCCTCATGACTTTTGACTCTGTGGCAACCAATCAAATCAACCCACCAGTCAATAGTGGTGAATGATGATTATAACCATGTTGAAGAGTAGTTGATCAATCATCAACCAACCGACAAACCAACAACACAGGTGTGGCTGGTTTCTCCAGATATTATAGTACAGTTGATTCTATTATTGATATTGATGGTCAGTTCAACTGCTAGTTTCATGGTCAATCGATTAACGGTCAATTTTGTGAGTTGACTCATGGTCAACCCATGGTTAACGAATTAGCCACAAAGATATCACTTATGATACCCTTATTAACCATCAACCATAATTGTTTCGTTACCTAATTGCTTTGGGTAACCTCATGGTTAATAATCATGGTTCATATGGTTGGTAACCCATGGTTGAATCATTCACTCATCGTTTGTTTATTCCCACGGTCAAGCCTCATTAGCCACGAGGAACCCTCATGAGCCACGTCAAATGGCCATCATTGTCCACCAGTTCCAACCCCCAGTATTCACCACCCTTATTCACCACCATAATAATCATCAACCATGGTTGTTTACGCATCATCCACCACCAGCATTGACAGCTGGAAGTGTTAGCCACCATCATTTGATTATCACCATCATTGAACCAGTATCTAACTATCATTAGCCATCATTAACCATCATTAACCATCATTGAACCATCATGAACCATCATTAGCCATCATTACCTATCATCCTTAAGCATCATCAACCACCCCAATCAACCATCCAACCACCCTTAGCAGCTGGCACCACCCCGGCCCGCAAGCCCCCCCCCCCCCGG
>VSDK01012156.1:216774-253094 GCA_009767595.1 Symbiodinium kawagutii
TCGGGCGAGGTGAGCGGTTCAGGGTGGAGCTGGTGAGCCAGTTCAAGCTGCTAGTTGCAAGCATCAAGAGATGTTTGATTGTTTTTGATAAATTGTAATAGAACTATGAGTTCAATTAGCTAATTGGGCCATCATAGTGATATATAATGGTAGGTAGTAGAGACATGATTGGTTGGGCCATACAAATGGTTAGCTAGTTGGGCCATGATAGTGATATATATATATATATTGAACAACAAATAACAGGAGTGGGGAACCACCTCATGTAGGCAACAGCAACCAGTAATGAGAAGAGTAGTGTGTAAATAGCACAACAGCGGTAGGGGTCAACAACTTTTAAGCAACTGCTATAGCCATCACACCTGACAGTTTGGGGATCGTGGGTCTACCCTCACTGTGATGGTCCTGAAGATCTTCGGTACGCACCACGGTTCCGGTTTGTGTTTATTAGTTTGTGTCACAGGTGCAAGCTTGATCATGAATAAACAAAGACAATGCACAAACACACACACACACACGTATATATCAACGTATATGCATATATGAATATGAATAAATATGTGCTTTGAGAAGAAACACCTACCAAAGATACAATATCGTGAGTACAATCAGAGATTTGCTGGGCGCATTTGGGGATGAGGTGGCTTGGTTGTCTCAAGTGGTGTGATTTCATTCCCTTTCAAGTTGATCTTTGGAGTCTTAGCACCAAAGACCTATGACGCAGCGCGTCAGTGTCAACGGGAATCTCCTGAATGTGTCCATGGTGATTTGAAACATGACTTTGGGATCCGGGATCACTGTGTAATTGGACACAATTGTCAAAGTGGATTAGTTAATAGTTGATAGTTAATTAATCGTTAATAGTGGACAACTACCAATATGTGAATAGTGGATGATCATGGCTAACGAGGGTTATGGTTCTTTTTCTGTTACTGGATTCCAGTTGGATGGAAATGTTTGTTTCCATGTCTTTCCAGCGTTGCATCATCAGGACCGCACAATTAAGCTCTCACCAAAGCTGCTAGCAAGCTACCAGCATGACAAAATAGCACTGGAATAGTTTATTTTGGTTCATGTTCCTTATTTTGGTCTTGTTTTTGTTGTTTACGAATAAATCCTTCATAAGGGTTTAAACAGCTCTTAATAAAATCGGCACAGGGTTTACCCAATAGGGGTATACTATACTTATATCTAGTGGGCAATCCTATGATGTAACTTGGCGGGGGAAGTCTCCTCAATTGCGGTTGTGGTCACCGGTATCTTGCTGTGGTCGATGACCCTATGCAGTTGGAAGTGATGGGAGTGAGTGGTCTGATGCTTGACTGACATTGGATGCTTAGCAAAGCTTGTACAATGCAAGTAGGTGTTTTACAAATATAGCTCTTTCTCCTGGGCAAGACAAATGTTTCAGGATGCTTGCGGAAAGGGGACGAAAATCAAAAGCATCGGATCACTCAAGAAGCTTGGGGTCATGACCACTCGAATTCACCCTCGGTCGGCAACCCTTTCCGGGGGATACTCTACATGACTTAGCGCTATGGACTTTTTGAGCTGTCACGGTCTTGTGATCCCACTTTGGAAGCACATCCAATTGAGGTTCACATCGTTTGTCACACGCATGATGACGTGGGTTGGCTGAAGACTGTGGACGAGTACTACGCCGGGCTAAACAATTCCATTCAGTCGCTCGACAGATGATTTCCGGAAACCACCGTAGCACTTGAGAGTGAAAACCACTTGTTGTTGGCAGCTATTGCGGTAGTTGTGGTGATGGCAGGGTGTTTGTTGATGCTGGTTGTTGATTGTCGGTTGCTGTTTGCCGTTGCTAGTTGTTATTGCTGTAGTTGTCGTAGTTGTTCATTAACCAATTCACCATCATTCACCCTACCCACCAACCTATCCATCACGTTCAACCACTATGATTAAGCAGTGCCAGTGTTGTTGTTGTTCGTTGTTGTTGGTTGGCGGTGCGCAGGTCTCATCAGTTATGGGTGGTACAGTATTGATCCCTTTGAACCATTCAATTTTTTTGAGTGAACGTGGCAGAAATCCACCTCGAGACTGTTGGTCAATCAATCCACCTAATGGGAGATTCAGCTGGTAATAAGACCATAAATCATTTAAGCATGAATAAACCATGGTTAAACCATGAATAAGCCATTATAAACCACCAATACTGCAACGACCATCAACAGTTAATGAACGGTTACCAACCATTATGAACAACCGAGTATTGACATTGACCATTCTCGACTCTAATCAACGAGTATGAATCATTACAAGCAGGTTAACCATCAAGCAACCATGAATGAATCATCCATGAACCATCCCTGAACCATCCATGAACAATCCATGACCCATGGCCTCTAACCATCAACCCTGGTCCCAACAAGGTCCACCTTGGGCCGTCGCCACCGGTGCTGAGGCACGCCTACGTCCACATGATCTTGGACACCGTGGTACGCGCGCTGGTGGCGGATCCCAGTCGTACCTTCACCTACGTGGAGCAGGAGATCTGGCCCCCGGTGCTGTGGCGCTGTGGAGCTGTTGAGCGCCATGGGGGAGCACCAGCTGCGTCGTGGCGCTCAACACCGTCAATCATGGCGGAGCTCAGCGATTGGTTGATTGATGGTTGATTGATGGTTAGTTGATGGTTGATTGATGGTTGATTGATGGTTGATTGGTGATCAATAAGCTTAGAATGGTTGATTGATTGATGGTTGATGATGCCAGCAATGGGGCATAAGTCCTGGGCGATGATGACCAACCACAATAGAGTTAACAATATGGATCAATGACCAACACTATGGTTGATTGATGGTCAATTAAGAATATGGGATAATGACCAACAAAATGGTGGTTTCTCAAAAATAGGGAACCCAAAAAATGGCAGGTTTATATCCATAAATGGTTAATATAAAGGATGATTATTTGGGGGTCCCCTATTTTGAGAAACCACCATATGGTTGATGATCCATATGTTGGTTATTGTCCCATATTGAGAATATGTTGGTTATGTTGGTTAGCACCATATATTGATGGTCATACAAGAATATGGTTCATTTCTATAAATGGTTAATGATGCTGATCCCAGCTGCCGATCAACCACCATCCGTTTGTGAAAAATCGCTGCAGTGGGGAATCAACTTCTGGATCTACCTGCTGAATGGTTCGGCCATGGTGAATCTTTGTTGGAAACCTTTCTGATACCACAGTGATGGTCGATTCGTAGTAAGCATTACAATATGGAGATCCGCATTCTACTCATGGTCATGGATAGATGATCACATTGAATATCTGGATAGATGATCACCAATGATAGATGATCTACTGATGGCCATGGTCGGCCGCGGATGAACGAACTCGAAACGGGCGTGGCCGGAGGCCTTCTTCGTTCGGTGGTGGCGGCAGCAAGACGCGAAGACCAAAGGGGTGGTGAAGGAGTTGGTCAAGGAGGGAAGGCCACAGGGCAGCCGCTGTGGCCAGGGAAGGGACCCCGAGCTTCCGAGCCGGTGCCGCTGATGCGCCGGCGAAACGAGTTGAAGGATCAGCCAGGGGAAACGCCCCAACATCTGCTGGTGAAGTGATGATTGGTTCAGGGGTGGAGGATCTGTAGATGGTTGATTGATGATTCGTTGACCCGGTTAATGATGCTTCATGATTGCGAATCATCAGGAATGTCAACTCATCAGTGGATAGCCATTGATGATGAACCATCAGTTTTGGTGAAATACTGATTGTCAATAATGTTAAGCATTCAACACTGATGTATGAACCATCGATTATTGGCAATTGATGCGAATGAACCATTTAACCCTTGCTTAATCTACCCGTTCAACGGTGTAACCCAGGTTGGTGACCCATTTCACATGACCATTGGTTCGCTAGCCCATTAAACCCTGGTTCTTAGTGTAGTAGATAGTTGAAATATGCCTTAAAGTGGTTGGTTACTAGTTATTATCCCCTACTAGTCATCATGATCCTTAAAGAACCATTGAGCACTATCAGCACTATCAACCATCAATCACTAAGTATGCTACTATCCCACCACCATGGAGTCCAGCTATTCACTCCTTGGAAAGCCATCGAGAAACCACCATATAGTCGGTATATCCGATATCCCTTATCATTGTTCGTTGCAATCCCGAATTATTAACCACTAACCAGCTAGTAGCCATCATGAATCACCATTCTTGTTGGTCATTTACCCTATTATAAACCTACTATTAACCATTAACCAGCTATAAAACTGGTTGGTCATTACCCCTGTTATTAACCTATTACTCAACAGCTAAACCTGCTAGATCCAACCGGGAGTTCGTTTCAGCACGGTGCAGGTTGGAGTTCAGCAACGGTGGCTGGTGCATGCACGACGAGGCAACACCTCACTACTTGGTGCCTGGACGGCCACGAAACACGGGGGGACGCGCTGGGCGGCGACATGGTGGGATCATGGCTATGGTGGGATCGTTGAGGATTGGATAGGTGCCCACCATGGTTAAGAATGGATGATTAATGGTGAACCAAGCTATAATGGTTAACAGTAGGGGATGATAGCTTACAGTTATGGGCTATACTATGATTCTCCAATCATTCATAGTTTACCAATAGCTGGTTAATGGTTCATACTAAGGGATGATAACTAACAATCATAGAGGGTATATACCAACTATATATGGCTATGGGTCAATATTAAACAGACAACCAATTTCATGGGGGATCATGACCAACAATAGTAAGGGAAACAATGGTTAATGATAGGGGAACAAGGGGGACTGAGGGTTTTGACCCACTGCCAGATAGCTGCTATCTAGGATCACCAAAGACAAGAGGTGGATAGTTATCTAGTTAGATAGCTGCTATTAGATAGGCTATCATGGATAGTTATCACCAATACACTTGGATAGTGGTTTGAGTTAGAGGGTTGGAAGGAGTCAGTTACCAAACTGTACTCGCTGGGTGGTAAGATTGAGTTATGAACGGCTATCAGTGGTTTAGATTAACTGTTGATGAATTACCAATCGAAATATCAGGGCTTTCCACGGCTTGGTCAACCATCATCTAGTTGGTAATTTAAACATTTCCCAATTTTGTCCGTAAGCATTCCTTTACCGCAATGTGAATCATTATCAAGCCTGAACAAGGCAGTTTGCCAATGTGAGGAATATTTGCTGGGGTGCTGAGAAGATGACCCCCCGTGCTTTGTTTGGATGTTTCTTGATTCGTACTAAATAAATAAATAAATAAATAAATATATATATATATATACATACATATATATATATTGTATACGCGCATGCATTCAACAAGCATTGAGATGTGAGCAGCATCAACCCCTGAATCTATTAGGAAGTGAAGGCTCAGTGTGAAGATGCCTTGATCTAAAACAAAGAATCAATCTCGGACTGAAGAGAAGATGACAAAGATGCATCGAGCCTGCAAGGGCGTGTATGCCGACTCCAGGAAAGAGCTGTCTGGCATGGTCACTGCTAGTGGGCATGTTCTTGCTAGCTCGTGAAGCTTTGTGAAACAAAGTGTTTCAAATGCAACAGGACCTGTTGCCCATTGGATGAGGCGTGGTCTTTGATGTCTGCTGACATTCAAGCACTTGATTTGAGGGCTCGATTCCCTCCAGGTCCGCTTTTCTAATTCGCTTCACATCTAACGCTGTTATGGACATTTTGATTGACTGTGAGGTAGGAAGCTGCTTCAAGACTTTCTTTATTCACAGTACGTTGTATACACATGTTTGTCGATGACCGCATACATGTTAGATCTTTTAATCGCCATCGTTCAACAACTATTTGCAGCCCGTGTATATTTGTTTCAATATCAATGTATATTTTTTACAACTAGATACATAATATATGGTCGATACTTACATCAATAGCTTTCTTAGTCAATTCAGCGAAACTTCTTCTAGCGGGACCCAGGACATGATCGATCAGACCACCCTGGGGCACAAGTTCTTGATGGACGAGTTCGGGGTTGCGCCCAGGTGCGATGTACAACTCCTGATCCCTTCCTGGCCCTGTGGTTGGAAAAAAGGGTTGATCCATGTTTATACAGGTTGGGTAGGCCAAATGTTAGGTTGCTAAGGTTGGTGAAGGCGGGTTAAGGTTGGTTAGGTTTAGGCAATGTTGTTGAAACATGGTTGATCAGCTGGCTCATGTTGACTAATTGGTTTCGTGGTGGGTTGGTCTGATGGCATGCTGTTGTTTTTCCTATATATATATAGCGATACCACACTAGTTATCTCCTTAAAGTAGTCAGCAATAGCTGTTACTTGTTAACAGTCATTCACCCCAGTCATCATCATTGCCATCTAGATCTCCGACCTTCAACCCACCATGGCCCAACTATGAAGTGCTGATTAAGGGCCACTATCATCAGATTGTCGGCACTAATTCGAATCACCATCCTCATCCTATCTCATCCTCATCATGTGCTTATTGTTGTCATTGTTGTCGGTTTTGCCTCTAGTATTTGTTCCGACAACATTGTCATCACCATACCAGTTTTCCCCCACTGGAAACTAGTTATTGTCCATTCTCACACCTGTGATAGGTGATTAAAAGCAATAACCGCCCACGTCCATCTCCCAATTGGAGGTTACTGTATGCCGATCAAAGAGTTGTTTGTTCCCAGTTTGAACTAACAACATCAATCAACTCTACTATAATCCCTATGATAGCGTAGTTTTTTCCAGCAATAAGAACCCCTTGTATACTGTCTCCTTTACTGTATTACTGTGGGTCAAGGAGCCTGGTTCCACTGGCCGTTCACATCCCCTGCTTGATCAATCTAGTGTTGGGATGTTCATCCAAGTTCGGGGACGAAGCTATCCCTCAGCTATACCATGCAGTAGCTCAGATAGAAGAGAACATGGGTATTATAACCTGCCATCAATAGTCACCATCCCAAGAGGTGCTAACCAGCTCACGCTTGACTGTTCCTTCAAGATGGCATGAAAACAATTTACTGAAGCTTGTTGATCAGGGATTCATCGATCAACCACGCTAATCAGATACTGTTGATACTTGTTGATGATGGACCATCCCAAACCAGCCCCATGGATTCTGCATTAAGTAGCCATTCGTGAATCATAGCGCAATCATCAATCAGCCATTCAACCATAGTAATCTCAGTCATCTCCTGTTATATCTACCATACCAGGTAGTTACCCTACTTGAAAACCAGGACCGGATGGCAGCTGGACCCCTTCGGACATTCCGCCACGCAAGCGTCCTTGCTGTCAGCAGAGGTGCAGGGTTGGCTGGTGGAAAGCCGGGGGGGAGTCATTGATTTACCTCTATGGTGGTTTCTCAAGTCATAGGGGACCCACAAAATGGTTGGTTTAGCACTATAAATGGTTAATAAAGGATGACTCAGGGGTGCCCCTATTGCTTCAAGCGTTACAAAAATCGGAAACAAAGATACACAGAAAATAGAATGCTCACTATCATGCAACGCCATCCACAACCGAAACAGGGATCCAACATCCATCGTAGCGAATTATGACAGCATGGCAGAAGGCAGCACAAAGACAATCTAATCACAATATAGTTACTAAGTCAGGTCAGCTAGACTGTGCTCGTTTCTGTGCTTGGATTTCTTTCCTCCCTCGGTGATAGCTTTGCTCCCTGTCTTTGAGGGAGTCGCCCACCGGGGGTTCCAACCGAACATCCAAGAGGGGATTCAGGATTGAAATGGTGGGAATGCTTTCAAAGACGCAAATTGCCTCTCAGGCATTTAACAATGCAGTCGGTCGTTTCAGGTTGTCTCAACATTTCAGGTCGTCTATCGACTCCGTGTTTCTGAATACATCCTCCTAAACTATACAACAAGGAATTGTTTATCATGGTTAAACAGGTGGTCAATTATGGGGGATAACCAACAATGATAGCTGATTGGTGGTTTGACATTCTTGATTATCCTCAGTATTTTTTGGATAGTTCATTGACAAATTTTCTTCAGAGGAGTTGAAAATGGTTCAAACCACTCACTAGTCCACTTTGGCCGAGTCGTGAACCGGTCTCCTGGGATGTCTGGATCACCCCAACAGCTTCAGGCGCACGATTGTTGTCAGCTGTGCCGCCGGTGGCTAATTAGGCTGTGTGCCTTTCTCTTTTCTTTGGCCAGGCGCTAAGCTACACGTTTGTCTAGCCTTTGGGAGGGGTATAGAGATGAAAAGTCCGTGAAAAATCCATCATGGGAATATCTGTGGCCGCCTATCATGACTTCTCATGGTTTGTAGGTACCAGGGGCTAAACAAGATGTACCAACGAGGTTCTATGGTTCACGCATGGTGGCCACCAGGGGCTTGGAAGGTCGGATTTTCAGTGTGTCAGGTCGGATTCCAGGGACTTTTCTTTGGCCGCATCGACTACCAGGACCAGGGCATTGGCGTACGCGGAGTCGCATGGAATCAGATCCTGTCATATCCACTTTTTGGAAGATCCTCGCCACAGTTGAGCCATTCTTATAACCATCAATTCACCAGAATTCACCGTTGACAATCAATTCCACCATAGGTTCACCACGTTAGCACGTCGCTTCGCCCACGGTTTGTTACCCTGGCACCGTGCCAAAGCGTTGAGGTGTCAACGGTGTCAGCCCTCCCACGGCAGGACTTGGCGTTGCGTCAGCAGCAGAAGTCCGCGGAGTTCGTGTGGCGGGCCTCGAAGTCGCTGGGAGACAAGTCGCAGGTCTTCACTGGGCTCACAGGCGGCGTCGTTGGGTCGTGCTGAGGGCGCCAACCATGGCTGGTTGGTGGGTGGGATCTTGGAGTTGGTGGTGGCTTCCAAGGAGATGCCAACCGAAGCTTGTTGGCTTGGGTTGGTTGTGATCACCTGAGCTTTGTCAAAGAGCGGCATGGTTTTAAGCTGATTGCCAGTGATTATCACCTGAGATGGACTTGTGGTTGATAAGCTGTGATACAACTGTACACAGGTTGTGTAGCTAAGGCTTGTGTAGTCAAATGGGTAGACTTTTGGACCGTTGGTTACCAACAATATGTATGTGTGTATATATATATATATGCGTGCGTATACAGTATACAAATCTTTCTTAAGCCGCAGAACCACCAAACTTTATGGGCGGGTTCTTTGGTCATTTTGATCAAATGTTGCCCAAAAGGCATTATTCAACCAGTTGGACATGTACTCGGCGGGAACCCCACATGCATGTACATGTTTAAGTTTGTATATGTATATATATATATATGTGTATGTATTTATTAGTTGCTTATTTAGACAACGCATTGCACATACATGTATATATCTATATATATATATATATATACATATCTCAGAAAGGGACGCTGTGCACCCGTGGGTTTTTTCATGTTTTTGGTGTGAATTGAATAAGGCCCCTCGCATTAAGTAGGTAATGATATATATATATATATGTACATATGTATAAATGTTCCTATATACACATAATTACACATACTTTTATGTACACAGATGAATAGATCTACAGATAGAAATATGTGTGCGTTTCTTCTGGGCTTCTGTTGGTAATCCTGAGAAAGTGTCAGCGTCGTTTGGGTCCATGTTGATTGCTGTTGTCCTGGTGGGTGTCCACCTGCCGTTGCAGGTTCATACCATGGCAACTACGGGCCTCCTGCACCTTGGACAACAGCCAGCACTTCTGCAGAACCGAAAGACCACAACAAGTACAACAAGTAACGACAACACGGACAACAACAACAGCATCAACAACAACAGCATCATCATCATCATCATCATCATCATCATCATCATCATCATCATCATCATCATCATCAGCAGCAGCAGCATCATCAACCAGAAGTGGCCTCGTGTGGTAGTGCAGACGATCACTTGGAAAACGTTGGGAGTATGCTTGAATATGTGCAATGTGCAATCTAGAAATCAAATATGATGGATTCCATGGACACTCAGACGCACAAAAAATGTAGAAGTGGTGGTATCAGTCGTGTATTTGCCCGCTGAAACACTCAAATTTGAACTTGAGGATGTAAACAATAGAGCAACTTTTCAAGCATGTGTAGGTCGGTTTGGTACAAATTTCAGCTAGTCAAGCAATCATGAAGAAAGAAAACAACAATGGTCACACGGAACCAAATCCAAGTCGCCATACATTTGCATAAGTATGTATGGAGGAGTCCATTTCGCGCAACGATTTCAGCAGACACGAATCAGATTCGACCCATTTCATACCGGGAATGTGACGCTTGAAGCTGCAGCCGAGTAGTTTTCAGGACAGAAATACAGAGGCCTAGTGTCGCCTAGTGTCCTGGCCTCAGGCGGGCTTTGATTGGGACGTTCAAAACCATGACGAAACCATGCAGGAGACGCACCGCGCCCGTGGGTAGCGGTTGGAGGATGCGTTGCTGGTGGCGTTGCCAGTGCATGGTGGCCACCTATGAGATACACCACGAGTCTTGTGTAGGGACCTCCAGAGACAACTATGACAGCTTGGTATAGCTTGGTTGGTTGGAGCTTCCTTAGCTTGGTTGAACTTTCAGTTAACCATTGGTCAACCATTCCCTAACCATTACTTCGCCATGATTCACCACTGGTTTACCATCAACCATTGGCCACACATCTTGCTTCAGCCACCCATGAAACGCTGCCCTTGCCGGCTGCGCACCATGGTGCTATACGGCGCCGTCGTGGCGCCATGGCGCAGGACGATCCCAACTTGGAGGACTACAACGTGAAGAGCCGCGTGGATGACTTCGTCTCCGCAGCACTGAGCCAGGCGCGACCAACGACTGGGAGCTCGCGCTGGTGGCGTTGGTGGTTGGTGGGTGATGCATGAGTTGAAACGGTTAAGCAGTGGCTAAGTAACCATGAACTAGCCATGGTTAAGTAGGTTGAGGTCCTAAGCAACCATTCGTTGGTTGGGTTGGTGGTTGATAATGTTGCTAATGGTTGACTCAAGGTTAATCAGTCAGATTTTTTATGGCCAAGAATGGTTGAAACCCTAGCTGGTTGACTACGTAATCATAGCCATCAAGCTGGTTGTGTGACACTGCTTGTCCCCAGAAATGACGGCATGTTGATGAGACAATGCATACTCACAAAATCTTAGAGACAAATCTTAGAGTTTTCGCTCGTTGGTATTGCTTGCTTGATGCACTGGTAGATGGGAGACGTGAGCAACCTGCGGCCTGGTGCACCGTCTCCAGGCAAACATGACGCGAGGACACAACATCATGATGACCATGGGCTCTGACTTTCAATATGAGGACAGATCTGTTGCTCCGCCATGTCATGTTCCAGCGTGGGTATGGCCTTGCGGATACAGTGAGCTCCAAGTTGTAGTTTCACTACTCACAAAGATCATATCTGTGAAGATTAGTTCCGGGTAAGGACACAGAAGTCAGCTCATGGTACGTGTGGCGGTTTGGGGTCCGGTGGTTTGGACTCCGCAAAGTGTCTCACGATTGGTTTCGCATCTTCCAAAAGCACCTAGCAAGATCAAAAGTCGCCATTGATATGATCATATACTCCTGCAGTTGACCAATAGGCATCAATGAACATTATATTACTATATGGGTGAATGTACTAACTATAGTGGTGGTAAATACAGTTAGTTTACCACATGCTAGTGTGGTTTCCACCAAAGTTTTTCTTGGGTCCCCCATGGTGATGGTTCACTTCAGTCAAAACAGATGATAAATGATTGTTTTTATACAGAAATGCACAGCACCAAAATCTAGATCATCCATAAGATGATGAGGCATGACACATGGTGTGGTATTGTATTCCTGTTTATTTCCCGGTTGTTTTGGGGAGAAAAGACAACACCAAAGAACACGTCGAACGACCCCAAATCTTCAAGTTATACCCATCACCCAGGTTTATAGCCCTGGAATAGCATCAACCATCCATCATCAGTCCCAACACCATGGTATACCATCCATCCACCATGCTTGGCACCACCAGGCATCAAGCCATGGTTGGCGCCACCCATCCATGGCGCCATGAGCGCCAGGACGCGGCGTCGTGGTTCTACAACTTGGATCGCTTGCTGCACCACGTCAACGCCGATGGCCGCGTCAAGGTCTTCTACTCGACGCCCTCGCGGTACGTGGAGGCGAAGCAAGCGGAGACGGAGGTCAAGTGGCCGTTGAAGGCGAGGGGCAGATGGCCGGGGAGGGCGGATGGTCTAGGGATGGTGTGAGTTTGATGAGGATCAGGATGTGCTTTGACCATTTTTGACCAACTAGTCATTTTAAATCAAGCAAATATGTGAGTAGACATGTCAACACCAACATATAGATTGGCTGTGGACGCTATGTTCACCTTGGGATTGCTAGAAAGAGTGGAAACACCATGGCTGTCAAAGCCTTCCCTTATCATCCAAAGTCATGTCCTTGCTTAGTTCGAAAGTTTGTTGATGGTTTCGGATTTTGCATCGGAACCATAGTAACTCTTACCCCATTGTGTCGTGAAAATCGTCACATTGGCAAGCTTTGAGAAAGTAAACATGGGAGATCGCCCTGACCGCGCCACTCACAATGTGACATACATATACGCACACACAGACTTGAGATCCACATGTAGATGCTTAAACGTCTATGTACGCTTGTACATGTTTACACGTGTACATGCATGATCACATTTGCCACAATATGTAGCGTATATGTGTATACATCTACCAAAATCATTTCAAACATGCACTTGCATGCTGTCCGAAACCCCATGTAAAACATGAAGACTTCTACCATTCAACATTAAATTACTCAATTTTCTGGGACACAAACAATATCAATCAATCCATGATTGTATGAACGATTGTATGTATGTTGGTATTGTGTATAAGATTGGTCGTTGACTGGGTTCATGAGAAGATCTGAAGGAAGCCTGGCTGTAACCACCTGTTGATGATGACTTGGTGTTTCCAAGGTTGATGGTCCCATCAACCAATCCAGTGTGCTGGTGCAAGGGCAATTGGTGTAGCCGAGTTTCGTGGTTTTTTTCTGCCTAGGAGGATGACTTTTTCCCCTACGCTGATGGTCCTCACAAGTAGCTGGGCGGCGTACAGGGGCCACCCCCTGTGGTTGCGAAAAGCCAAGTGGGGTATGATAAGCATGGTAGATAGCCTTGTAAGATGGATTATAACCCTATAAGCATGGATAGTAACGAGTTACTCAGTGGGATGCACATCCAAGTAAAGGATGCACAGGAATAGATAGCTGCGTTTCGCACCCTAGCCATGGGATTTAACATGCACTTTTATCAATTTGTTTGGCCAAGCGATAGCTGATGGCATTTGGTGAAGCGCTTGATGGGCAAAAATGATGATGATTGATCCCAACGATTAGTCTTCACCATTCCTTCTGCTTCACCATTCCATCATTGCCAAACTAGCGAAGTTGGTTTGCAACTAGTGCAAGTGCCAGTAGTGGTAGATGTAAGTGGAGCTACATGGCCTATCAATCAACGTATAACAACTACGATTATACCGTTGAAACGCCTGGATGACCATGTGACCATGGCTGACATCCAACGACCTGGACGACGCGGCGCAGATGGCCACGTTGTTCACCGGCCGGCTTTCCAGTGATGGGTCAGGTTGATAAACATCGGCACAATGGCTGATATAGTGAGTAGTATAGTGGCTGATGTAGGGGGGTATATAGTGGCTAGTATAGTGGGTAGTATAGTGACTGATATAACGGGTAGTATAGTAGCTGATATAGTGTGGTTGGTAATTGACAAGGATCGCCCATCCGAACTGATTGATTTCATGTTTCGGTTGTATTTTCCCAAGCTTTTGTTTCCTTCCCATCAAATCCATGAAGCATTTTTTCCAAACTGCTAATACTTGCTCCAAGGGACGGTTTACCGCAACTCGCTTCCATTTTCATATTCAGTACAGGGTTCACCCGTTTGGTTGCTTGGTTGGTTGGATGAACTAAGCAAGCGACAAACGTTGATGGATACAACATGTTCATGTTCAGTGAACTGGCAGGAAATGGAATAGTCGATATCTTGAGCAATTTCTGTGGTTGAGACAAGCAACAAATTGGGGCGTGTAGTCAGAGCCGCGAAGAGCAGAAAAGCATGGAGTTTTTTAAACAAAGCAACATGATCAGCCAAACCCCGAACATGTGGCCATGGATCAATGCTAAGCATCAATTTCAAATAATAAGCAACAATCATAGCTGGAATACAATGGCTAATGATGGGGTGCACCAGGGCGTACCAGGGTTTTGACCCACGGCCATATAGTGGTTTCTCAAATTCTCAAAGTAGGGGTAGCCCCAGATCATCCTTTAATCATTCATAGTAACAAACCAACCCCTATCACTTGAGAAACCACCATATGGTTGGCATATCCCCTATTATTGCTGGTGAACTTATCCCCTATTATCAACCATTATCAATGGCTATCAACCTATTAAGAAACCCTCATATAGTTGATTTACCATTGTTGCTTACTATCCCCTATGATTAGCCATTATCAATGGTTATAACCCTCATGTTGACAAACCACCATCGAACCCCTAAGTTTTTCACGGCAGCAGCACGAGGTTTTGGACGGGGTACTTCACCTCTCGACCGGCCTTGAAACGCTACGTCCGCGACAGCAGCGCCTTTTTTCAGGCCCGGTTAATGGAGTTGGAGGGATGTGTTCACTCTCATGTTGATGAAAACATAGATGGTGACAAGGTTTCATAGGTTTTGGGGGTTTATAAAGGGTTTTATAGGGTTTCATGGTAAGTGGCTTGTAATGATGCTGGTTATAATGATGTGTATGGAGATGGTTATGCAGTCTCAACCATAAACCAACAGATTTCTTGGGCACTATGAGATACCAATCATTTACTGGTCAACCAACTATTGTCAACTAGTAATGGTCTATAAACCAGTTTTATGGGCCACTAATCAACCATCTTTGACCAGTACTTTACCATTCTTCAACCGTTACCATCATTAAAGACCATTATCAACCACCATTGGCAACCATCAGTAACGATTACTTGGACATCCATCAACCACCAGTTCACCAGGTAACTATCAACTATTCACTTGTGACTGTCACTTAGTGGCTAACCATTGCTTAACCATCAATCAGCAATTAAGCCTCATGTTTCTTGCTTGGCGGACATCAATTAACCTCAACTAAGCCGTCAATCAACCATTGCTCGACCATTGATTATTCATTAGTTGTCCATCAACTTACTATCATTTTTCGCAAAACCTTAGAACTTAGGTGCGTATCAACCTGCTGCCAACCTTATTTGTATTCATTTTTTGCATTGAAATACATCAACTTGTTTCCTGAATGCTTACTAAACATTGTTTTACGTCCATTGTTATAATACATATCATTATAAGATCATTCTTATCTCTTTATCATGAGAATAATGATTTGATATAAGAATGATATTGGTTGGTGAATGGATGGGTTACTTATCATTATGAACTATGAACCACTATTACTAGCCTATTACGAATCATTACAAACAACCTATTGTGGTTGATATCCATAAGATTAAAGTTCAAACTACGCACCATTGCTTATCATTATGAGCCATTACTACTAGACTAACCTACTGTGAACCATTATCATCAATCACTATTATGAAGCATGAACCACTATTATTATGAACGAACCATTAACTACCATTGTATTCTTATGAGCCATTATTATCAACCTATTGCTTATATCAACCTATCATTAACCATTCTTATCAACCAATTCTCCATGAATTATCATTCATGAGCAATCATTTTTGACCCATTCCTTATAACTATACACCATTACTATCACCGTTCCTGTAAACCATTATAACCATTGTTATCAATAATCATGATATTGGTTCATTAATCATCATAAACCAGTATCAAAAACCACCATTCTCAGCATTATCAAGCATTACACTATC
The DNA here is from genome assembly GCA_009767595.1 of Symbiodinium kawagutii. Classification (NCBI taxonomy): domain Eukaryota; class Dinophyceae; order Suessiales; family Symbiodiniaceae; genus Symbiodinium; species Symbiodinium kawagutii. The sequence goes on from VSDK01012156.1 coordinate 232,667, forward strand.
AACCATGATAGTACTAATCACTATACTATTAACCATCAACTATCAACCCTTAGAACCCCTGGTTGATTAATAGGGGGTATCCCCTAAAAGCCTTGGTTTTCCATTAAAATGGGAACCCCCCTAGTTAATCAACCAGGGGTTTATTAGTCCTGGGTAGCCATTACTATTAACCATCAACTCTCAACCACCCAGCTCCGCCCAGCCGTGGCCAAGCTGTGGGTTCAGGTGGCCAAGCAGATCCAAGGCTTGTCACAGATCACCACGGGCCAAGCGCATGCGGGGCCTGGAACGGAGAAGCTGGCGGAGGTGGGGTGCGGTGGAGTGGTGGAGTGGTGATGGGTGGTCCCGTGATCATCAAGGCTTGATGAACATTGGGTATAATGGTCGATAATGATGGTTAAATATGGTTTTATAATGATTTTATGATGGTTTTATAATGGTTTTATGATGGTTTTTATGATGGTTCATTAACAATGGTTGATAATGGTCCATAATGGATTTATAATGACGGTTGATCTAGAATGATGGTCTAGAACGATGGTCAAAAACATCCCTGGGCTTGATGAACCACAGGATTGACGATTGTCTAGAATGGCCAAGGATGTCAACAGTAGTTGATAACCATAGGTTCATGAACCACAGGGGTTGGTGAATCATGGGGGTGGATGAACCATAGAGTTGATGATGGTTCAGAATGATGAACAAAGGGTTAGTGATGGTTAATCAGAACTAAAGGGTTAACTGATAATGACGGTTTAGACTGGGTAAGGATGGGTAATGAAGGTTACTACTGCTTAGTCCTCCTATCAACTTCTGGAATCGTATTGTGAAGGTAAATGCAATCTGATGGGATTTGACACGGCCTACGAACATTGTAATCGGGTCATATTGGTTCAGACATGATTGCTTGGTGTATCCATAATTAGTGTAGGTCCCATCCTCGCCAAATTTGGTGGCGATTTCCTTTGAGAAATAAGGCATATTGACATTAGACCGTTAGACCATTCATCAAGCCTTTGCAGATGATGATTCATGGAATTGTCATTGATTGTTTTAGATGATTAACGGTGAATTGGTCAATGGCTATACTATGGCTAATCGCTTCATGGTTAATGACAAGTTGTCAACCGCTCATGGTGACTGGCTAATGGCCCATAGCCACTGCTTTACGCTTAGTGGCTGATGATGGTTTGTAATGGTGAGTAGCGGGAAATAGGGAATAAATCTCCCTTGAATGCTTATGATCTATAACGGCTAATCATCACAAACAATTCTCAGGACTGGTTGGATTATATATACTGCGATAGTATATATACATATATATCTTTGATCAGCAATGCTTCAAACTGGTCAAGCACAACGAAATGATGATCAACCATGTCCAATGAGTGTCAATAGTGGTTGATCGTCTGGAAAGGCTGTGAATGATCAACCAGTTGATGATCAACCAGTTGATGACACTCAAGCCAGTGTACAACAACAAATTTAGTGCTTCAGCGTCTGGAATAGTGTGCAATCAACAGTACAATTTGCATTGTTGTTGTTTGTTGGAATGGAATAGCTGTTGGCTATCACTGTGAATTCCTGTGGATAGTTTGTTACAATCATTACAAGGTGGCTATCACAAGTGATAGGCTAGTACAATCATGGTTGATAGTATTGGGTACCAATATCCCCAACTATTGTTACTTACTACCTCCTATTATTAAGCATTTTTAATGGTTACAACCCCTATATAACCACCATATGCTGTGTTGGAACGGCTGTGTTCATGATCACTCGACTCATGGCTATCCGGTTCAGGCCATGGGCGTTGCTCAGCACCACGACGCCGTGAGTGGCACGGCCAAGCAGCACGTGACCTTTGACTATGCCAAGCGCTTGAGTGGCGGAAGGCGGGGGGTCCAGGGGGCCGGTGGTGTGGGTTGGTTGTGAGGTTGCTGGAAGTGGTGGTCGTTGTCACAGTACTGTACCGGTGGTGGTTGTATCCTGGTTATATCCTATTGTTGGCGGTTATATCCTGTTTGATGGGTGGTTGTTATAATCAGAACTTAGTATATATATATATATGTATCCTGTTTGGTTGATCCCGTTTGATAAAACTTGACTAATCCTGTTTGATTAGTATATCCTGTTTGATTCATCCCTATTGTTTCTTCGTGTATCCTGTTTGATCGGGCTTAGTATATCTTGCTTAGTATATCTCTGTTGGATTGGTTTAGTATATCCTGATTGATGAGTTCTTTGAATAGTTGATAAGCGTTCCTCGACAAAAATGAGAGGACGTAACGACAATAGGGCAAAAACAAGTACGCTTACTACGGTTTGTTCATATGTTGGTTGATTGGCATACAAAAAGGGATACACCAAGCAGATCAACCAAGTAGCCCAGAGGTGATATTACTCGTAGCTAATAGCACGAGTTGGGATACACCAAGTAGAGCTGGTTGGTTGATCGTGTTCGTTGCTCAGGCTCTGATGGGCCCCGCGTCCACTGAAGGACTCATGAAAAAGTGGTTGTTATCCACGAACCGTTCATTTCGCTGAGAGGTCACCAAAGTCTCCGATGGATCATGGTTGGTTGACCCATCCAATGATTTTCCCATTCTTGTAAGGTTTACACCAAAAGATTTCCAAGATTTCGCCTCGTTCTCGTGGATGTTTTGCCATCAATGTACATCGGTTGATACATCAAATCTCACGGGTTTCCGTCATCCCAGGTTGCCCTGGCAAGTCCCTCACTGTCTCATACTGTCTCCTCCCACCTGCCTTGATCCCTCACGTGGGCAGGAGCAGTACGATGCCCGAGGTGGCCACGGCACTCCAAAGCATGATGGAAGTGAAGGCATTGAAGGTGCAGCAGCGGAAGTCGCAGAAGTGGCGAGGAAGACTCCATGGCGATGATGTGGTTATGGGTCAAGCAGTTAACCATCAATAATGGCTCTAAGTGACCAACCAAATCATAGGGAAAACAGCCTGGTTAATGATAGGGGAACGGGCACAGGGTTTTGACCCACAGCCATGTCCTCGTTCGTCTACGATGAAGGATTCATTAGCCACAGGGATTAATGATGATAAGAAGTAACAACTATCAACCATATTATTATTCATTGGATCAGTAAGAGTGGTGGATCAATAAGAATGATGGAGCAATGATGATAATAAAGCAATGATAACACATTCATGATGGATTAAAAGTGGATTAAGAATGGCTTCAAAATTATTCACCACAACCATTTGCCATAGTTACCGTATTAATCCACTACGAATCCATTGTTCATCCATGCCTGATGCTTATATTATTCACTGTATAGTGAAACAAATTGCTCAATTACCAATCAATAATCCATTCTTGATCCAGGTTAGCTGCAATAGATTCTTGATATAATTGATTAGCCATCATTATCCATTGTAAGCCACTACACAGTATCATTTGGTTTCGTTGTTCGTGGTTATTATGAGCTACTAGCAGCTATCAATGCCTGTTGATCATTCTGGTATATTCTTAGCTATTCTGAATCATTATTATTATTGTTCTTACTAAGTGTCAGAATCAACCGTTAATAGCAATTTCTCACCGCGCTTCACATTGGTTAATCAATTAGCACAATTGTTGGTCACATCACCCGACGAGTGGCTATTCTGCAATGTTATGAAACCCTCTTCAGCATACGTCTAGACTCAAACTAAGCATGAGACCATGATTATACTGTATACTTAATCATTCCTTTTTGACTTTGCCTGCTTTTAGAGGGCTGTGCCCGCCAGCTAACCGATACTTCCCTTTATAAACATATTTCCATCTGGGTTTGTGATTCATGGATAGAAGGGCTGGCCATCATGAACTGATGGCCACGCCCATAGTCACATTGGCTCATTGTGAACAACTATTGACCCATATTGACCATGCTTAAGAATCATTGACCATTCAAACCCCCTTGTTTATCACATATCAATTTTCTTAGCCCCAGTTAACCATCAGCCGCAGTCAACCATCATTATAAATCATCATAAACCCTTGGTTTATTTGGCAATATCAAGAGATGATGAAGCACTCATTTAACATCAATTAGTCCTTGGCTTGTATTACTATATTTTTGATGCTATATATTATATGGTACAAAGCATCATTCTTCGCTATCAACCATCATTCTCACCAACGCTCATATTATCTAATGACCTCTAATGACCACTATCAACAATATAAATGGTTAATCATAAAGTTTATTGCCCTTGCAGAATAATGATGAACATCCATCATCATTAGCCCATCAACCATTGTGCAACAACCACTCTTAATCGACTATTAACCTTGATTAGTCTTTAAGAATTCCTTGCAACTGGTATCATAAGATTATATAGTTAACCATTGCTTAACTACCAACCATTGCAAGGGTCTATCAACCAAAGTTCACCATTATCAATGATGGGTAAAGTAACTATCACTGAAACTGCTAATATACCTGTGACCAATGTTAACCATCATTACATTGAAGTAGTATCAATGCTCAATATTAACCATGAGTAAGACCATTAAGCATTATTATCAACCATCACTAACGATGATGAACAATTGACGTATTAACAATATGAAACACTGTTAACAATATGAGCCATGATTCACAGCTGAAGTATCATTAATCAATAGTAATTGACCTATATGAACTGGTTATGTAGGTCAACAATATCAATCATTGTCATCAACCAGTATCGTTAACAATCTATTGTGATCAATATCAACCAATATTATGAACAATAGTCTTATGAAACTTTATCAACCAAAATCAATCAATATGATTAACGATCAATACTGATAACAATCGAATGTAATCAAAATCCGTCCATATTGATATTAATATCAATCAATATCATTAGCCAAGAGTATCAACCAATATTATGTAACCAATAGTTCCACATGTTATGGAAGTTAATCTTCCTGGTGGTGCATTCTGCAATATGCCGGGATGTGCCGAAGACAGACTGCTGTCCGAAATCCGCAGACCAATAACAATACTCATTATCAAACAATATCATTAGCCAGAAGATGCCAGCAGTATCAACCAATATTATTTAAACAATAGTTCCACATGTTATGGAAGTTAATCTTCCTGTTGGTGCATTCTGCAATATGCCGGGATGTGCCGAAGACAGACTGCTGTCCGAAATCCGCAGACCAATAGTAATCAAAATCCGTCCATATTGATATCAATATCAATCAATATCCTTAGCCAAAAGTCTCAACCAATATTATTGCCAATCATGAACAATAGCCTTACTGTATGAAACACTATCAACAGTCAACCAATATCAACCAATATTACTTAACCAATAGTAGTCCTCATGAACAATCTGGTATTGTCGTTCACAATATTAACCAATAGTAACAATACTAATAACAATACTCAATCAGCTAATATTAACAATCAATACCAATAACAATACTCATGCCGAAGACAGACTGCTGTCCGAAATCCGCAGAGTAATAACAATACTAATAACAATAGTAATATTAATCAGCCAATATCAACCAATATTATTTAACTATAATAGTAGTCCTCTGCTGACCCGTTTCCCCCCCCTTCTGACTTCAGCCTTGCGGGCTTCCCCTGGAGGACTTCACGGTGTGTGAGCTGCGCAACGTGTCCAAGTGCGCGGCCACCGAGAGCGTGGGCACAAAAAGCCGCAGCAGGCGGGGCAGCGCCGCCTGAGGCAGCGCTTAGGGATGGGGTGATGATGGGTGATCTGGCTAGGGGTAGTTCATGGGTAATGGTGGTTGATGATGGTTGATGATGATTGGTGATGGTGTATGATGATTGGTGACGGTTAATGATGGTTGATGGTTAACGATGATCGTTGATGGTGAATGATGGTGCTTGTGATGATGGTTAATGATGGTTGATGGTGGTTATGATTGGTGATTCATGATGATTAGTTATGATGATTATGATGCTCATGATTGTTAAGCATGATGATTGACCATGATTGATTATTTAATTTATGATGGTTATGATTGTTGTTACGATGCTAACGGATGATGATCGCTGATGGTTGTTTAAAGATGGATACTGATGGTTATGATGATTGTTCCTGATGCTGAATCATGGTGATAATAAACTGGTGGCAGACATGGTTAAACAATTGATGCGGTTGGCAATAATTTCTCGTGACGCCTAACAATAGTAGCGCTGATACTGGTTACAACACGTGGAAAGTAGATGAATCACTCCCCAATTCCGGTACCTGTTTCCACTCAACTACTTGTTAACGGAGGCTCTGGACCTCAGCCGAAAAAAAAACAGGTGGAATAGATGAAAGCGGTTTTTGGACCTGACAAAGTAGCGAAAAGAATTGTCGCAACCCAGTAGATGGCGTAACCCAACCCCACTTGCACCAAAAAACTGCATGTTTAGCAGCTCCAGTTGGGATGTTCTGGTCCAAAGGTACCACAGTAGATAGCGCAAGTCAACCCAACTGGCGCCAGAAAGTACACGATGTAGCAGCTTTGATTTGCCTTACTTTGGAATACTATGGAATACACAGATTCCAGTCATGAGCCAGTTCATTATTGCTAAATAAATTGCCCTTTACGAAGACCAAATCTACTCATGTCGTCGGTTTGGAAGAGGAAAAAACAAAAACGGAAGGGTAGATGGCACATGATGGCGCAAGGTTATTAGCCATTCTCGCGCTTCCATTGCCAATTAGTGAGAGTTATTGTGGACAAATCTTAACCATTTCTACGGGATAATCTTAACCATTGCTTATCCTCCCTTAGAAAATGGATGGTTAAAATTGACCCAACTCGGTGGCCGAAGCGACTCCCCCAACCACGTTGCACGATGACGACATCGTGACGCCAGGACCTGCTTTGCCTTGTGGAATGGCTTGGCGCACGAGCGCGAGGATAGTTTGGGCGAGTGATGACAGGTATGCTGGTAGCCATGTTCCTGTTTGATCCCGTTTGTGAAGATAGAAAAATCATTTGCTTTACCCGTCTCTGAACTCAAAGTGTGCTTTCGATCGATTTGCGAAGTTTTTTGTGCTAGCAAGTAGGCATCCATGTGGGTCAAGACAACGGATGTGTTTGAGAACATTTTGGACGCCTGAAGCTTACCTTTGTTCCAGCAAGTCGCTCTGAACAAATTGGACCAACCTTGAAAAGCATCTTGATCCGATGAGCTTTCATGATTCAGCTGGTTCCTTGCAGATCCAACTCGTTTCTCTGCAATGCTGGCTGTTTGTTTGCCAAAATTATACACTTATCATTCATCACCTAGTTCAGTGGATTTGTTGATCATCAAATTCCGACCTGAATTCACCACCTAAAGTAAGCATTGCTCACTGACCTCACCAAGCACCCATAGCTACACCCCATCACCGCTCCCCTGGGACCTTGTTGGACCGCTTGCGCTGCTTGGCTTCAAGGAGCTGGTTGAGCTCCCCGTGACCTCCGTGGAGCTGGAAGTGGTGCGTGCCGGCAGCCAGGAGGCGTGGCAGGGGCTTCACCCAGTGGCACAGCTCAGATTTGGAGCTCAGATTTGAGGCCTGAAATCACGAGCTGAGGGTCTTTGAGAGGATGGAGGGCTGATACTTAGAGATCTGGGGCCTAGACATTATCACAGCTGGGGAGAATGGGCAGACAGCTCGTGATACATAGATCGCACCATGAAGCCCACCACACCATCACCGTGAACCCCAGAACAACTTTGTGAGTTTGAGCTGGACTGTTCTGGAGGGGCTTGCATACTTAGTTAGGTTATCTTAGGTTGTTGTTTGGCCCTCATTGCCTTCTGATGTCGCCCAGTGCCTATCACCGATGTTCAACGATGCCAAACTAGTTCTTGACTCGCTCTAGAAGGCATCCTGCAGGATGTGAAGGTATCTCCGTAGGGGGGCCCAAAACCACCCCTGGAAGCAACAACCATGGGTAGCGGGTGTTTCATTTGCAACCGCTGAACGCCGCGTGGAAACACCCTGACAACTTAGCGCACTGGCGGTGAACTCGTTGGCGGGATTGAGTTCACAGGGTACCGCGAAATCGACAAACCAATGATTGAAAACCTGAACAGCTCCAAAATCGATGGTGTCTAATTGATTTATGGTTGATCATTGGGCATCCACCAACCTCATTATTTAACATTTTTCTGGTGGTTTCGTGGTATGGTTCCTGAAAACCAAGAGTGGATAGGGCTGCGGGACATTGCGGGACCAGGTTGGAACCATGAACCATCATGAATCCCTGCAGTGGCACCCATAAACCAGGATGGCTCCAGGGTTTCGCAAGCTTTTGCCGATGAGCTAGTCCCTTAGTGGTTGTTTGAAGGCATGGTTGTATTTCCGACAAGCATATAGAAATATGAGCAGGTAAACAGGGTAAACGTACCCACGAAACAACTGTAGCTCTATTCCCTATCATGACACTTTACACTTTCTTCTGTAGTTGGCATACACTCCTTGCAGTTCGTAGTATTATCTATTCATAGCTGAAATATCAATCAACCAAGCAACCAACCAGCCAACCAGCCACCAGCCAACCGGCCAGCCAACCTACCAGCCGGCCAACCAACCGACACCACCAACGTATCCCGTTCTCCACGTAAGCTGCTGCATATGTCAGGCCGTGCCGGTGCAGTTGGCTCACTCCCTGCCGTCCATCGACAACTATGGGCACCCTGCAGGCTTTGTGGCTACACCAAATGAATCAAAGGCTAAGCAGATGTCCACGATGATGAATCAAAAATGAAGACTATGCTTGGCTGATGAAATAGTCTTCCACATGGCCAGGATGAAATAGTCTTCATTCGGGTATGTGCCAGGCCATAGTGGTATCCCAATCAACCAATGGTTTCCATTTGTAAAAGGATCATTTTTTGGTGGGGCCCATTGGTTAGCCCATGTTGGCATATACCCATTTTTGGTCTGTGTGGAAGAGTGACAGGGTTTAAGTTCGCAGCCACATGCTCAGTTTCCTCAGAAATACGTCAGGCAATCTTTTCCTGCAGAATCCGAACATGTGACAATTTCGTGCATTGGAATGCACGCAGGCACGCAACACCTTTGGGAAAGCACATGCCACGCACTTATGTCGCACACCCACATATGTGTATATATACATATATTTACATTCACATACATAGTCATGACGGGTAATGCATTTGTTTGCAATGTGCTGCCTATCATGATCTATCTCTATCTTGTATCTCTTTGGCTCTTTGCTTGCCTGTTTCTTTGCTAAATTGTTCGCATTTTGCTTGGACTCCCTATCTCTCTCCCTCTCTCTCTGGCAGGCTGTCTCCTTCCCTATTTATTTATCTATTTGCCCGTCCGACTCGACTATCTTTTTTCTCTATCTCAATCACTCTATCTCGTTTATGTTTCTCACTCTCTCTCTCTCTCTATCTCTTTGTCTACCTCTCCCTCTCTCCCTCTCTTGGTTTCTCTTTCTACATTCTTACTCCTCTTTTTTTGTATTGCTCAATTCTGTTCTACCTATCTTTATCTTATCGGTCTGACGCACCTTATCTGTCTCTTTGGTTCAGGCACTTTCTATCCTTACACTTTGATCTACATTTTCTACCTGATTTATCTGTCTATATATACTCATCTATGTCTATATGCCTATCTTCTGCACCAATCTTTCAAATCTGTTTCATCTACTCTATGAGTCTACAGTTTCTCATCAATTTACCTGATCAATCTAATCAATCGAATCAAAGACATCAATCCAATCAGTCTAGTCTATCTAATCTTTCTAATCGATCCAATCTCTCTTTCTCTATCTATCTATCTATCTATCTTTCTAATTATCTAAGGATCTATCTATTTCTTCATCGATTTGCTGATTGATTTATTGATCGATTTGTCAACCTATTCTCCCTACACATGTACAGGCTGATCTAATTATCAATCGTGCGATGTATCCACCTATTTCTTGGTTTCTTTTCCTCTCTTCCTTATCCTAACAGATAGATGTATATCCAGCTATACCTTGTATGTCCTGAGATGACTATCCATCTAGCTATATTGACAGGCTATCTTAGCCTATATTGATATATCTATCTGCTTACCCCTGCGACGCTCCACCTTGGGAGGCGGTGCTCCCTGGACCCTGCTGGCCATGCTGAAGCTTCCAGCCTTGGGTTTCGGAGGTTTCTGCTTGCAGAAAACAGGCAGGGCGGGGTATCACAACGCGGCCGTGAGTCTGCAGACTGGTCTGGAATTGTGATGGTTGTTGTTGTTGTTGTTGTTGTTGTTGTTGTTGTTGTTGATGTGTTTACCGCTGTTTTCTGTCGTTGGCTCTTGTTGTTGGAGCATTTTGTCTCATGTTTGCTTATCGCAGGCGTCCATTATGATTAATTACTTTCAACGAAACAAACGCTGATTTGCGGTTCCCTGCCTTGACGGATACTGTAAATCCTTATACTAATTTTTCTTGCTTGTGCTGGCTCTTTTCCTATTCTGTCCAGTTGCAGTAGATCAACAACCAGCTTGTTGACATTCTGAATCTGCCCTATTGTGCTGAGTCATCCGTGCCTATCATCAGTTGAGCCCCCTATCTGTCCTTGGGTCGCAGATGCCTGCTGGTGACAAGTCCTACACCACCAGGACTATTTCGCATCACCTTGAAAAGGCGCAGTCGATTTCTTTGAAGTCTTCTCTACCAGTAATCACTAATTAATTACTGTATATCATGGCTTCTTGAAATTGCTTAGTCGACTACAACCCTGATGTGCATCATGTATATGTCCATTATATATATATAAATTATATATACATGGAATGAGTAATCAAATGAAGCAAATGAATTTACACTCTACATCTACTGCTTATACACATACACTGGTTTGTATCATATTGGTATGGTGGTTTCTCAAAATAGGGGACCCCCAAATCATCCAAATGCAAACCATCTCTAGGAATAAGCCAACCATTCTTGGTGTCCCTTATTGAGAAACACCCAAATATGGTGGTTTCTCAACCTGGGGTACCCCCAAAAAATGGTTGGTTTATTACTAAAAACGACTAATCGAATGGATGATTTGGGGGTCCCTTATGTTGAGAAACACCCATATGGCCGACTTATCCCTACCTCAGCCCGTAGTTGACGCACCAATGACCGTGCTGACCGGGCTTGCCTATGGGCGTTGTGCTTGGCAGATCGTGCCTTGCCCACCCCGGTCATCGAGAACGTCACTGGTGATGTGAAGGCTGGCGAGCACCGGGTCTGGTTGGAGGGGGGGCCATCAACCATCAGCCAATCATTGGCCCAAGACATGAACTCATTACCAAGCATTTTTGGATGCTTGTCGAAGTTGACAATCAGTTGACTGTGGCTCAGAACCACCATGGACAATACTGAGGCAAAATGCCGGCAACAAAAAAAGCAATCCAGCTGCAATTGTTGCAGCTGATTGAAGCGTTGTCGATGTATGTATTTTTGGCAGAAGATTACAATTGATAAAGAGTGTGGATGCTAACGATCATCAACTATGCTAAAATTTGCCATCATCAACCATGCTAAATTGTCTTTTTTAGCATGGTGCCCGCATGGATTACATAGAGAAAGAATGTGGATCGAGGTAACCACCATGGACGAAGTAGTACCTAGACGAACGCGATGGGGTTTGACTTTAAGTCAAGAGTATTTGCACTTGATGTTTGAACCACTTGTCACCCACCGTGCCTGACTAGTAACCACCGATTAACAATCAAGTTCACATCAATGAACTATGAATGAACCATCAATTCGCCATCAATGAACCATTGATTGACCGTCACTTGACCATGCTTTACGTATCACAGACCATTCCCAAGTACCCTAAACTTTCATTGATTCCTGTCTGGCTACCATGCGGGGCCAAGGGGCCAATGCTCTTGACCTTCACAGACGGAAAATCTGCGCGTGGTCCGCAGGTTTTGGAGAACGACTATTTGTCACTGCAGTTCCAAGGAGGCGCAACGAGTCCGAACGCCATGATGATCCATGGGTGGTTGTTTTTTAGTGGCGAATGAACGGTTGACTCGTGGGTAGTGAAAGGTGAGGTAGTGGATAGTTGATGGTAAAGTAGTGGTTAGCTGCTGGTGAAACGAGTGGTTAGTTGATGGCTTTTGATGTTTAATAGTAGTTAGTCCATGCTTTGGCTAGGGGTTAAATGACTAGTTGAGAGTGGTCAATTGATGGTTAACAGCAGTGGTTTGCGAACGCTTGAGTTTTGGCAAGTTGATGGTCAACCAGTGGTTGGTTGATGACAAATAATGGCTAATGGTGGGCAATGATGGCTAATTACAGGCTAATTATAGGTCAATCAATCACGGGGCAACTAGATTAAACATAATGATGGTGGATAACGATGTTGATGATTAATGATTGATAGTGATTAATATTGCGAACAATGTTGGTTGATGATTCATTCAGTCGGTCACTACTTTGGCCGTACAGCTATCATCCTAATTGCTGATGCGGTAAGTTTGAAACACTTTCCCTTTCCCGGAGTATCGGGATGTCTCTACTGTTGCTTGCCTACCATATCACTGTCGTTGCAATCATACATGGTCAACTGGTAGGCTTGATATCGGCAGTTCTTGTCGTGTGCTTTTATCGCCAAGCAGTTGGTCTCGGCTATTTCAACTATTCTGGGTGCCGGCGTGCGTTCACGACATGGCTTGTTTTTCAGCGCAACGACCTGGAACTTGATCACTTGATCATTCAGCACATGAGCCGAGCGGGTGAAGGGGAGAGTTGAGTTCCCCACGCGAAACAGTCATGGTGAAATTGTGGTGGTTTGTTTGTTTAGTATGTTGGTTTGTTGACTTGGTTGGTTGGTTTAGTCATGTACAACCGGTAGGGTTAAGTCGCATCAGTCGGCGGAAGTCGCATCAGTCCTGCGTGTGCGCAGTGTTTTGTAATGGTTTTCCATAGTTTATGGTTTATGTGACCATTTTAAATCTAAGCCATCATTACAAAATCATGCGTGCCCGCAATATTTTGGACACATTGGGTTATATCATCAGCTTCCAAGCTACAGTCAGATATCGAAGTGGTGTCATGCGATTTGCTTGATGGAATTGTTTTTGCGAAGCTTCAGAGTCATTTTTTTGGTGCCAATCTGCAGCCATTTGGGGTTGGCTTGGTGCGACGGTGTGCTCTGCGTGGACTGATCCATGGCGTTGACGCCCTGCAAAAAAAATGCGTGCTGTGCCCACGGGATTCGGTAATCGTGGAGTTGCTTGATTGTGTGCTGTGGCATCCGATGTGCCATTGTGATTTGCATGTAGGCTCATGCGGATCAATGCGTTGAAACGTGTTTTGCTTCTGTGCGCACACTTTCGTGCATTTTGGCGTCAGGCCTTTCAACCAGAAGGCGTCTGCTGAGACACGCTGTGCCATTGGGATTTGCTGTTGCTACCCTGGCAAAAACAAGTTGTGAATGACGCTGTACCTACGGGATTCGGTAAACGTGGGGTTGCTTGATTGTGTGCTGTGGCATCCGATGTGCCATTGTAATTTGCGTCTGGGCTCACAAAGACCAGTGCGTTGAAACACGCGCGTCTTGCTGCTGTGTGCACACTTTTGCGCGTTTTTTTTGTGGAACCTTTGAACATAAAGGCGTCTGCTGAGACACGCTGTGCCATTGGGATTTGCTGATATTACCCTGGAAAAAAACTAGTTGTGAATGACGCTGTCCCAATGGGATTTGGTAATCTTGGGATTGCTTGTGTGTGTGTGTGTGTGTGCGTGACAGCCGCTGTGCCATTGCGATTTGCGTCTGAACTCATGCGGATCATTGCATTGAAACGTGCGTCTTTTGCTGCCGTGCGTCTTTTGCTGCTGTGCGCGCACTTTCGCGCATTTTTCGTTTAACTTTTGAACAAAAAAGCATCTGCTGAGACACGCTGTGCCATTGGGATTTGCTTGGGGTGATGTGACTTTTCGTCGGGTGATGTGACTTCTGTTTTTATGCGTGCGGTGCGGGTGTGATGGGACTTTTCCCCGGGTGATGGGACTTAACCCCACCGCTTGTAGTTTGTTTAGTTGGTTTGGTTAGTTGATTTGCTTGTTTAGTTGGTTGGTTGTTTTTTTTCACTGTGGTTGGTTGGTTTGTTTTGTTTGTTGGTTTAGTTGGTTGGTGTATATACTTGATTATGAACAGGCTACACAATGATGATCAGTGAAGCCGACAATGCTGCTGCTGGTGGTGATGATGATGATGATGATGATGATGATACAAACAGCAGCGTGAAAGTGTACATGTTAGCTTAAGGCTATAGTGTTGAATGAATTGTTTGTATATTTGCATGTGTATGTACAGACAAGCTCGGTATCCTTCATGGCTCATCAGTGTCACCCGCTGGTGTAATCCTGATGGATTAGAGCAATCTTGGTCAAGAACGAGCAACTATTGAGCATCAACGGTCATGCAACACTTGCAACACTTGCTAACAGCGATTTGCTCCCATTGCTCGCGCTCATCTGTTGCCATGGCCTACTTTGCTGCTGCCAATGAGTGGCAGGTATTATGGCCAGTCCAACGGATGCGATTCGCATTGAATCAAGCATTGGGACAACTCGACCTTGTGACCAGACATTTGCAAAGTGAGAAAAACTATTCGGCCTACCTGAAGAGAGACTTGCAGAGATTGCAATTTCATCACCATGAGCTGTTTCAGTCGTGCGAGGATGTGAACAATTTGCTAGAGTGGCAGAAGGAGCGCGAGTGGCAGGCAAGATGCGCTTTACGCAAGACAGAGGAGGAGCTGTCCTCCCTGAAACAGAATGGCGCGTGCCGCTTCCAGCGCCCTGGCATTCAAAAGCTTGATGAGAACTCTACATGCAATGGTTGGTCCCTTCAAGAGTTCAACGCTCAAGTGGTCTACAAATACATTTGTGAAAACCAACAGCTGAAACTCACAGTTGCGGAGCTGGAGGTGAAATTGAGTAAGAAACAGGGACAAGAGTTTTGCAATGGAAACTTTGTTGAGGAGGAAGTGCCTGCAAAAGCGTCAAAGGAACGCTCGGACAAGCTCCAAAGCAGACCTTCTTTGGACTCAATTGCTTCAACTAGTCTGCCCGACAAGGAGAATCTTGAAGAGGAAGATGTGGAAAATGGGGAATTTCAAACCCACAAAGCCGAAGAAGAGGAAGATTTTGAACTGGTGGAATTAGAAACCCAGGAAGAAGACGAAGATTTTGAACTGGTGGAATTAGAAAGCCAGGAAGAAGAGGAGGATGTTGAAGAGGAGGCATTTGAAGCCGACTCTCAAGTGCTTCCTCTTGGCCAAGATCAGCAGACCACCTTGCTTCCAGAGGAAATTTGGATAAAATTGCTGGAATTCCTTTGTGTATCCCAAGT
The DNA here is from genome assembly GCA_009767595.1 of Symbiodinium kawagutii. Taxonomy (NCBI): domain Eukaryota; class Dinophyceae; order Suessiales; family Symbiodiniaceae; genus Symbiodinium; species Symbiodinium kawagutii. Next base: position 248,017 of record VSDK01012156.1, read on the forward strand.
GGTCAAGATGGAGACACGTGCAGTGTCTCGATTTTTTTCCAATTCAAAGATTTGGGTCTCTCATTTGCTCAAGCTTATGGATCATAATTCGTTGCCGCAATGTGCCGACGGGATAACGCATCCGGCTTATGAATGGGCTCGGCACTATCCAATCTGGAAATTTGGCAAGCGCGAAAAAGCTATGGAAATTGACGAAAATGCTTCGGAAGGTTCCCAAGGGTATCGCTGCTTTCTGAATGGCATTGCAGTGTGGCATGCTTCTTCTCCACGAATGGTGCAACCTTTCCTGGCGAAAGTTGTTCAATATCGCGCCTCTCGAGACTATGTGCTTTTGAACATTGGAAGAATGATGTGGGGCATATGGGACGATCGGTCCGAAACCTGGGACCGACGGCGGCGCTTTGAACCTGCTCTCTACAAAAGGCCCGGATCACATCCCTGACTTCAGCGCATCATTTCAGCAAGGGCTACATAGCCGAACTCGTGAGAAATGTCAGAAGCTTCATGTCGAGCTGGAAACTGAAGCTCGACCGGGGCTATACCCAATTTTTCGTGATTTTGAATGCTGTATTCACCGAAGAATCTGATAGATCCTTTGCACTTGGCTACTACAAAGCCATGATCAATGCAGAACCTATGCACAACATGGCGGAAGGAGCTTCAAAAGAGCAGCTATTGTTGCACCGAAAGCCATTTCAAGAGGCTGGCTGCAGCACCCAGGGAAACCAAGATTTCGATTGAATTCTATGGCTTGGATTGATTGTGGGCCAGTATTCTTGGAGCGCTGAGTCAATATGTTGTTCGGGTGTTTTCTTGGAAGCAAGAGGTGGTAGTACATCATGGACATCATGATATGAGCAGTTGCCAAAGCGTCATTCCACCTGATGACTTATTCGGAGATTATTGGCAACCCATCATGGAAAGAAAGCAATAGGTTCTGAAAATGCCTATGTGATTTGCTCTCCATATTTCCCCCAGCAAGATTGAATTCTTGGCCCAACGCCAGTGGACCAATTGTTTTGAGTAGCTGGCAAGTCAGTGCATCTAAACCCATCTTCTGTGGTTGCTGAAGATATCCGCAACTGGGCTTTGCAGCTTTCCCCATGGGTTTGACTAAAAGGGTTGCGGAGTACGGCACTGTGAAAACGCCAGCAAGTCACGGCAAGGCATGTTGTCGAAGATGGTGGACAAGGTGAACAACATCTCCGCCCGCACCGAGCAGAACTGGTTTCTGTATGAGGTGCGCGGCATCCCGAGGAGCCCCTTGAGTAGCAGATGCTCCATGCTGGGAGCATCCAGGGTTGCTGAATGTGGTAGCTTTGAAAGGCTGCACCGGGCGCAGGCAGAAATGGATCGCCATAGGAGCTATAGGTGTTCTGGGTATTGGGAGAATTGACTGGCTACTCACTGGTGAGAGTTGAGCTACCAGTAGCTAACACCTGGTGAGGATCATAGTGGTGGTATCCAATAGTCACAGGTGAGAATTTAGCTTAACCAAACCGATCAGCTAGTAATACATAAAACCACCCGTGTTCAGGCGGGTGTTCCAGGTGGTCCAAAATGCTGCTAGACTATACTAACCATTGTAGTCCCAGCGGTTTGCTTGTACAGACCATCATCCTTTTTAATCACTATTATACATGGATATTCTTCTAGGAATACTTATACTATACTATCTCACTATTGTGCTGCTATTTTTGTACTTTACATATCTAATATTATCACATCTTATACTGTTGCAGCACATCTTAGTCATACTATTACGTACTATTTATACTGTACTACTGTATTCTCATAATATTTGACAGACCATTATACTATTCTACTATATTCTACTATTTTTTCTCTATGACATCTTATTAAATACTATAGTAGATTCTCATAGAGAACCATATCATGAATTCCATTATATAATATATCATATATAGAATTGTACTATTGTACTATAATACACCCTATCCCAATGTAATATATACCATACCGTCATTCAAAATATACTATTATACTATAACATATTTTATTTCATTCCTACTATATGAAATATACTATTATATCATACTACTACACTATATCAAACATACTATTAACAGTTGATATATCCCCTTAGATAGTATTATATTAGGGGCTACGATGCTATTATACTATAGTATGTATCATATGCTATGATATGATACTTTATGATATATATATATATATATCATATCTACTAATCATCATATCCCATTCTTCCGCCCGCAGACGTCCCTTGGTTCCCCTGGGAAGCCCAGAACGAACTGCTGCAGGGCTCGGTGGGCAACAACGAGAGCTCGCAGGCCAGTGGCGCCTACATCTTCCGGCCCAACCGCTCGCAGGTGCCACGGGGCGTCATGCCGGCGGCCGATGATGGGCACCCCCAAGCGGCTGAGATTTTTTCGGTGCGGCTGGTGAGAATGGTGGAGAAAAAATGGTGGCTGGTGAATGGTTGATCATGGTTGATGATGGTTGATGATGGGTGAGAATAGGGGATCATGCTTTTGAGGATGGTTAATGATGATTGATGGTGAACAAAAATGATACGTTGAGGCTTAGAGCCTAATCATAATGGTTGACGATGAATGGCTAATGACGCTGATTTGCTGATTGATGAAAGGTCAACGGTTTATGAGGATGTTTAGTGCCTCGTGGTCGATGAGATTTGTGATTAGAATGTTTGATTTCAAGCCATGGTCAGCAGTATGGTAATCACATGGAGTATATAATTGAGTATTTATTTGCAGACTGCAGACCATCAAATTGAGTATGCTTCTTTGGAAATCACAATGAATTCTTATTGAAAAGAATTAACTGCGCATGGTCAGCAGTGGAATCCCATCCTCAGGTCAGACCCCAACAACTTTTGGTCAGGGCATCCTGCTGGCGCAGGTTTGCAAGCAAGGGGTTCAATCTAAAAGCCTTGGTTTTCCATTCAATGGTAACCCTCCCAATTAACAATTAGCTTGAAGGAATGGTAACCATTGAATTAGCATGGAAAATGGTAAACCCCCAATTAACAATACCCTTGGTATTAACCATTGAATGGTTATAAATCCTGGGTTAACATTAGCTTGAACACGATGCTTATTTCAATCACAGCCAAACCCACTGGCAATTACAATTGCCTTGCCTTACCTTTCTTGTTGCAATTAAAAACCAAGAATTGGAGTGGTCGTGCTAGTGAAGCAAGCAAGACGCCATATTCTAGGCTCGTCAAGGAATGATGTAGTATATAACGCTGGCCCTAACATATTAGCTTTTTCCATAAAACAGGAACCATTTTTGGGATGGTTGAGATCCATACTTCTTGCATTTGCCGACACCCTTCTGCAGGTGGTGTATGCCTGTTATGCTTGGTCCTTATTTCCCATCATTTCCCAGTAATAACCGTAACCATCAACTAGTCAGTGATTTTGATCTGTAGAGCTCCGGCCAGTTCCTGTTGCCGTTCCTAATTGAGAGCAGGTTTGCTTGATGTGTTCTCTCATGGAAATTGGCTATGGGTCGATATTAACCAACCAACCATGGGGGATGATGACTAACAAGAATATGGAAAACAATGGTTGATGATAGGGAACCAGGGGGTACAGGGTTTTGACCCACGCCCAACTAAGAATCGACAGTGAGTAGTGTATTACTGTTTGATCGGTGATTGAACGTGAACAATAAACCATTATTTGTGTACCACCGGTAGCAATCTTGTCCGAATGGTCAACATCGCGGGTATTGTCTACCACTGGGCAGTTTCCAAGCTTGCTGTGATCATTTGCAATGGGTTTCTACCGGGTTGTTGATGCATGAGTGGGTTTTCTGCTTCAATACGGATTGACTTCTGGCAGTACTCCCGGCTGTTGCCGATGCTTTCTGATAAGAACGTTGCAGTGCAACGCGCACTTGCCTTTCTTTGGTTCCCATATATGATTTACACGCACGGGATGCCGCCAGTTTGAAAATCATGGTCAATTGGCCGGGTGTATGATTTATGAACCGTCAAGCATGATTAAGGGATTAAGCACTATGTATTGGAGTATCATTCGCCAATGACCAATCATGAAGGATTATCTGTCATTAATCCAAGAGTGTCGTTATTGGTATCCGATAAATTAAAGGATGAAGGTTCAGGATGAAGGTTGGTATGTTCATTCCAAGAGTACAAATGACTAATTATGAATAACCACCATTAAAAGGCGGACTGACAGCTCACAATTTTGACTACAGAGAGATCGCCCCATGTAAGCATCATTAAGCATGATTATACAAGCATGATTGATTCATTAAATATAACTATCTTTATATTCAATCATTATAGGGAAAATCATTCACAAACATCATTACTATCCACTCGTTGGACAGCCGTTTTGTTGTGGTCGTCCAAAAAGGCCCTTCCGGTCTTCACTGGTTTGCCCTTCATGCAGATCACTCGGGGGCCCTTGGCAGATGAGGCGCAGGGATTGGGAGGGAGCCAGGGCCCGGGCCCATCCCAACAGGCGGGACCAAGCACAGAAGTCCGATGCAGTTCAGGTTGGCAACTTCTGGTGTGATAAATCATGCGTATTGGTTTATCAATGGTTTTTCTTTGCATCACGTGGATATTGCATGATATTGTGGACTCAAAAACACACAAGCTTGATATGTGCTATTGCTGGAACAACAAATGGAGTTTAGAACCTATTTGCATGGTTGTGCTTTTAAAATTACTTTACTTCGAGTGATCCCCACCATGTCATGTCAACACCGCTTGTTGGCTCCACTTTTGTCTGACATTCTCTCTGGCATACCTTTTGACATTCTTTCTGACATCCTTTCTGGCACATCTTCTGACGTTCTTTCTGACAACTTTCTAGTCGGACATTCTTTCTGGCAAATCTTTTGACATTCTCTCTGACATCTCTTCTGACATTCTTTTTGACATATCTTCTGACATTTTCTCTGACTGACATTCTTTCTGACATATCTTTTGACATTCTTTCTGCCATCTTTTCTGACGTCTTTGAGGTCCGGCAGCGACCACTGGCCGCGGATGGTCGTGGTTGAGGTCCGGCAGCGACCACTGGGCGCGGATGGGC
>VSDK01012156.1:253272-267051 GCA_009767595.1 Symbiodinium kawagutii
AGCGACCACTAGTCGTGCATGGTCGTGGTTGAGGCCCGGCAGCGACCACTAGTCGTGCATGGTCGTGGTTGAGGTCCGGCGAGGAGGAGGAGGACGAGGAGGAGGAGGAGAAGGAGAAGAAGGAAAAGGAGGAGACAGCTCTGATAAAATCTAACAACCCTCACCTGACAGGTGGGGAAAAACACTCCAGATTTGTTTAGAGACCAGGTTCTTTAATGGAGTAACTGGTCCTATTGCTGCAACCTGGCACTGAACCACCAATCTGCCATGAGATCCTCGTAGGGAGAGTCCTTGCCGCCCCAAACGGTGGGGTTGGTCGAACGGCGGGCGGTGCTATGTAAAGGCGTACGGTGGACTGCTTGGTGGTCATCGGTTGGGGTTTCCTGCCGTGGGAGGAACCACTGAGATCATGAGCTCAGCTGGAAACGAGGGGCACCATGGAACGATGGACCCCTTGGAGCCGCATGTTGTTAGAAATGGGTGCAAGCAACCACACAAATATTGGCCATTGCTTTTCATCATCCATTATTTGCTCATGTTATACCACCATGCTGCACCTTTATAAACCATTGTCGTTGACACTCTGAGCCATTGTTAGCTATCATGAAACACTGTTACAGCAACGTTTGACACTGTGCTTCGCAACCATTGACACTATGATGAGCGACCATTGACTAACGACTAGTTGTTTTTCTTGTACATCACTATCAATACCACATCTACCACCCATCCTTGCTAGGGTTTGCTGGCGATTAAAAACACACACACACATATATATAGCTCATGCTTAGTGGATGTCGATATGTTCATTCATAGTCGTGCATCCATCTAACGACAACAACCAGCCTGAGCGCAAGTCAGGTGACTAGCTTTGTGGTCCTCCTATCAACCATGGTTCACTCCTGGAACTCGTTGGTGGTTTGATGGCCATTTCTTTCTCTATGAACTATCAACAGTTATTTGGTTGGTGGTTTCCAACATCTTTTATTTTCCCTAGTAATCATTAACAAATAGTTGGTTGACTAATGTGTTTCATAGGGGTGGTTCAACCACCATTAACCGTTAATGGTTGTGTGTTGACAGTTCATTTTTCTAGGGAAACCATAGGATTTCCCGTGATAAACTATGGACTCCTATCCAACCACCAACCAGTGATTTCCAGGACCATCAAACCACCGACCAGTTCCATTAATCCCTATGGACTCATATCAACAGCTATGATTGGTTGACTTCGCACGTCACTTGGACCCAGTTCTCCTGGAATTCTCCAGGGTGTCCCCTGGGAAAGGTGGTCCAAACCGTGGGCTCGTGGGTCTCGCAACGCATGCGCTTGGCCAAGACGCTGGGGCAGATGATGGCGATCGGGATGGCGGGTAGAGCCCCTGGAGCCCCACCTATCGCAACCAGATGTATGGGATCAGGTGAAGTTGGATGGTTCACTATCATTGGGATCAATTTATATAGCAACGCTTATTTTATTGGATCCCAATCATAAATTGGATCATAACCGTTTATTGGGATCAATTTGTAGCAGTTTTAGATGCATTAGATGGTTGATTGGGTCTGTCATTGGTGTTTCTGGGTCATTCACAACCAAAGTATTGGGCGAACAGTTGATGAACGACGGTTCTGCCAAACAATTTTGGGAATGCCAACCTTGCACGTGTTGTTTTTTGGACGCGCAGTCGTATGGCCAACATGATCTAACATTCTTTCAGCGCTTGCTTGATCAGAGTGGTGGTGTTTGGTGGTGTTTGGTGAACCAATTTATTTTGGGATGTTGAGAAGCAGATGTCGCGATGTTGATCTGCCCATTCCTGGTACTGCATGACCCATATCCACATCAATCATTGCCACATGTGGCACTGCTGGATTTTCTGGGTTCATCGACCCGGGCAGTCGCCTCAGCTTGCTGGTTTGGAAGCCTCCATTGCGACTGTTGGGCATTGGTTTACACTCTGGTGATCTAACATGGCAGTGGAAAAAACACCATTTCCAATAGGTAACCAATCTATATACACATGGTGGATTATCCATTGCTACGTTAGATCACCAGAGTGTACTCAGTTTGGGCGATGAACAAGCCTACAGGGGTTAGATGGGATCTCATCCACAAAGGAATACCGCAGCCACCAACCGTCGCCAATGGAATTCATCTGCGGTACTGAGTTGGTGATGGGAAAGATCTATTGCTTCGGCGTTTCGGTAGGGATACCCCGGTCAGTAGGAGGGGGTGATGATTTTGGATTCGGCATGTTGAGACGCAAACCTGTTTGCTTCACATTTTTTCATTGTTCATTCACCTTGCTTTGGGCAGGGATGAGTTTTTCTCTTTTACATGGTTTCATGTGTTGGGGTCAGAGCACCAGTCCGCAAGAATTTTGCGCACTCACGTGTAGAACTTGTGGATTCCTTGAACTATTCTCTATGGAAAGTCAAGGGATCAATTCGATCCTCCTTGGCTTTGATGCAGTCATTCCATTCATTTCACCAGATCACGCACCACGACCAGGCACACCGGGAAGAGTTGACATAGGTGCGACATAGCAGGTCGTTGAACAAATCCCTCGGAGCACCGGACTCCCCAGGTCCAAGCAGCCACCACCGGGCAGTCACCGAAGCGCCTCAGGAACGCCAAACACGTGGAGATCACCTACACCGTCGGTGGCTGGGCCTGGAGCGGCCGTCACAGCTGGGCCAAACACCAGGAGCACATGGCGAGCTGGGTCAGCTGCAGTTAAGGAACCAATTTCATGGTGGATAAGTTCACCAACAAACTCTTGGGAAAATCATGGTTAATGATAGGGAACCAGGGGGACTAAGGGTTTTGACCCACAGCCACATGGACCTTCCGTGCATTTGATGGCTGTGGAAGCAGGACTCTACTGGTTGAGTTTAGCATCACCAGCAGGACTCTGCACTATAGGAAGCTTTGGGGATCAGGCAGGTAGGAAGCTTCTCCGAGGGTTGAACCAGGAATGGCCACGTCATACTGACATAGCAGGCCATATGACATGGGATCTGTTTGTGGCTCAAACCAGTCTCAAATTCCCAAGCTTTGATGCCAAAGAGATCAAATCCTTGAAAAAAAATCAATTTTCACAACTCGATGCCTTGCTGTGGAAGTCGTTCAGTGATCGACGACTTAGCAAAGCATGATGGAGTGCCAAGGCCGGGGGTCAAAGTGCCTGCTCAGAAAGGGTCAACCCTGAACCTTGGTAGTAGATCCAATGATTTGCTTCAATGCTATTCAATGGTGGCATGGTTAAATCTCCAAGATTGACTTGAATGCTAACGAGAATCAGAATTCAGATATTGATTGATTACAGTTGACAGCCATCCGAGCATGAACTTTGAACAAGTTCAGCAAACAGGATTGCACAATCTGCAAGTGGGAACAAGGGGAAATAGTCCAGCAAACATGACTGCAAAATTTGCAACCGAAAAAAAAAAGGCACAAGGGCATGAGATAAGCCTGAAGAGGGGGGCAAGGTTGGAGCTTCTTTCACGGCAAGTCTGACTTGTGCACTCAGCTAGGGGAGTGTCAAACGACTGGCCAGCTTCAGCCAGGCTGTATTTTTTATCTATTTTTACCAGGGTCGAAACCTGGCCGAAGCAAGATATTGTGGTGAATGATGTTTCAATCACCTCAAAGCATAGGGTATTCTGGTGGCCCACGGGAGCTCTTACCCGGTGGCACATCGCTGGATCTCAGACTGCATCAAGATATTAAGGATTACCTTGCCGCCAATCCACGTATGACCATGATTTTGCATGAGATGAATCACTGACAGCCAGCCGACCATCAATGGTTAAGGTTCAAAAAACTATGACTATGCCTATCAGTGTAACCAGTATATACTTACTTGATTCACCACTATGAACCATTACTAACCCTTGTTTGCTGTACGATGAATTGTTATCCATTGTCAACGGTGATTGAAAAGTCTTAGCAATGTTTCTATCCTCAACATGACGTGTTTTTCCCTTCATGCTTGGTTCAGTCTCACCTACACAGGGGCTTACCAAATCATTGTTATGTTATTATCAACTTGTCAACCGTGATTGAAAAGCGATTATCAGCAATGTTTCTATGATCAGCATTAACTATAGTCATTGTATATATGTCATTCTCATGTTGAAGCCATGGTGGCCCCCAGGCCACTGTACCCCATGGTGGCTTCTCCAGTGCCAAGGTGAGATTCCCGTTCAGGATGGCGTCGGAAGGGAAATTGTGCCCCGGTAGCAGCACCCAGGCGATGATCAATGTGGTGACCGTTGGGGCCGCGGCCAGGGGTTGTAATGACCAGTAATGACCAGCCGTGGCGAGCTGGGTCAAGCAGTGAACCAACCAACTTTCATGGGGGATATTAAGCAACTATAAACTATAGGGAAACTAATGGTTAATGACGGGGGAACCAGGGGGACTCAGGGTTTTGACCCAAAGCCATGTCATCGTGTCCTGTTTTTGCTGGATGGCCATACCGGATCTAATGATTAATTAGCTCGATTTGACATGACATGAGCCAAGACCCCAAGGTCGGTTGATTCATGCTGGGTTACTGGTAAACCACTAGGACTAGGGCTATTGAACCAACCCGAGCGGTGGTTGCAAGGGCATGCTGGTGCCTAGGGTATGATGAGATCTTATCACATCGTTGCGGCTTGTCACTAAAGGATACCAAGAGAGCAGAAACGTTGACCAACCGCAGAACCCGCTCACAACTGATACCCAAGGAACCCAAACGGGTTGGTCAGTGCCAGTGACGATCAGCAAAAGCCGGTTGGAGAATATCTGCACCACCTAGTAACGTGATGGGATCAACAAGCACCAACTGATCATCAACATCCCGCAGCATGCGCAAAGATTACGCGACTTGATGTTCGAGATTTGACGTGAGTATTGAGTATTCCCATAGTTCTAAGCAAGGTTTGATGGTATGTCCAATGGTTTGCATAGCATTTCTAATGGTTACAGTCGTTTCGGGATGTTGCAGCGTGAGCCCACAGCGATGTAGCTAGGGGAGCTACCACTGGCGGACAGCTGCCGGCGTGAAGCGCTGATCCTTTGTATTAATTGCTTAGCCGAAGCGGATCGGATCGGTTGCGGCTTCCGGGAGAAGATTGGAACAAACGGAGAGGTCTTGACAAGTTCATTGCCAGGTTTATGGCAGAGATTTGCGTAGTGAGAAAGAACCAGATTGTGCCTTTTGATTGCAGACAATCACGACTTGTGGATCATCAACCGACTTTATCATCACAACTTGTACACTTCTGAAAGTATTGGGTTGTTGACCATCGCGGTGCTGGACCGAATCAAGCATGGACTGACAGGCCTTGGTCCATATACACCAACCGCAGAGTTTGGTTTGTCTACACACGGTGGTACCACCCAAAACTGATGGTTTTCCTACGCGACAGATAATGGCTAATTAATGTAGGATGCTTCGTAAGTACTGTACCGCCATTTCAACAAAGCCAATTTACAGTGTTGATAGATGTATGATTGATGATAGTACTTTGATACTGCCAATGACTCTAAAGTTTGATATCACCAAGTATTTGTGCCGAAAACATGTATGTCTGAAATCCTGATGGACCTGGTGGTTTCTTAGAATAGGGGTACCCCCCAATCATCCATGAGTAGTCATTTATAGCAATGATCCCACCAGTTTTTAGGTACTGTACCCCATATGCCTGTCTACCCTGGTTGGTTGGTTGGTTGGTTGGTTGGTTGCTTGGTTGGTTGATTAATATTGACCCATAGCCATATAGTTGGTATTTCCACTACTATTGTTGGTTGTTACCCCTTGTTACTGACCATTAACCAACTAGTTAACCATTGTTGTTGGTTGCTTGGTTGGTTGGTTGGTTGGTTGGTTGGTTGGTTGGTCAGTCTCCAGGTGAGCCGCATCAGCACGGACCTGAAGACGGAGGGCACCTGCTACAGCGACAGCAACGGCCGGGAGATGATCTTCCGCAAGCGTCCCTGGGCCGCGGTTGGGTCACGGGTGGTGGGTTGCGCGATGGGAGGTGCAATGGCAACATGGCGAGCTGGGTCAAGCAGTGAACCAACCAACCAACCAACCAACCAACCAACCAACCAACCAACCAACCAACCAACCACAATGGTTAACTAGTTGGTTAATGGTTCATAATGGGGGATAACAACCAACAATAGTAGTGGACATACCAACCATATATGGCTATGGGTCAATACTAATCAACTAACTTTCATGGGGGATGATCTCCAACACTGATAGGGAAACAAGGGTTAATGATGGGGAACCAGGGGTACAGGGTTTTGACCCACATCCACATGAACCAAGAAAAATACTTTATTTATCATTATTTATCATGGTTGGCCGAAGTCACAGCTTTTGACTGTTCGCTTTGACCATTGATGGAATATGGCCATGCCATATTCAGCTGTCAAAGCAACGACATTGAGATTCCAGTGTTACTCATGTGATATGGTTAGTACTGCATGGTCAGTACCAAACTCGCATGGCAGTGGGTCAAAACCCCGTGCCCCTGGTTCCCCTATCATTAACCATGGTGTTCCCGTATTGTTGTTGGTCATTATCCCCCATATTGGTCGGTTAATATTGGCCCATAGCCATATAGTTGGTATGTCCACTATTATTGTTAGTTGTTATCCCCTATTGTTAACCCATAGTTGACAGTTAACCATTGGTTGGTTGATTAATACTGACCCATAGCCACATGGTTAGTACCACATGGTTCTGATTCGCGTTTTTTCAGCTTCCAACCATGTGACCCGCCACGGTGTGGCCTTGGCTGAGGCGACTATCGCGCCTCCTGGAAGTTCAATCAAACCGAGCCCGTGGCAGGCCGGGCGAACCCATCGGCCATGATGAAGCAAGACCAATCACTATGAATTAATCATGATGATAGGTGAGCAGCAATATTAAGTATGAATACTTAATAACCAGTAATGATCACCAGTATTAAATGATCACCCGTATTTAACCATGAATCAAACCATGGGAACTGGGAACCAGCACTTAATAAGCATCATGAACCATTGTGAACCATCATGATCATTAGAATATTGTGATAGGTGAACAGCATCGTCCGCTGTTGACCTAGGTCGATTTGGGTTCATAAAGTCGGACAAGAGACATCCATAATGCATCATCCATTCACACAACGGGATATGTGAGAATCGCAGAATCCCAACAAGAATCCATTTGTTCAGTTTTGAGATTTTCATCAGGTTCTGATCCAGAGACGCATTCTCATGTCTTCAAATTCCCCATTCTGCAGTCCCTTTGTTTTTTTTGGGAAGTCAAAACAAAAGGAGCTAGAGCTAATTTGCAAGGCCAAATCCGTGCTGCTCATGACTGGTGGCTACCGATGGGAAGCATCATCGCTTAAACATGCCCTGCTTTCAGCCAACCATCCTTAGCAGGGCGATGCCCTAACCAAATGTGTGGCTTCCCCGTTCAATGTGGCCTTTCTTTGGCTTTTAATTGAATTGTTGCGTCTGGTCATCCAAACAATTGTTGACATAGAATCGTTGACTCTGGGAACCTAAAGCAGTGGCTAACAACAATGGTCCCCGGCACTACCCTGTCACACCGTAGCCACGACTTGGTACCTGCGCAACCGGGCGGTTGCCTGTGAGGAAACTACTACCCAGTCACCACCTCACTCTTCATTCGGGACGACAAAGCGCAGCTCACGCTCCTGACGGACACGAGCCAGGCGACAGGGGCGCCAGCAATGGGGGAAGCGGCAGCTGTCCTCCGGGGGATTTCCGCCGGGGTCGTGGTGGTGAACGTGTAGAGGTATGAGGGATCCACCAGGATGTTGATATGGGGATGACCAACTGGCGGTGGAAGGTTCATGGTGAATGATGATTCAGCAGGTATATCAATCGTCTAGCATTAATGATTGATCACTAAATTACCATGAACAACTGATGATTATGATTAAGTTGGTACAAGTATAGGGCCCATAGGCTTTTTCAATAGGAATTTCTGGTGGTTTGGTAGGTGTCGGAAATCACCAGTAATGATTAAAAAGAACTTTCACCAACTGTATGGTGATTATAGACATTATATAAACACCAAGCAATGTTTGTGGCCTGACCAAGGGTCAATACAGTTGAATCATGATATAGATTGGCCACAATTAGCGCGTTTCGTGCCTGGAGGCGCTTGGAGGTATGGTGTTGTGTCTGACCTATGTCAATGAGGCTATGGGTCAGTATTAATCAACTAACTTTCATGGGGGATAAGCATCAACAATAACGGGGAAAACAATGGCAAGTGATGGGGCAACCAGGGGGACTAAGGGTTTTGACCCACTGCCATCAATTCCCACTTTGCTTTTTGATTTGGGGATTGCTTGTAATGCAAACCCTGCATTCACAATCCTCAAGTTGATTAGTAGGAGGTTCCCCCCAAAGTCATGTTTTCCTGATAAATTGATACCACCCCAATTCATACACCCGGGGTTGATCAATCTATCAGCCCTCGCCTATCATTATTCGTCATTGACTCGCGTTTTTAGTGACCCACCAATCAACCACTCGTGGATCCTAAGTGGTACAAAGAGATCCCACATCGGTGTTTCTTTCAATAGGGAACCCCCCTATTCTAAGAAACACCCACATGCTGAAGGCAGGCACTGGCTGCGTCCACGACGGGGAGATTGAGATGATGGTGCATCGGAGGTTGTTGCAGGACTGGGCCGAGGTGGTTGGTGGATTTTGGGGGTTAGTAACTAAGCTTAGGAGTTGCCTAGCACAGTAAGCTCTGGAAATCTTCAATTTTACTGCAAAAGTCATTTGTTTAACCATTTGGGTGTGTCATTTAGCTATTCTTTTACGCATTTTTTAGTTATTTGGATTTGAAGGTGTCATTTTGAAGTCATTAATTAGTCATTTGTTAGTTCACTACTCCCACATGCATCGATGTTCAGGTTCAGAACTCTTTGGGAATCACCATCGATTTGGGGTTGATTAGTGGTAAATCATTGATTAGCCAATGATGAACTATTGAAAAACGGTTCATTAGCTGGTTAAAACCATCGGTAATTTTCTGGGGGTAGGTTAAAGCCACCAAGTGCATTTTGCAAGCTATCATGTATTGACTGATCCAATCGTGTATTGGGATATATGGCCTATCTATTTGTAGCTATCATGGCTGGCTATATTCCGGGCTTCTATATCTACTTGCCTCTACGGCTTTCCCATGCCTTTTCCACCGGTTTTCCCAGCATTTTCCATTGATTTTCCCGTGGTGTTCCCATGGTTTCCCATGGGTTTCCAGGGGTTTTCCATGGTTTTTTTATGGGTTTTCCATGGGTTTTCCATGGGGTTCCATGGGTTTTCTGTGGGGGTGCTTTATCTCAGTGGCAGGGATTAGCACCCCCTGCGGATCAGGACGACGGTCGTGGAGTGGGAGAACCTTTGAACGAGACACAGTTTGTGACCTCGTACGTGGCCCCTTGGCGGAAGCGCCGGGCACACCAAGGCTTGGTAAGGAGTTCGCTATAAGGCTATGGGTCAGTATTAATCAACCAACCAACCAATGGTTAACTAGTTGGTTAATGGTTAATGGTTAACTAGTTGGTCAATGGTTAGTTGTTGGTTGTTAACTATTGTTAACTAGTTGGTAAATGATAAATAATGGGGGATAACAACCAACAATAATAGTGAACATACCAACTATATGGCTATGGGCCAATATTAATCAACCAACTTTCATGGGGGATAATGACCAATAATAAAGGAAAGAATGGTTAATGATAGGGGAACCAGGGGTACGGGGTTTTGACCCACAGTCGGTTGGGTTGTCTTAAGGCCCCAGGCAGCCCTGTCTCAAATGCTTTGGTTTATTTCTATGCATAATGAATAGTGAATGATTTGGGGGTTCCTCCACTATTTTGAGAAGCACTAAAATCTTTCTCTCTCTCTCTCTATATATATATATATATCCATCCATAGCTCACTTTGAATTACCAGCGATTATATATATAATGGGTTGAGAGTTCCCATCATGGTGATGGTGTTTGATCATGATTATATCCAATCATTATCATCAATCAATGATTTACCAGGAGTTTCCCCATAGAGTGTGATTTCACGATCATTGCCCATGGTGGACTAGATTTCTTGTTTTCTCAATCAAACCCCATGATCATCGGATGATTTAGGGGTTCCCTTGTGACTGGTTTGATTTCTTGTTGTGATCCATGATCCATGATCCATTAAGTCTTGTTATAGTCCCCCTATTCTTCTGGATCTATGATCCCCTTTCTTGTTCATAGATGTGCATAGATGTTCATAGCAGAACCCCCAAATCATGATAGCGGAACCCCCAAGTCATGCTAGGAGAACCTTAAGGATTGCTTCCCCATAGGTTCCCTATTTGGGGGGTTCCTTAAGTCTATGATCCCATGCTGGTGATCAGCGCCAAGGACGCTGAGCCGGGTCAGCACTATGGCCCTGGACTGGCGCCTGGGCGACGGTGGGTTCACGGTGAGCGGAGTTCGGTGGCCCTGAGAGTGGCATGTTGAGGGCTCAACCAGCGATTTTAGGCATTGAACGTGCAAGGTGGCCCCCCTTAGTTCGCTAAGTTGGCTTATAACTAGGGTAATTACCAGTTCTAGGCATTGAACGTGGTGGCATTAGTAACTAACCTTCAGTTATTGAGATGGTCAAAACTAATCATCAACGAACCAACAGTCAATTGACCATCGAAATTTTGAGCACTTGGCCACACCGAAGTTGAGTGTCAGTGACCATCGATCATCATGAAGCTGACCAGCAACCAAGGCCGCATCGGTTTGCCATCTATTTCTATTACAAACGGCACTACAGTGTGTAGTAGGTGCTTGATTCTGGGTAATTGATCTGATTTTTGAAACCATAAGCAGGGTAGCTTGTTCTTGAACACTTATCCCATCATTCTATCATCCATACTGCTAGATCTGCATGGGTAAGGCCTCAACATGGACGTCCCACTCTTCAGTTGGTTACTTGTCAGTTTGGTTCAGGATCTCTCAGCCTCGGTTTTTGAAAAAATAGCCATGATTACACAAAGTTTTGTCATTGTCCTCCAGGGGGTGTAGGAGGCCTGGGGACCGGATCATATACATATCAATCATGCAAGTTCATCCTTCACTTAATATTTTCATGAAATCACTCACAGAGAAATATATATGCTCCATTTAGATTTGCAAATAGATAAATAAATGAATACACAGATAAATTATGACATATATAGATATATATATATATAAATAAATATATATAGATATAAATATATATACAGATATATAACATGTACATAAAGGTATGTTATCATTGTGTCAATATCCCACCCTTTTCCCAGTCCCCTGACCGCGTCAGGTGGTGCGCGGTCAGCACTGGCTCCACCTGGGCAGTCCCCAGACCGCGGCGAAGAGTTGGCGCCCGCTGATGGATCGGCTCTACATGCCTCCTGCGGCCTTCTTCACCGAAGGCACCGCCGCTGGGCCGGGCCCCAACAAGGGGTCAAGGGGGGTTGGTTTCTGAGGGGCCCTGATGGTTGAGATTTTGGATGTTGAGCAGGGTAGTTGTGGTGAGAATCATGGGTTCGATTGATGGTCACAATCAAAGTCATGGCATTCGCGGTTTACAAATGGCTATGGGTCAAAACCCAGTACCCCTGGTTCCCATCATTAACCATTGTTTTCCCTATCATTGTTGCTCAATGTTGTTGGTCAATGTTGACCCATAGCCAAATGATGGATGCCTTCCTGATTTCAATGGTTGACAATGACCATTGATGGTTGCTGAGGTTCCCAGCAGCTCAGTGGGTTGACATGGGGGGATCCCTGCAAATCACTGGTTTTGGGTCATGGTGCGCATGCAACCAGTACGGCTATTGAAGGGTTTGCCTTGGCTACTTGAACAACTGGAGACATGATTATTCTTAATGACAGAAACAAAATAACAATCATAGGTAATAATGACTGCAATTTGACAACTGGAAACAATATGGAATCTAACTCACTCACCCCTGCTGACACAAGCTATGTGACACATGTGATTGCGTGACAGTGGAGTGTTGATGTTCATAGTCCCTTGATACCTTCTTCAGAGTGCTGAAATTTCTCAGCCCAGTATTTTGGGATCATTACCCTCTAAGCGGGAGTGGTGCTCATTTACTTGAAACAATGTAAACAGAATCTGCACACTTGACCGCCATCCCATCATGAACTGTCGCCAGGAAGTGGACCAAGATCAATGTCCACAATTTTGAACTTCTTAACGGTGACAGGAAAGCTTGAGCGAATGACAACCAACCACAGTTTCCAGAGTTTGAAATTTGAAATAGTCCTTGTAGGAACGCTTCGCTGTGCAACATTGAGTTTGATACTGGTGATAATAGTTCTATTGATAGTGGTGTTTGCGAACTTTTGACATTGGGGGCAGGAGCCAACAACTCTCCAAGTATCAGAACCAAACCAAACCCATCGAAAAACTTGTGACACACCTTTCGAACAACAGGCCAGTGATCATCCCTGGGGATGACCGGCTTCACCCACAACTCCCAAGGGGAAGCTGCAGGTGCGGTGGACATGGGCATGTTCTGGTTCCTGAAGGCTTTGCCAGAGAACCTGGAGGCCGAAATCCTGTTCGCGATGAAGACACCTCAGGTAGAGACCACATTTGAATTTGATGTGAAGAAGAATAATGGGAAAATATATGGGCAAGTTGCATTTCTGGGGGAGATCTATATCTATAGAAGAAAGATCTATATAGATTTCGTGGATTCTTCAGGCATGCCCTTTGCTAAGATGTGGTGGAGTGGCTAGCAAGCTAACAGGCACCGTTTTCCCGGCAGCTTCTAAGCACGATGCAGAACTGCACGTGAAGTTTGTTTTTCCCCAGATAGCTGGAAGCTATAGGGGTTCTTACTTCCCAAATAACAGGTCACTGTCGGCGAACTTTCTGGCTGAAGGTGCTGTGTGCCAGGTGCTGTCGGCAGGTGCTGTCGGCAGGTGCTGTCGGCAGGTGCTGTTGGCAGGTGCTGCTGCCAGGTGCTGTCGGCAGGTGCTGTCGCCGGTTCTGTCGGCAGGTGCTGTTGGCAGGTGCTTTTGCCAGCTGGGGTTGCAAAAAACCCCGTGTCTTTTTCTTGTGCGCCAAATCATGTTATCGTTTTTTTTCCTTTTATCGTTTTTTCAGGTTTTAGCCTCTCAAGATAACCAGCATGTTTGCTTGTCTATTTTGATTATAGAGGTTGGCACTAGAAACCGATGATAAGGCAAGCAAACAGATGGGAGTTTGAAAGAAAACGGTTTTTTTCCATAGATGCCAGGAAATGCTTGGCAATGACAGGTTTTGTTAAGTGTCAGCTTCTCAGCCAATCAATATATCACATGTCAATTTAACCGGAAAAAGGCTGCAGTGCAAAGAAGCCTCCGAGCCAGAAATGGTCAGTTGCCTATTGGAGGAGGATTTTGTTCGATTTGTTATCGTTTTTGTTATCGTTTTGTTATCGTTCAGGACCTCTACGTCTGGTAGGATTTTTCTGGGGTGAATCCGACTTCCAGCATCAATGTTTTGTGCCCAATTGGCTCGTCACAGGCAGTCCCAATGCCATCATCTGAGTACATGTGTCTATCTATCCATTTGACATGTATGTATATATTAATTGTTATCGTTTTTTCCCCAGATAGCTGGAAGCTATAGGGGTTCTTACTTCCAAAAGAAAGGGTGCTTGTCGGCGAACTTTTTGGTGGAGGGTGCTGTCGGCA
>VSDK01012156.1:267976-280476 GCA_009767595.1 Symbiodinium kawagutii
GGGGCAGGTATTGTCGGCAGGTGCTGTCGGCAGGTGCTGTTGGCAGGTGCTGATGGCAGGTGCTGTTGGCAGGTGCTGGTGGGCAGGTGCTGTTGGCAGGTGCTGTCGGCAGGGGCTATTCCAAGAGAAGGAAGAAGTTTATTCCAAGGCGAAAAAATAGTTCTATTCCAAGGAGAAAGAAGAGTTCTTTTCCACGGAGACGGAAGAATTCCATTCCAAGGAGGAAGAAGAGTTCTATTCCAAGAGAAGGAAGAGTTCCATTCCAAGGTCAAAGAAGAATTCTATTCCAAGGAGACAGAAGAGTTCCATTCCAAGGAGGAAGAAGAGTTCTATTCCAAGAGAAGGAAGAGTTCCATTCCAAGGTCAAAGAAGAGTTCCATTCCAAGGTCAAAGAAGACTTCTATTTCAAGGAAAAAGAAGAGTTCTATTGCAAGGAGAAAGAAGAGTTTTATTCCAAGGAGACAGAAGAGTTCCATTCCAAGGTCAAAGACGAATTCTGTTCCAAGAGAAGGAAGACTTCCATTCCAAGGAGAAAGAAGAGTTCTGTTCCAAGAGAAGGAAGACTTCCATTCCAAGGAGAAAGAAGAGTTCTGTTCCAAGAGAAGGAAGACTTCCATTCCAAGGAGAAAGAAGAGTTCTGTTCCAAGAGAAGGAAGACTTCCATTCTAAAATCAAAGAAGAATTCTATTCCAAGGAGAAAGAAGAGTTCTATTGCAAGGAGCAAGAAGAGTTCTATTCCAAAGAAAAGGAGGAGTTCCTTTCCAAGGTCAAAGAAGAATTGTATTCCAAGGAGAAAGAAGAGTTTTGTTCCAAGAGCAGGAAGAGTTTTATTGCAAGGAGACAGAAGAGTTCCATTCCAAAGAGAAGGAAGAGTTCTATTCCAAGAGAAGGAAGAATTCCATTCCAAGGTCAAAGAAGAATTCTGTTCCAAGGAGAAAGAAGAGTACTATTGCAAGGAGAAAGAAGAGTTCTTTTCCAAAGAAAAAGAAGAGTTCTATTCCAAGAGAAGCAAGAGTTTTATTTCAAGGTCAAAGAAGAATTCCATTCCAAGGAAAAAGAAGAGTTCTATTGCAAGGAGAAAGAAGAGTTCCATTCCAAGGAGAAAGAAGAGTTCCATTCCAAAAAGAAACGGAAATCGGAAAATTTCAGGTCAAGATTCAGAAGATGCCTTTAGACTTGAGAGCATGGCATTTGACATTTTCATCGAAATTATTGACAACAATTTTTGATCAAACATTAGAACCTACTTAATTCCCTACCCCAACCTTGTTGTCCATACATGTTCTATCTGGGGTCTATGCCGGTGTAATTTTTTGTACCGCCAACCCAAACTCTTCGGGTTGATGCTGATGTTGAGAACAATTACTGTAAGCATAGAGCATAGTCATTAAAAAGGACAAGAACGGGGATCATGCTGGAACCATAGGTTACCTGGCCTACAGCTGAGGGTAACGGATTCATGATCTGTTAAAGAATTGAGTCACCCTTCTTAGTCAGCATGAATACTGACCATTGAGCATGAGAAACTATGTCAATCACGACCATTATCATGCCATGGTTCCCAAGATCAAGCATTAGAAACCATGATGATACTCTTCCATTCTGCAACCATCATCTTCACTCAACTGGCAGTGGGTCAGTTCACCCTTAGTCCCCCTGGTTCCCCTATCATTAACCATTGTTTTCCCTCTAGAATTGTTGGTGATTATCCCGCATGACATTGGTTGCTCAATATTGGCCCATAGCCATATATAGTTGGCATCTATATCCCCTATAACTGTAAGTTATCATCCCCTCTTGTTAACCAGCCAAACCTGCTATTATTGGTTGGTGAACTGCTTGACCCAGCTCGCCATAGTTGGTATGTCCACTACTATTGTTGGTTGTTATCCCCTATTATTAACCATTAACCAACTAGTTAACCATTGGTTGGTTGGTGAACTGCTTGACCCATAGCCATATCTAGTTGGTATATCCCCTATGATTATTAGTTATCATCCCCTATTATTGACCAGCCAAACCAGCTGTTATTGGTTGGTTAACTGCTTGACCCAGCTCGCCACCTCTTCCACGACATGACCCCCTTGGACCCGGGGACCCTCAACCTGCGGTCCGCAGATCCTGACTCTGGCGAGTTGGGACGAGAAGACCGTGCTGCTGCGCATCGGACACCAGTTCGGAGTGGACGAGGACGCGCGGACGCGGAAGGGCAGGTGGTGGAGCAGTCACTGGTTGATCTTAGCCATCTGAAATGGGTTTCTTATTAAACCAGTAGGTGGGACTTTAGCCATTTGAAATGGGTTACTTTAGCTATCTGGCAGGTAGGTGGTGGTTTCTTATCAAAAAGCAAGGGGGTTCCCCTATTGTGAGAAACACCCAGCTGGACATCCCAACAGTTGGACTAGATTGGTGATGTTGACCAGGCAGGGTTTTGACTCACCGCATACCAGACCACAAAAAACTGGCTGTGTTAGGAGCCTCGCAATCTATGGATAGAAAAGGATACCTGACTTCATATGGCAGTGGGTCAAAAACCTGTACCCCTGGTTCCCCGATCATTAACCATTGTTTTCCCTATGATTTGGTTGGTTACTATAAGCCATTATTGGTTGGTTAATATTGACCCATAGCCATATGTTTACAGTTTCAGAGGTATCGGTTTCATGTGAAACTTGTGCGTGGGACCTGTAATGGCGCATTCAATCAATGTGCTGATTTGGAGACGGAACTAGTTCCAGTCCCGGGGACATTATCGGTGCTTGTACCCTTCATCCTTAGCTACTCTTTATCAATCGATTCTACCCAAACAACCCTTAAGTTCATCTAGGTTTATATAAACAAGCAATACTTGTGAAAGTTGTTATGGCATGGATTGTTCTTGGTTATACCATATTTCACGGGTCGATATCATGAGTTTCTCGCGACATGACTGAGAGTAGATTTTCATACTTCATTGTCGCCCTGGGCCACGACAACCATGCCATTCTTACGTCACTACTAGCACCTGACCGGAATCCTAACATTGAAGTCACCAAACAGGACCTGGTTGATCATGTTTGATCCCACTCATGATTGATTGATGATTTAATTATGATTTATTGACACCAGAACCCCACTACACAATGATCTACTCAAAAAAGGAACCACTACAAGTGATGATTTATTGAGGTGACCCTCCACCCTGCCAAGCTCAACTCCCTTCTTCGAGCTTTTGGGCTCAAGCTCGCAATGCCTCGTGCAATGCGCTGGTGGCTGTTGCTTGGATGAAGGGAAGCGCCTGCTGCATGGGGTAACCAATGGGAACCTAACATGGCTATGGGTCAAACAGTTAACCAACCAATAATAGGGAGAATCACCCACAATTTCAAAGGGAAACGATGGTTAATGATGGGGGAACCAGGGGGACTAAGGGTTTGACCCACTGCCACATGGCAATGGATTTTCCAGGGTTTTCCGAACAAAATAGTGGATTTTCCATTGTCATGTTGGTTTACCAGAGGCTAACCAATGGGAAACGGTTCAATGGTAAAATAATGGGATGGCATATTGTACCCATGTCCTTTCATCGTAGGCTATCATTGGTTGTGCGGCTACACCGCCGGCTACGCGCAGGATTATCCCAGTAGATAGCTGTAGTCACGGCGGTCCCACCAGCTGTTGACCCAAATAAAAAACTCGGAAGATGCGAAGCCGTTTGGGTCTGAAGCATGACGCTCCATGACACAGGATTTCTTAGACGTTTAGCACTGGTGCGTGGAGCGGGGATGATACCAGGGAGGTTGATCCTTCCCCAAGGCTGAGTTTTTTTCATGGTCCAACATGATCTCACCAGGTGTTTTGGCATGACACTTGGGGCATCCCAGCTACAATGTGAACCATTTACGATTGATGCTTGTTTTAGCGCTCCTTACCACCAATAATGCATCATTGATGGTTCTCCGCAATCACATAGAGCTGCCGGTAATTGGCATCTGAAGCATGGGGTCTTCGACCCCAACAAAACAACCCTTGAACCCGGCCATCAGTTATGCATCACTACCAGCCATCAGTTCTGAACCAGTACGAACCATTTGTTATGAACTACTACCAGCCCTCAGTTATGAACCAGTACTGACCATTGGTATCCATTGGTTGTCAAGCACTAGTCAAAACACACTCAGCTGCGCCCCAAAAAGGCTGCTGTCGCCACGGCCGTGGGTCATGTGGTCGTGGACCCTGCTGGCGACAAGGGCTGCAAGCACACAGGCCAAAGGCACTGCGCAGAAGTGGATCCTTTGACATGAGCAGGGGCAGTTCGTGGTTGGTTGTTTGGTGGTCTGGAGATTTTTTGGAGACTAGTTTCGTAATTTATTGGATGTTCACCAGGTGCCAGGGTTTTCACTCACGGCCATATGTACATGGATGTAGAGTTACACAAGTGATTATGGACACACACACACGCATTTTTATGTAGTGATCCGGGAGTACTGTAGATGGAATATCCCACATTTCAAAAACTAAAGTTGTCAGAAAATAGGAACTGGAAAATGATGAAACACCATTGCATTTTAAAATCCATTGTTTGGACGCAGAAAACTTGGGCTTTGAAGGGATGCCTGCAATGAAATTTAGCCTTTTGAAATCCAAGTGTAGCAAGAATAGATAGAATACTGCGCCCACCGGCCAATAGAAGCTATGACCCCTCTATATATTCCAACTTTACTGCACATTTTTGGGCACGAGCGCTCACGAAACATTCCAACTAGTCTTTTTTGAGGGAGTTCTGGCCAACATACCCCATGCAACGCCTTCAATTTTGTGATTTACATTCCATTAATAAATGATTAACTAGCCATCAATAAACATCAGCAATCATCATTTGGCAGTGGGTCAGTTCACCCTGTACCCCTGGTTCCCCTACCACTAACCATTGTTGTCTCTGTCATTGTTGGTTATTATCCCCCATTCGATGGTTGATTCATATCGACCCATAGCCATATATAGTTGGCATCTATATCCCCTATAACTGTAAGTTATCATCCCCTATTGTTAACCTTTAACCTGCTATTATTGGTTGGTTAATTTTGATCCAGCTCGCCATTTAGCACCACCTTTTTTGGTTCATTGAGACCCATTGGCTGCCCAGGATCCCGCTGTCCGTCTCACGGATGGAGCCGGACCTCTCCATTTACTCAGCGGAGACATATTTCTACAGCAACTTGGCACCGGAGTTGTGTGCATAGTGGATGAACGGTTGATTAAAATTGCTAAATCATGGTTGATCAATGGTGGGATAGATGGTTGATCAGTGATTGATTAATGATTGGCAATGGCTGCTTAGCTGGCGGTTGCTGGTTGGAACCAATAGTGGTTGATCAACGGTGGGCTTATTGGTTCGTTGGTGCCCACGGCATCGCGTAAGAGCCAGCCACCACGTGGTGGCGTTCCTGAAGCCTGGGACATGCTGAGATCGCAGTGAAGAAAGCTGGTCATCACACTTGGTAAGCTTGGTGGTGAAAGGCTTACGAAAGCTTGGGGGACCTTGATTGGTGGTTTCTCAAAATAGAGGTACCCCCAAAATGGATGGTTTATGTCTAATTATAAATGGTTAATAATGGATGATTTGGGGGTACCCCTATTTTGAGAAACACCCAATTATTGATTGCCAAGGTTTTGGCTTGCTTCCTGACCGGTACATGATCTACTACTTGCAAACTTCAAATCCGTACTTGATTTGATACGATCCTAGAAGCTAAGTATGTGAGTAACCACCGTCTGCCTTCATGGCTATGAACACATCAAGTTGCAGTTCCTGCGTTGAAGCACTGCCTTGGCCCCTGCTCGCGGATGCTTTGCTGACGTTGTGGCTGAGGCCGGGGGCCCTTGGAAGGCACCAACTCGGTGAATTACGTTCCTCCAGACACCGGCAACTCGTCACTGGAAGTGGCAGGGGCAACGGTCCCTGGGCCGGCTGGACCGGGCTTGCGATCAGCTGGTGATCAGTGGGTGATCAGCTGGATATCAAGAGCAATGATAGATGCCTTTCGCTGGGATACCAGCTTTCAAATTGATGGATGACATGATTAAAAACATTGATCAAAAAATTGATAGTGAGGGGTCCATTGGATGTTTGAGGTCTTCCTTTGTTGCTATACATTCCCCACCGGATTGCTACCGGACAGCGCGAGCGCGGGTGCAGCTGAGGTTGCCGAGTGCTGGTCATCCTGTCGGGTCTGTGCCATGGGGCCTTCGGGGTGTACCACCTGCAGCAGCAGGGTTGCTGGGCGATCATGGCGGATCAACCGGGCAGAGCCTCCCCAATGGCATCCCCGGCTCAGACAACTGGGCGTCGTTCATGGCTGTGTGGTTTGATGGTTTGTCGGGAGCTATTCGGATGATGAATGGCTGCATTTTTGTCATGCTGGTGATGCTTGCTGATAGCGGAGGCCACCATATGGAGGCTGTTGGGTGTACCGGTACTTCTGAGAAGCACAATGGACTTTGGATATACGTGGTCGAGTTCAAAAACCTCAGGGTGGGATCAGAAGCTAGCTGGAGGAAGCATCTCTAGTTTGACTGCAAAGTGAAAGGAAAGGAGAATTTCAACTTTTCATATTTGGTGGTTTCTCAAGCCATAGGGTACTCCCAGTCATCATCCTTTATATTACACATTTATAAGTTTGATCGTAATATAAACCAACAATGGTAAATGTTTGATAATTTTCATTGTTTTATAAGTTTTAACTATGTTAAATTACACATTTACTACACACAGTAGTGTTTTATCTTGCACATTTATAAGGTTTTATAGTAATAAACCAACCATTTCTGTCTCCTTGTTGTTTTGATGCTCCATTTTCAGTCGTGGCATATGCTTCCAGGAATCGCCGTTTGGTTCTCTCCGTTGATCATCGCCTCTCTGAGTTGCGACCGGTGACCGTTGTGTTGGTACGCTGACCGGGCCATCTAGGAATAGCTATATGGCGAGCTGGGTCAAGGCTTTCACCAACCAACTTTCATGGGGGATAAATTTACCAACAAAACTGCAGGGAAAACAATGGTTGATGATAGGGAACCAGGGGGACTAAAGGTTTTGACCCACTCACATATTTCTCTATTGCTGCAAGCTACTCCTAGATGGTTCTGCGTGGTTGTCGAAATTTCTTCCCTTCAAGATGTGGGCTGTGCCTAATCCCATTTGACTCTTTTGTTTTTCTAATCGAAGTGTTCTCGGCCTTTTTTTGGGGGCAATGCCAGGCAATTTGATCTGAGCATTGCAGTCATGATATCCTTTACTGTTCAATAAGGCCTATGATAAGCACCATAGCGGTTGGACCCCGCGGGTCCATTCGACCATCCAAACCCTGTTTTTAGTATCACATCTTGCCGGAAAGAATGCGCAAACCATCATGAATCTAGATGAATCTTTCCGCAAGATCGTTTGGCAACCTGTCTTTCCTACCAGATCAGTTGAGCATTTGAAAATCCGACCTTCCTCCCAGGTTTCTTTGGTCATCTGCGTTTCTACGGCCTCTTTCTGCTCCTTTCCCTGAGCTCCTTCGCCTTGCTGGCCACGCGTGTGGCGCTGCTGCACCACCTGCCACTGCTGCCATGGCCCGCGCTGGGCCGTGCTGCGGGGCAGCTCCTGCAGCTGCAGGCCTTCAGCGTGGCATGTGGTGCCCAGGCCAGGGAAGCTATGCCCGTGGCAGTGCTGGGCGCCATGCAATGGCTTCAACTGGGGGTTTCTTCCGTGGCAACTGAGGTGCAGCCCTTGGGGGGGGTGATGCCTTGGGGGTTGGGCGGGAGGTGCCGGTGGTGGGGAGGGTGTGAGCAGTTTGGAACTGCAACTGAGGAAAGTGGAGTAGAGAACGCATGTGAACACTGTATAAAGATTATATAATAAACAATACCATCTTGTGTAATACGCCAAGTCTTGTTGCAGTTCCGTTCCGATCCATTTGTCATGAAAGTAGTTGAAGTAATGAAGGCTGTCCTTTGTGATGAATCACATTTCACAGGAAGTCGTGCCCACACATCCATGTATACAGTGGTCAAAAACCTAACGAACTTCTGTTGGTTGATCATGATGTACACATAGTGACTATAGTGGTCCGTGATGGACATGTTGGGGACCTCACTCTGTCTGTTGGTTGATGCTTGTGCATATAGTTGGTCTGTGAGTGATTGGGAGAACCCCATTGTGACCGCCCGAGGTTGCTACACATGCAAGCAATCGGGGATAGCAACAGTTTGTCAGCATTTCTGAACTGCTTCTGAGCAATTGGAAGATGTTTTTTCAGTTTTTTCTTCACTGTTTATCCTGGACCAAAGGTAGCCGTAATGACATCGCTGTCGTACTCCCAGCATCTCCCAACGGTGTCGTCCAGAGTGAACATTTGGAAGTCCACCCATCCAACGCTGATGGTTGGCCTTGATGTCATGGCAACGGGTCGGCATGATCAGTCATAACTTTCAAGGCGTCCCTGCTGCGATTTTTGAGCAGTGCGCAATGTACCCACCAGACTTCAAAGAGACTTTATGATCGTGATCCCTAATGCTATGTAATGCGAAATCCCTTTCCGGAAACAAACAAGATCAAGAAGCACTACAATATATTGTTCTTAGCCTTTAAGCTGATATTTTCAGGAAAGGCATTGAGAGGGGGAACGAGCTCCTTACATCCAACACTGTCCTTCGGGGTCACCGACTTTCTCATTTTTGGATTGCAGGCGAAGCTGCATTGGGGCCTCTTTGCCAGTGGACTTCTGTGCGGATATTTAGCCAGTTCTTCTCTGGGAGCTCTTTTGGAAGCTTGTGCTGAGCTTGGGTGCTCAAGTGAGGCCCAGAGATGGTTGATGGGAAAAAATCTGCAGGAAAAACCTATAATTGCTGGTTGGTACAAAGGGTTTCCGATAGATTTTCCCATTGATCAATCCAGTGATTGGTTGACGGATTGTTTCTGAGGGCTATGCGGCTTTGTTGTGACCTCTCATCAAACCACCAGTGACGGGACTTCGTGGGTTGGGAAAGCTACCTATCCGTAGCTCAAGTCGTTAGATGGTAGCACGGGATAGCACGGGATAGCACGGTTCATTGCAAA
Source organism: Symbiodinium kawagutii (assembly GCA_009767595.1). Classification (NCBI taxonomy): domain Eukaryota; class Dinophyceae; order Suessiales; family Symbiodiniaceae; genus Symbiodinium; species Symbiodinium kawagutii. The sequence goes on from VSDK01012156.1 coordinate 277,056, forward strand.
AGATCGGGTTTTCCATGTGGACTTTGGCGGGAGCAGTGTGGCATTTCTGGCAGCAAAGCTCTTGAATCAGCTGTTGATACAGTGTACATGCAGACAACGAATGGTAGAATTTTGTCGAGTTGGTTGCCAGCAGTGAGGATACTAAGCATACCAATCTTTAGTCTTGGAATGTCTCAGACTATTTCCCTGTTCATCAACCATTGGCAGCAGCAAACACACCCAGCATTTGGCAACAGCGATGCATTGATGCTCCGAGGGCCGCTCGCGACACTCTGCAGAGATCAAGCAGCGATTGGAGTTGATCTTGTCCTTTTGCTTCTTCATGAACGTTCTGGCCGTAGGGTTTCTTGGCCAGCGAAGTTCAACCGCAGGTGGTAGTTTGCTTGGAAAGTGGCTCTGCGTGTTCATGTTTCGGGGTGAACATGGCGCACTTTCCAGTTGTATTATTATCTGACCTCCTTCATCTGAAGTTTGGGTCTGACAACAATATATTTGTTTCCACATTTAGGCATACTATCAAGGTGCAGGCTAGGGGCAGTCAAGCGTTGACAGTTCTTCATGGCAAGTGGTTTGCAGCCGTACAACCTGCTGGACGCGATGGAATCCTTGCTGGTTGATAGCTTGAATTGCCCTCGCGGGGCTGCGATAGACATAGATACTGTCAGATAGACATGAGGATTGGTGGCAACTGAAAGGGTTCAGGTTTTTGAGTATCTATCATGCACCCATGAACATCCCAAAGTCACAATCCGGCCGGGAATTTGGTACAAGGGACTCTTCACAAAGTTACAAGCTGTGTTTCAGGGACTTGATTAGGAAACAGTTATCACTCTTGAATGCTAAGCCGTTTCAGTTTCAAGTTTGTTACTTCTCCGAAAACCTCCGCCCTCAGAAAACTTGGTGACACGATAATCCTGGAATAAACGGTGGGTACAGCTGTGCGAGTAAGCCTGCACTCACAACCGAGGCTATGGTTTCTGACTGAGACCCTTGGTCGGCCAGGATATCACATGGGTGTATTGAAGATTTCACCCTTCACGTATCTTCTCTTGAATTTTGCCATTGACTTACTCTGGTTTTCGGGTGCAGCACACTTGTTGCTGAAACGGCAGGCCGCTCATTTGTTGCAGGAACTTTGTTGCAACCTGTGCAAAAGTTCACTTGACGGCTGAGTTGCCAAGGGATGTCTTATTTGTGGGTGCAGTCAAGTAGAGTAGAGATACACAGTCTTCCGAAAGCATCATTTGTGATGCAGTTGTGGCCAAACTTCACCCCAAATAATGACGGATCCACAGGATCTTATGAATTCAAGGTGCCAAGGCTTTGGCTGCGAGAACAGCCGTGTGCTCGCCGTGCTTGACCAGTGGGGCTTTCCCTATGAAGTCTGCCCTGTTCGATCAGATTCCGCAAGATTACAGGCATGTTGCTGTTTTCAGAGGTGTCATGGTGGGTCGAAGTTTGCAAAAGACCAGCGCTGCCATTGGCCATTTTTGTTGTCACCAGTGTTGAAGGCGGAGACGTGGACGCAGGGGTCGCCATGGTGACAGAAAAAATGCTCCAAATTGCAGCGTCACCATGCTTTCGTCACTGAAATCTGATCAGATTGGCGGGCCAAACCATGGACATAGCCGCTTGCGAACACGTGAAAACATCAACATAACATACTTGATCATACTTGCCATGGTAAAGTTGTAGCCATGTTCCCTGGAACCCTGAAGGTTCTCACTGCTGGGGGGACCCTGTCCGCGCAGGATTCCGAGCTCTCCAAACCCGCCACGGTGGACCTTCAAACTTTGTTCGCAGGCGCAGCGTTTTGCGAAGGTGGTTGAAGAGATGCCATGCTTGTCATTACCAGCGTACCATGATACATGGTCGAGCATAAGGGTTGGAGAGGTACATGGTATTGAAGAGGTACATGGTACATGCCATTACCCGGCATAGTCTACACAGTCGGGGTACCAATGATGTACCACGTACCAACTGAACGGGTCAACACGCTGACAGGCTAGCTGCAGGGGTTAGCCAACAGTTGCCACGGAGCTTAGGAGTACGCCAAGCTACCATCATTTTCACAAGGAATGGCTCCAACCATTTGATGTCCCTATGTCGGGAAACGCCCATGCTCACTGGCTAGGGGCCCAAACCATGGGTTTCCGATTTCGAAGCGGGTGCTGATCAAACGCCCTGGCTAGTCAGTTTCTTGTCGAGAGTCATAAACGCAGCCAGTACATGTTCGGAACTTTTCGATACGTGAAGTTGGAATGTCGAATATATAATATATACATTAATTTGTTATCCAACCAGAAAGCCAGAAGACGTATTAGTAATCAAATATAGTCGGTAAGAAACATTTGGTATTTTCTACTGCCATGTTAGACGACTGGAAGGTAGTTACTCGTAGGATTGTTACTTACAACTTTTTTTGTTTAAATGGTTTGCTAATTATGCTAATTGTTGCTCGGTGGTTGCCTATGCTCATGTACAGGTGGCTCGGGAGATCCCACTAATGTCACCAGACATTGATTGTGATATTCAAATCGGAGTGGTCGATCAGATGCCACACCACTTAGATTCTTGCAGAGTCACGACCTATGACCTCCTGTTTGGTCACCAGGTTTTTGCTCGGTTCCAAATCGAGTCAGCAGTTGAACATGTTGATACGAGACGTAGTTTCCACTTGCTGTATTCTTGGGAACTATGCATGACCTGGTAATACTAAAATCAAACAACCAGCAGAAACTATCGATATTTGGACATTGGTTGCTTGTAAATGTCATTTCCGTTTTCACATGTTGCATCCTTTTTTGATCAAGGTAACTGGTTCAGTTGGTTGGTCGGTCAGGTGAATACAATCAACAACAACAGGGATGCAGCGACAACAATTTTTGTTTGTTTTCTGTTCGTTTCGTTATATTTATCCAAACGAACAAGTTTAACCAATAGCCAATTCATCTCAAGCCTAGAATGCCAATATAACCAATCCGGGTTGCTTCTCCCTGGGATTCTGCTGGTGGATTCTACTCGTTGTCAACCTGACTTATTGGCTCTCATTCTTGGTTCCCTAGAATCCTAACAGAACCCAAAGAAACTTAGAACCCTCAAACAAAACAATCCTAGAATCCTGAGATCACCAAGTCTGACCCAAAAATAACCCAGGATTGACTCAACTAGGACCCCCCAGGCCAGGCTTCGTTGCAGCACCCCTGGTAGGTGCCAAGATCATGTCGCTGGAAGAGCGCGGCTTGGGTGGAACCATCTCCAGCGACGAAGTGGAGCACCTCGGCGACAGGGGAACCAAGGAACCAAGGAACCATTGACCCAGGGGATAGATGGGATAGTGGCTTAATAGGCTTGTAAATGGTGGCGTTTATCCATAATTTTGCTCGGTCGTTTGGCCACGATTTAGAAGCGTTGTATAGAA
>VSDK01012156.1:285476-287088 GCA_009767595.1 Symbiodinium kawagutii
GTTACTTATCATCCGCTATGGTTGTTAGTTATCATCCCTATGGTCTTTATGTATATATATATATATATATTAACCTCCTGTTCTTTATTGTAGGTTGGCTAACCATGAATCATCTACTATTAACAACTAAAATCCCCTATTGTTAACCATGAACCAACTAGTATTTATATTGGTTGTTAGTTATCATCCCTATGGTTGTTAGTTATCATCCCTAGTAGGTTAACCATTATTATCCCTACCACTATCATTCCATTATCAACGAATAACTATTATTGATATCATCCCTGTATATACATCCATTAACCTGCTGTTATTGGTCGGTTCATATTCCATTGCCATTCCATTGCCATTCCATTGCCACGCCCAGGGGCCCTGGCGATGCCGGCCTTTCGTGGCTGAAGCGCTTCGAGATGTCGTCCAATGGCGCTCGCCTGGCATGGCCGGGGCGCCCAAAGGTGACATCAACGGACCGTCAACGGCCCCAGGGTATTGAACACCTATGGTTGATGGTGGATTTTCGGGTTATGATGGTGGATTTTCAGGTTATGATGGTTGATTTCCAGGTTATGAACCCCATTAATGGTTGAGATTGATTGACTATCAAAGATGATCAAATGGCTATTCAACCTCTAGGGTTATCAGAAACTTGAGCTGATTGTGATTCAAAAGCTATGATTGGTAGCTGGTGCTTGAACTTCAATATACTTCAATGGCCGGGGAATGGTTTATGGATCTCATTCCTTGGGATCACCATGTGAATGACAACTTTTTCAAACTTGTTGATCTCTGAGGAACATGTGGTATTTATCTGTATCTATACCATAGGATATGAAATCGGTATAGTTCATTGTATTCATTCCTCGGATTTCTTCGTCAGTCCTCCAACAGGTAGAACACCCCCCCATGGTTTCTGAGAGCTCATATTGATAAACCATGACAAACCCTCAATATGGTTTATCCAATAGTGAAACTACGGTTTACACATATTTACTTGGTTTTAACCGTCATGGTTCCCCCTATGGTTTTATATAATGTCTACCCAGGATGAAGCTACCCCCCTGGTTGATTAATAGGGGGTCCCCCAAAAGCATTGGTTTTCCATTCAAATGGTACCCCCCCCCAATTAATGGTGAAACACTACCGGGGCACCTTTGTAGAACAACCTTCTATGGAGGGTCCATAATTACTGATAAACCATGACAAACCCTCTATCTTCATAGGTAACCCCCCAAAAGTAAATGATAAACCACTTGGTAAATCTTTGCTTCACCATTACATGATGGTCTAGTATATGATAAGCCGCTAGTTACTTCACTACATAAACCAGCATAAACCAACATAAATCAACATAAACCAACATAAACCAACATAAATCAACATAAACCAACATAAACCAACATAAACCAACGTAAACCAACATAAACCACAAGAATCATCCAATATCAACTCACATAAACCATAATAAACCAACATAATAAACCATAATGAACCAACATAATAAACCATATAAACCAACATAATAAACCAACAGAAACCATAAGAATCATCCAATCTAAACTCCTCCTGGTTCATGTCATGGTGAAGCACCAGGCCCGGCTGCCCCCGGTCCCCC
>VSDK01012156.1:287098-343605 GCA_009767595.1 Symbiodinium kawagutii
CGGCCCCGCCTGCCGCAGTTCCACCACTGGGCAGCCACCGCGAAGGGGCCGTAGCTCGACGCCGCCGAGGTCGCAGCAGAAACCGGGCTCCGAGTGCCTTGACCAAAGCAGCGCAGCGCGGAGCGCGCTCCTTGCGCAGCAAACCAAAGGGGGCAGGTAATGGCTAATAGCTAGGTACTGGGTGGACTACGGCTATGAACTTAGCTGAACTTAGCTTTTTTGGGATATGATTGGTTTACCATATAACCACTAAAGCCGTTAGACTTTTAGCAAGGGATCTAACAGCCACCCAGGGTAATGATAAGGTGATGATAAACTATCCGTGGATGAACACCTGTGGCCATGTAATGTTTACCCTATCTGTGGATGATAAACTTCCAAAGGGGTGAACACCTATGGCTAGGTAATGGCTGCTGATGAATGGTTGATAGTTAATAGATAATAATAGGGGATGATAAGTACCAATAGTAGGGGATAGCACCAATGTATGGCGATGGGTCAATGACCAACCAACTTTCACGGGGGTTAACCACCAACAATTTCATAGGAAAAACAATGGCAATGATGGGGAACCAGGGGGACTAGCGGTTTTGACCCATAGCCCTATCTGTGGGTGGTGCCTATCTATGGGTGGTGATTTTTTAGGAGCTTGTTGATTGCAAAGATGTCTTTCTGGTGAAACTCAGCCACCCTGAAGATGTGTTTTGATCACTTCTTGTGTGCAAACGATGCATCCAGTATCAGGTTTTGTAAACTGGTGGCCCAAAAGCACCTTCGATCCGGGAATTCCCGTGGTTTCCAGGACTAATGTGTTCTCGGTTGCCCGTCGTTCAGAAGTGGATTGGGAGATATTGGGAGTGTTGATCATTGGTGCTGCTGTCTTGTTGTCACACTTTGTTGTCACCCAATCATACTCTTCATCCATTGGGTTGACTGAAACAGCAGAAGCCAATCTATGTGAACATATGTGAACCATTTTGCGGATTTTGTGAGGACAAAGTCAATCATTCCATACATGCATGCAGACATACATTTCATATCTACTGTACATACATAGACACGTAGAGTTCGGCCCCCTTCCCTCTGCACTAGACACGTAGACACATAAATACATTGATGCATCCGCCCGGCGCATACATACATCATATCAAAATACGTGTGGAGATCGTTCATGTATCACCAAGTTCCGTACAATATACTTATCAAGCAATTATATAGTCAACATTTCATGATATACATGGTATCATGGTACATTTCATTGCATCGTATTACATTGCACGACATTGCATGACATTGCATGACATTGCATTACAGTGCATTATACAGCATTACACTGCGTCGACTACATATCTATATATGATAATATATACACATACTTTTCTTGCAATGAAGTATAATGAAATACACATATTTGACAGGACGAACTTCTGGGCAGGTCTTGTTCATCCGGGCAGGTGGCCCAGTTCAGGTCGAAAAAAGACATATCACTCGTGTTGGAACCGCTGTCCAGGTGGGAGATCCTTCCGCACCATTGTCAGGCGCGCATTCGTCGTCGGTCGTCCGGTGGATTCGTTACTGGGAAGTGGTGATGGTTTGGGCCCGGTGAATGAGCGAAGGTGCAGAATCAGCTTGGTGATGATTAGTCATGATGATTAGTCATGATTATTAGTCATGATGATTAGTCATGATGATTAGTCATGATGATTAGTCATGATCAATTGAATTAGTCAATGATTCCGCTGAATGCTATGAAGAAAGCTTGGTTATGGTTATGTTATAGAGTCGATTGTCGGAGATTGAGAGGCAAGAAAAGGAATAACATCATGGGACAACTAGAACATCCAGTCGAAAACCAGCCAGCAACGTTACAAATATCAAGGAATACCACTACAATATCCAAAGCTATGAGCAAGCATGTAAACCAGTGAACTCGAAGCCGTGAGTGTCCCCAGCTCGTTTGGAATGTCCCCACGTCACTCTGTGCGACAACGGGAAGATGCGCAGGACGACCTTAGATGCTTGGGATGATACACACTGCCTCCACTCAAGGGATGATCCACTGAGAATTCCCAGGTACCAGGTGGCCCTGGGTGTAATGATCCCAATAGTGCCGCCAAATGTTGGTGGGTTGGTTCCTGTCTTCCGCCTGTGGCACCACTGACAATACATACCCAGATTACCAGATTCATTGTGAACCAGTAATTTTAGGCATGTATTACCGGCGGTTGCACTAATTAGATGTTACATGGTATTACGAATAAATTAAAGGTCACCAATAGCACCATTTTTCCGGACATTTTTGAAATCAAAGTTGCTGATCCCTCTATGGCGTGGGTGGTTTCCATGGGAAGGGCGCATCAGGGCTTGCAACGCCAGCACCACCCAAGGTGGTTCAGGGCCGCCGCGCGGAATACGACGGACGGGGTTGGCTGCAGGTGGCTCCGGTGCCACGCCATTTCCGGTGAGTTTTGTGGATTAACCTATCGTAACGGGTCAGTTTTGTATAGATGGCTATGGGTCAATAGCAACCAACCAATGATAGGGGATAATAAGCAGTAATAATATGTAATAATAGGGAAAACAACGGGCAATGATAGGGGAACCAGGGGTACGGGGTTTTGACCCATAGCCAGATCTCTGTGAAAAATGGTGTGGGTGAATTGTTTTTCTCTCAACAATTCGCATGCTCTGTGAATCGTTGGCCTCTTCGTGAGGTTTCGAGCGACGGCCATATTTATGCCCGAAAGTAGGTCAAAGTCACAGGCATCCTCGGATTTTATCCTGGCAATGCTCATACCGATGCTCCATGGATGATGATCCAGAGGAAATCCTATGACATCCTACAGATATGATGATCGTATGTATATCAGGTCGTGATTGCCATGTACACCGCAGGCTTATTATCAATCAGTAGACGGGTACACACCAGTGCTCTGAGTCCAAAGTTCTCAAGCACGACTTGGTGTTGGACATCAGACCAAGCTGATTTCAGCCATGTATCGGAGCACCGCCTCAGAGTTCGTTGACCTTGCTACCTGATGCTACCTGATACCATCCCAGCTGCTACTGTTGTGTCAGCATTGTCAGCAGTTTGAAGTTGCTTTCTTTCAAATCAAGATGGACAGTGGACAATGCAATAGGAAGAAGACGGACATTTTGAAAGTGCTGCTTGAGTGAAAAATCTTTCATGCAACCGACTTGATGACGGAAAGGAAGGGTTCTTCTTGTCAGACTCTTCGAAGGGATCGTCGTCTCAGCGTGTGGGACCTTTCCTCCTTGGTCAGCTACCATGCATTGTTCTGCAACTATCCCATAGGCGCAACAGCAAAACGTCGCACCAGATGAAAATCATCCATAACCATAGTTACTTGCCCTTATAAGCATGCTTAGTTACCCTTCTAAGTCCATTCACCAAGCGTTCAACCGGTGACCAACCCGTCACCAAGCGCTTGCCAAGCACCATGGCAGGTCACGACACGAATGGCCTTGGAGGTGGGTCGATCGCTTCATCCAGCCACCGTTTATAGCATTTTATAGCCATGGTTATGGGGGTTGCAAGACAAATATGACTGTTATGTTTCTTTGATAGCCATATGACTGTTATGTTTCTTGGTTTTATATATGGTTTTATAAGCTACCTCCATGAAACAGACAAACCAACAAGCAAGCATCAACACTGTGACAATTCGTGCAAACAGCGAGCAATTCAGAGTAGATAGCAGCCTATTGACTTTTGTGTCATGCTCATGATGCATGAAGAAAAAAGAACAATCTGAACTCGAGCCTGCCTCTTTGATGGCGTCATTTTTGGGACATCATTTATTCAGGTTCATGGAGTCCTTCTTGTTCACTGACCAGTCATAGCGACACGCGGGTAAGTGCTTGGTGTATGGGTGATGCCGCATCAGCAACACCATGCAACACCCCTTGGATGCAGGAAAGATGGGTGGCGAACAAGACCAAAACAGAAGAAATTCGCGTTTCTTGGCGTCGAATGACAGGGACCTGGGTATGGGCCGCTGTTGATGATCGATATTAGATATTATATCATTGATCATTGGAATCATTGTTATCAAGGCGTGTGTGATGGAAAGCTGACAGCTGTATTTTTTGTGAATTTAAAACCAGGGGTTCCAACCGGTTTGGAGGAACGGTTTCCAGTCCTGTATGATATCATTTTACTGCCTACATTGGTTCATCTTGCGAACAAAACGTGAACTTCACATTCATGGCAGAGACCGGGTGATCGCTTCTCACTTTGTGGGAGGTGAGGAATCATCTTTCTTGAAACAGCATCATTCTTGAAGCAACCTCTGTTACAGTATAGCATTTGCTATTAGACACCATTGTTCACCACACTACCCAACTGATAGCCAACAACCATTATCTTACCATGATCAGTATCAACCACTAGATCATGATTACTATGTGGAGTTATTCAAGCATGATCAATAAACAATGCATGATCATTATTGTACATATCATTGCATATCCATCAATTTATTCATGATTCACGATTAATCTTTCTATAGTCCATCTATCCATCCATCCATCCATCCATCCATCCTTCCATCCATCCATCCATCCATCCATCCATCCATCCATCCATCCATCCATCCATCCATTCGAAGATCAGTAAGCACCACGCAATATATCATTATCACAGTATCATTTTCATCGATTACTAATCAACACCATTATATACCGTTTGGTAGTCCCTAAGCTGGGCTAGCTGGAAAATCACAGAAATTGCTGAATGTTTCAGGGTTTCCCTTCAAAAATCTTGGATTTCCCCAGGTATTCCTAGGCGGTTCCCTTAAAAATGGTAGATTTTTCATGATTTTTCTAGCTTTCCCAGGGTTTCCTCGCATTCCCCCAACGTTTCCCCAGCGTTGCTTCAGGGTTCCCCCATGGTCCACCCGAGGTCCGCGAACACTTCGTGGTTTTCGAAGCGCCCAGAGAGGGCGCCATCGTTCAGGCGCGGAGCGTCAGCGGTGGAACTCCCAGGTCGGTGTAGAATTAATTTAGTTATCATTATTACTATTGGGATTATTGGGATATTCTATTTGGAGCAACACAGCCGGTGTGTTCCTGGAGCAACAAAAGCGGTTTATTCTACATCAAAATTGAAATTCAACATAATTAACTATATGATCAGCTTATGTATGATCTATGCATGAATTTCAAGTGTGATATAGAATAGTTATTCTATAATTAATTCCATTGTTTATAGGTCAATATTAAACATGATCAGTCATACTTTTTGGCTAAATTTGGCTACATTTTTGGGATGGGCCAACTAACCAAGGAGCAGTGACTCAGCAGTGACAGAGCGCCCCAACCGAAATGGTTCTTTCTATTTGGCTGTCTCTGGCGATGTGTGGCCGTTTCTGGCTATATCATTTGGCCATATATATTTGGCTATATGTGGCTAACGACATATAGCAATCAGCAGTTATATATATGGTTGGTGGTTTGATATTTGGGATGGTTGATTGACGAGCACATTTCTTCGGATGGGGCAGCCAACGACCAGTTAACCACAACAATGCATCAGCTTGGACTTGGATCAACAATGGTTCAACAACCGATGTTCTCAACACCTTTGTTTGTGCTTTGAGCAATGTCGTCTACACCATTTAACACCTTTTCATGTGTGTAAGTGATGAACAACTGGTTCATACTCAACAAGAAGTAACAAGCACAGTCGTTGAACAGCATTCACAGTGAGCACTTGGTGAATATGATGGTTATTAATTATGCTTGATCACTAGCGATAAGCCGTCAATATGATATATTAGCCGTGATGTTGGTTGAAATTATGGGATTAAGATTCCAAAATCAGCTGGATCATCAACAAAAAGAAATGGCCTAAAAAGAATCATATTGATCAACATCGGCACATCATGGAAAGTAATTGTGGAAACTGTGACCCAACTGGTGCTTTCTGACAGTGGAAGATCAGTCACTTTAAATGAGTCATAACATTTTGATCTGCTCCATATTACCCCATATGTGATGGCAAATAGTGGTAATTTGTTTCTGAGCCAATTGAGAACAGGGAGCGATAACAAGCAACAAATAGCAAGTACGGGTGTGGATCAAACACCGAATGTCCATCAGAAGATAGCTAGGTCAACTTCCGCAACAGTTTGGCTATTCTGTTCAATTTTTGTTGTAGTAAGAACAAGAGGTCGATTTCACAATTAGATTCCGCTGTTTCTCGAAAGCAAAGCTGATGTGCAACTGCTATGGTCTGTGAAGTCCATGAGTAGTTTCTCATCTCAGAAAGTAGGGAAGAAATGGCACATGACCTGTACATTTCAGATGCAACTATCCCATAAACAATATGATTTAGGTGACATTGGATGTCTATATGGTGATGAATCATCCATTGGTGGTACCATCACATGGTTGCAATCACCTCGAGGTATCCCCTTGCGTATCCCTGCTTGTTGATCTCCCATGGTGCTCCTTCGGCTGCAGGATTTTCGCATCGCCGCCATTGAGTTGGATGCCCCGCCTGCCAAAGAATAAGCAAAAAGCAGCTGGCAGATTCCTTGGGTAAAAAACAGGTGATTATTGGTGGTCACTTGGTGTTGATCATGAGGAATGACGCTTAGTGATGATAGATGATGGCAAAGGTCAATGACGGTTGATGATGTTGTGATCACTTTACCAAGAGAACTGGTGATCCAAGCGTGGTTGAAGTTGGCCCCTCTTGACACTGAAAGAAGTCTGGCAATAGCTGAACAAATGGCCCATGGTGGATCCATGTGGTGGTGATTTACCATCAAAAATAGCCGTTGGTAGACTAACCTGGAAGCCAAACCATTGTAGACCATCAATTTTCATACCCTTTTTACGGGGAAAAACATGCATGTTTACTGTTTTTGGACAGGGAAAATTAGCTATTTCCATACTAGAAAGTCGGATTTTACGGCTATTTCCACCATATAGCTGGATTTCATAGGTCCAGCAGCGATTTCTATGGTGGGAACCCTTCCATGCAACCGGGGAACGGGGACGACAACCAGGTGTGACTCGTGTCACAACAACTCTCCTCGCAGGCGCGAAACGCCCGCATTGCTCAGCTGCAGGCGAAGCACGGGGCCCGGAGTTGTGGCGGGCGGGGGCAATGGCGAGCGACCAGCTCAAGCAGTTCACCAAAAAATAGTAGGGGATAGCAAGCAACAATGATGGTGGATGTACCATGATGTACCCACTATGTGGATGATAGATGGCTAGGTAAGGGCTAATAGCTGGTTAATGGGGTCAACGAGCTGGGTTAACTATGGGTTAATGGTTACTAATGAGATGGCTTTAACCAACCAATAATGGGGGACAATCACCAGCTGGTCAATGGTCAAGCAGTTCACCAAGAATAGCAGGTTTAGCTTCTTAATCATCGGTTTATAATGGGGGGTAGATTAATGATGGTTAATAGCTGGTTCATTGGAATAGCCATAGGTAATAGCCATTCTATGGAATAGCCATTGACCCAGAATGGGTATTATTGCAATGGCTATTTCAATTGGAATAGCAATTCTATGGGTCTAATGGCTGGGTCAGTCTAGCTGGCTATGAAGAATATCAATAGAATAGCCATTCTAATGGATAGAGATTTATAGTCATTCTAATGGATCTAATAGTCTAATAGCTAGAAATATTGACCTAATACTGGATATGAAATATTCCAACTATGCGTCATATGGCTATTGGTCATCTAAGGGATCTACTGTAGTGGGAAATGATGGGGGAACCAGGAGTACAGAGTGAACTGACCCATAGCCATATGAGGTCAATGGTTACTTTTTAACGTCCATAAATGGTTACTATTAACCATTGTGAATGATTTAAACATGTTGTATGTGAGGTTAATGGTTGCGATTAATCATAGGAATGACGTTTGTTAATCATTGTGACAATGATTAAGCAACTGATGACTGCGATTAATTTGTAGTGGGGGAATGATTGAGCATGGTTTGACAATGGTTGTATACAACATGTTGAAACACAACTAGTACTTTACTGTACTGATTAACAACGGTTCACAGGATCCACATCTTCAGGGATGAATGTTGACGATTGCCAAGCCAGCTAGTACCCAACAGCGCTTCATAGTTGTGGTCGGCAAAGGTTGTCATAGTGATCCCCAACAAATTGTGCGTTTCACACTGGCGTTCACCAGGAGTCAGAGTGTATCACAAAGTGGTTGATTCAAACCTCTCCAACAGCGCTAAAACATGTCAATTCTTAAACCTCAGAAAACTGCTCCAAGGGGTCAAATCTTGCCTTGGCAGGATCATAAATCTTGCAATTATCAATCAATATTTGCATATATTTGCCATTACTCCCAACTTGGAAAGTCGTTGCGATTTCAGTGTTTTGTCTTAGTTACATTGGGAAATACATTTTGGGAAAGTCGTTGCGAATCATGTGCCCATGGTATTTTACAGGTTTTTGAGCACATCATTTTTGTTTGCATTCATGTAGGTCAGTAAAAGATTGTTGTACTTCTAGTCTCTCAACCAGATTTAGTTGCAGAATCAGATTGGTCCCTTGCATCAAATGGTACTAGACCAAATGGTCAAGCTGTGCACCTTCATTACTTGCCGCATGGCACGGGTTAGATCAAAGAATCAACTGCAACGTTTCTCGGCAGTCACGGCGGACTGGTTCTATTGCAGGGGTACGCCCAGCAGTTGAACAGACAGCACGCCACAGCCGATGCAGCATTGACACTGCCCTGCGCACATTGTTCAATGCTACCAGCCGCATCATGTCAACCATGTTGAAGCCAGTTTTTGTAACCATTACGAACTACTTACTATCAACCATCATGAGCCATCAGTAACTAGCCCTCATCAAGCATCTTCGATGATGTGTGTAAGCCGCAAACATCATCTAGTTGCTGATGATAGGTGCTTGTTGGTTGGCATCATCCTACTCCTGATGAGATCTGAATGTAGGATCCTTCACCCTTGTGCATGATGGGCATCATTAATTGCTACTACCACCCATCATCAAACATTCTTAACCATCAATCAGTCGTTAATCAAGCATTACATATATAGTTAAACGATTATAAACCATTACTATAAAACGATCAACCATTGTAAACCATGATGATACGGCTATCATTCATCATTCTCAACGGGTTTTTTTCGCTGATCCCCCGCTGGTGCGCTCTACAGGCAGAGGCGCAACGACAATCCCAGGCGCTGCGGAAAACGCTGCGGGGGGTCGAAGCAGCGTTATGAGTGAAGTTGGGAAGGATCATGAGTGCTATAGGTTTATACCAACCATAATGATAATGTTTTTTAGGGATAAACCATAGTTGGGAAGGACAATGATAAACCATAGTTGGGAACGATGATGATTAAAACTGGTTGGTGGTTTTGAACATTTTTTACTTTCCCTATAGTAGTTATCAACAACTGGTTGGTTGACAAATATTTTTCATAAGGGTTGAAAAAACACCAACCAGATAATTGTTTTTTGGGGATATGCCAAGCATAATGACTTTCATGAGTGCTATATTGGAATGGGTCGAAGCAGCGCTATAATGAGGTGGGTTTTTAGGAGATGATACTGGTGTATATGGGATAAGTTCACCAACAATTGTTAGGGGATATACCAACCATGTGGTGGTTTCTTAAGTCATAGGGGTACCCCAAAATGGTTGGTTTATTGCTATACATGATTGATATGGGATGAGAACTGGAGGTTCCCTACCCCTATTTTGAGAAACACCCATAAGATTTTATAAAGGTCGATGATGGTTTATAACAATAATTCCGTAAGAGTCATCAACCGTTATTACTGTAGTAGATGGTTAACCCAGAACTATCATCATAACTTCACTAACATCACTATCATCATAACTTCACTAACCAGTTGATGGTCAGTTGATACCGTCATTGACCATTCAAAGCTGTTTCTGAAGTCATACGAGTATCCCCAAATCATCTTTAAACCATTCATAGTAATAAACCAACCATAACTTGGGGGTTCCCTATGACTTGAGAAACCACCATTTTTGGCTGTTAATGAACCATGGGTGCAGGCCATACCGACCACGCTGGCTCAATACCGGGCACACGGCTGGGCTGCAACTGCGGGCCAAGCCATGGAAACCGTTGGTTGACTGCGGGTACCACGACCATGGCTTGGTTTGATACTTGTCTATGGGTCAAGCAGTCAACCAACCAGTTTCATGGGGGATAAGAACCAACAAACTATGGGGAAAACGCTGGTTAATGACAGGGGAACTAGGGGGACAGGGTGAACTGACCCACAGCCACGACTGTGTCTATACTTCTTTGATGCTTGATATTGGTGAGTGGGTTGGTGATGATACACTTGATCAAAGGATCGGCCCGAGTTGCGAAACGGGAGCTGGACACCCCCAAATGCTGGAGGATTCCTAAGATCATTTCGCTGGTGAATACTATCCATGTGAATGGCTTGTGGTAGCTGCCAGGGGTGTACCGACCTTGACGCTAATTTTTTTTTTGCCACTTCGGACGCCGGCATTTTTTTGCGCCGTGAATTGCTTACAAGTAGAAAATGATAGAATAGAAATCATCCATGAGGCATACTTCGTGGATCGTATTTCACCGGAAAAAAGTGATTAAAACAGTGCCATCCGTAATTTGATTGCCATTTGATGGCCATCGTTGGTGTTGTTGAATCGATTGGACGAGTTTTGGCAACGAAGCCACTTGACGCGAACCCTTTCAGGGCAAAGACCAACGTTGCAAAGGTATTGCTATCCCCAGATGCGGGGTTATCCATAGGTCACCAGAATCTAATGGGGGGTTTGCCAAAATAGGAGGACCCAAAAAATGGTTCGTTTGTGATAAATATTGGATGATTTGGGGGTTCCCTATTCTGAGAAACACCAAATTCTGCATCTTGTATTACAAAGTCATAGAAATCTATACGATCTCTGGCCAAAAAATACTAAAAATACATATTATTTTCCAGGGAACAATCGGACTCAATCACCCAATGTTCAAAGATCCTCAAGGAAGGGTCCAACCCTGACATGGTTTGGTGGGGCATGACTTGACGATAGGGATGCCAAGGTCAGCGACCCTGCCACTGAGATGTGGTCCTCAGCGCAGTCAGGAAAGCTAAACGCACAGCACTCAAGACAGCCAGATGCACGGAACACCACGAAATCAAAAAGGAATGCAAAAAATGGGACTGTTGTCAGCCGCTTTCCCTGGCAACGCACGCAGGCGCAGAAAACAGAGACACAATGAGCCCCACATGTAGGCGCAGCAGGAGGGACTGACGGCGCGCGTGGCGGGCAGGAACGCGTGATTGTCAACAAAATTCCTTTGGGGCAACGTCAGGACGCCCCAGGAGGCAAGCCATCCTTGCTGGCTGCCAGGCAGCGGGCCTTGTCTCCGAGCGTTGGCCTGCCAGGTGGCTGGTTTCCGCCCATCATTTGAAACCAAGCACAGATGGACGCCTGGAAATTTCAACCGCTGCGCTTTCAGCCACGTGTGTGCCAGCCAGCCACAACAGCTGGCTAGACCAGACAGGCTGGCATTTGGTTTCGACGCTTTTGGCAAGGCACATCTCTCAAAATCATCCAGCTGGGCAAAAAAACACCACCAGCAACATTCTACAGGAACAACAGCAACGGCAAGGACAACAGCGCCAACGAACGCCCCTAACAACACTGCCGCCTCCAACAACAAAAGCAAATAAAGCAACAACGCCAGCAGCAACAACAACAACAACAACAACAACAGCAGCAACAACAACAGCAACAGCAACAGCAACAACAAAACTTTCCAATGCAAACCCAAAAGCGTGACACACGTCGTCACAAAGTGTTTCCCTGCAGTCAAGATGCTTTTGGCCCCCTCCGCGGTCGAATGCCATGTCACAAGATTTGCGGCGCTGAGTCAGGTGTACAGGGCGTGCAGATCATTCATCCTGGTTGATTGTGTACAGAGTCCCTTTTTTTAAACTTGGTGCCAGCGCTTCAAGGCTTTTGTATGTGTTTTCGTACAGTTTTACATGCTGGGCTTCGAATGTTTAAAATCAAATCGTTCAACTTTGTAGTCTGCGTTTGCGTTTGCCATCCCATGTCGGGTTCAATTTAGTTTAATCGAACAGATAATCAGCCCATTTGAAGCGTTTCATTTTGTTTTCAATTGCGTTCGGCGCATGTCCGTTTGCAAATGTGTGTCCACACTAGTTTTGCGAAAATAGTATCAACGTGCTGTTGTTTCTTGAGGATGGACTATATATTTATATTCCCAGGGGGTATCTCACATACCAGGAAAATATGGGTGGAATATTTAATTTGCACGTGTTTCAGCACGTTGGCACGAAACATGTGGAGTTTGAGGTGGCGTGATTATACCTCAACATACCTCTGAATAATTTCATGTAATTGTATTTACCATTTGCGTTCAAGTCACGTTTGAGCTTTCTTTGGCATTGCCTGATGCACCCTGTGTTCAGAATGTCTTAAAACCATCTACCTTTGTGAACTTGGCACAAGCAGGTCAAACATTGCGAGCAGCCAGGTGCCCACAACATCTTGCAGTTTCCACTAAAATTACATAATCATATGGTGGTTTCTCAAAATAGGGGGAACCCCAAATCATCCAGTTTAGTAATGATTTATAGTAACAAACCCATCATTTTGGGGGTCCTCTATTTTGAGAAACCGCCATATCTACTGTGTGTATCCTTCTGGAAAAATATCTTATGATGTCTTAATTACCTTTCACGGACGGAGCCTCATCAACATGAGCACGCGATCTTTGTATTGTCCGACATGAGTTGATATATGTGGTGAGCGTTTTCGCAGAAAGATGTCATATTGAGCACAGGATGAGCCATGCCTTAAATTAGGTTCATGGAATGATGTGTTTGCAATACTTTGTGCTGAGTAATTTTCCGTTTTCTGGGGCATGGGGGAGCACCAACCAAAAGGCAAATGACCCGAGAAACATTCATGTTCACTTGCTCCGAACACCTGGACGAATAGTTGCCAAAAATGTAAGTGCGCAGCTGTCATGAAATGATATGATATGATTTTTTTCCATCAACAACATGCAAACTATCAAGCAACCTTGTCGCTGCACATTCTAGTTCCAAAATGTGCAGAGGAGACATGAGCAGATGTTGGGAATCTTTATGAAATGCATTTCTCAAATCAGCAAAAAATCATTTTGGGTCTGGGGGAGGGTTCCGCACAGTCAAACCAATCGTGAGAGGGTTGTTGCTGATCGTTGGTCTTGGAAACCTTCATAATTCCACAGATGAAACGATCAATAGTTTCCACTAGGTATGGGCCGCCCAGTCATCGCCAGAATTTGTTTTTTTGGGAGGTGTAGGGATGTTTGGAAAGACCCCCAGAATGATTAAACGCATGGAATTGTGCGGGGATGTGGGTGGGGCGCGCGCAATCGAGAGACGGTGGGTGCTTTCTTGGTAATCCTAGGCCGTGGGAACCGTCACAGTTCCACAGACCAAATGATCAACAGTTTCCACTGGGTATGGGCCGCCCAGCCATCACCAAAATTTATTTCTATGTGGATTGTGAGATGTTTGATGAAATGTTTTTTGTGAGGAGATGTTCGGAGTTTTGACATGCGAGGAGATGTTTCAGCATTGTTTGGGTCCATGATGAAAAAGATTGAATAGCATGGATGCAGTTTTCTACATCGATGCTGCCCCGTGAAAAGGCATTCACTGCTTGCGAACTGAATGCCTTTTTGATTGGATATAAAATGTTTCAAATCCGTCTCTTTTCATTGTATATTCCATTAAAGACAAGAACAGTTTCAAATGATTATGTTTCTTTTTGTATGGCCCCGGTCTGGAATAATACATTCTTATTCTGAGGGTATGTCACGTGGGGGGGCCTTCAGGCATCCCCCATGAGCTCGGATGAGCTAGGTTTCGGATGGTTTTGGCCATGGTGACATGTAGACGGCTGCAGGTTTTCAAGAACGATAAGAAAGATATTCGAAAAGGGATGGAAGCGGGCCCGTAATTATATGGGTTTTGCACAAACTATTCTGCTATGTGGTCCATATGGTAGAATAGTTTCTAGAATCTATGTGCACTGGGTTTGGAATAATTTCTGATTCCAAGGTATGTCCACTTTCCTTGGAGATATTTGGGGGTCTTAGGTACGAGCCATTCTTTAGGCCCGCAAGAGTTGTTTTCCCACAATCAACATTCTCATGACAAATTACAAAGTATGGCCTGCTTTCCAGCACGAATTCATGAGTCAATGACATGGTCAATTTGTCGTTTGGCTTGGGGTCCTGCGCTTGGCATTTCAGAATTTGTTTGACACCTGCGCTAAAATGGACTGCCAGGACAATGCATTTTTATTGGTACCATGACGTTGTTGACAACACATACCATTTGTGAAACTCAGAAGTCTAAACCATAGATTCTATGGTTTTCAGTGGTCATTAGCGGACAACACAGCATGAACAGCGAAAACAATACCAACATTTTATCACTACCATGAGCAACGGAAGGGTTGCCGTGGTGTGCGAGGCCTTTACAGAAGAACAGCGCAAGGCGCAGGATCTTCAGGACGAATTCCCCCCTGGGGTGCGTTCTGGGAAACCATGGGGGAAACCATGGAGGAAACCTTGGGGGAAACCATGGGAAACCACGGGAAAACAGGTGTTTTCTGCATTTTCCACATTTTGTCCAGACTAAGATCTTTCAGGCTAATTAATTCGTTTTAATTAAGACCCTTATCAATCTAGTTACTTCTCATAGCTAGTGGGCTCAGAAGTCTTAGAAACTGCTCAGATCTCATAGCTGGACTCCAGATGCTTGCCCAGGCTCAGCAGCTCATTGCTGCCTATTTTTCAAGCACCCAGCTTTCAGCTCATGGTTCTCATTATACTCTTATGTCCATTTCGAGAGGTTCAACTTAATGTTTCAAGGCGGATATGCTCGACCTATTACTGGCGAGTCTTATAACAAGATCGGATTGTCCACAAGCTAATTTGAATGAAACCACACAGCTTCATAAGGGATCATGTTTTGCGACTCTTTCAGCGAGAAAGAAAAACGATGTACACCTGCGAGATCACTTAGTCCCACTATTGCTGTTGGTTGCCCCCTATTTTCAACCATCACCATGGTTGGTTATGAACCCATCCCCAAATAGCATTCTGCGGTGGAGATCATCATTGTTTTTTGTTTGATCTGACTGGTATCCAGAGTTGTGTTTTGCTAATGTCCCCAACGCTACACGAAAACACCCGAAATGTCCACGTTGCGTGGTAATGGTTAGGTCCAAGTCATGCCCCCAAGACTGTCAGGATCCATTGATATCCATTGTTCAATCGAGAAATTACCATCTACTGATGGTTGATCATGCTTGATACTAGGTATATACACATAGACGCCTGATTTTTTGGGTTTCCCACATTGGATGAGCTGGGTTCATCAAATCAGCAACTAGTTGAACTCAGTTGTGAAACCCGCCCGCTGCCCAGCTCGGCCACCAGTCGGTCACATCCACCAAAAGAAAATGCAGATCGGAGGCTCTAAATCCCTACTGGTCCCCATAGACATGGCTTGCTTTTCGTGGGGACTAAGCTGATACCTGAACAGCAACTAAAACCCATGTATTCACTTTGTTGCTACGTCGCAGGCAATTAGTAAATTAATCTCGTTGCGAAGCTGTACGGACATATGCTAATAATTTTCACCCTCAAGTTGTGGTAGATCCAGAGCTGGTATCTCAGCCAACAACCAAACTTTTATCCATACAAGTCACTAAAATGGCGAATCTGAAGCAACCAGCGTCTAACGTTTGGGTGCCTTGTATCAAGCCGCCACAGCTGCCACCCTTGTAAGCACTGTCGTGTTGGGCCGCTCGGCGGCAGTGCTTCCAGGGAACTGGACGGAAAGGGGCTCCGAGACTTCTTTGATGACTCACCCATGGCATGGGTGTCGATGGGTGTCGCATATGCCACATGGTGGTTTCTCAAAATAGGGGTACCCAAAGTCATCCTATGTTAACGATTTAACGTAATAAACCAACAATTTGTTGGGGTTCCCTATTTCAAGAAACCACCACGTGTGTTATATATTATATATCTACATCATCGATCTACAGTATATATGTTTCACATCATATATGCCACCGTGCGCATATGAATGTATTTATTGTGACCTGTAATCCATTGATGAAAACTATTGTTGATCCAGAAAACATGCTGGGAAAAATGTGCGTTGATGTTTAAAAGATGCGGTATGTGCTGTGATGGCCATTCATCCCACGTGTCATTGGTTGTTTTTGGTTTGTCGGTTGTTGGTTGGCTGGCTTGCTTGGGTGGTATCCAAGCATTGATCCTTCAGCAGAGGTCCGGGTCAGCCAACTAATCTAAGTGCATTCTAGTAGTTTGAGCATAGCGGCATACAAATACTCACTTGCAATGTCCTGAGCCTGAGCAGTCACAGATCATCAAACGTACGTTTTGCTCCCATCCATCGCATGTTCCGAACAAGCAAGACAACCAGAAGATAAGTCCAGATAGGTCCTGCTTCATGTTCACATCGTGCGTACTTTGGGATCGGATCTGGGGATTCCAAAGCCAAGCCGCTGATGATTTTCAGCATAATCAAGCATCATTACCTGTGATCATGCATCAAAATGAAGCATTTTTGAACACATATAATGACAAACAGCATCACCACTAATTGTCAACCAAGAACCACCATTATAAACATGAATGATGACCACAAACCATCATAACTGACCACCGTTAATTATAGACCTTGCAAACCATTATGACAATGTTCATCATTCATAATAAGTAACCGCATTATTAGTTATAGACCTTATAGACCACTAAGCCTCATAATTGACTAATTATTCACTTTTTTTCGACATCTATAGATCTTACTGGTCACCGTTATGCACTAACCACCACGTCTTGAACCCTGGCTGCGGCGCCATCTCAGGGTCATGGCTTCTAGGATCGGTTTGGCTGGGGGTTGCGCTACGTGGTGGGAGCGCGAAAACGAGCGGTTGAAATGGTTGAGTCATGGTTAGTTCTGTCATGGCTAGTTCAATGATCATGGTTAGCCACGGTTACTCATGGTTATTTCGGTTTTCAATGGTTAGTTCAACATGGTTGAGTAATGGTTGATGAACACCAGCTTATGGTTCAACATATGATCAGGTGATGGTTCAGAATGGTTGATGAAGGATACTTAATGGCAAAGACTCGTTGAGTAACGGTGAGTTGGTGGGTAGGTGATGGTAAAGGTTGATTGTTGTGACATGGTTGGTTGGCCAACTTGATTCACGGGTAATATAATTAAGAATCATCATGATATGATCCTTGCGTTGTGCTCAATGGTTGATTCACAATCAAAGACGACAATCAATGATGATCGTCAATGAAATAACCTACAGCAAGAAGGACACTAGGATGAGGAGAATGAGAATGAGAATGATGATGACGACCATTGCGACAATGATAAGACCGCAACGATGATGAAACATGCAATGATGATGGTGATGGTACCAACCTGCGTTGTCCATGCTGCCAGTGATTCAAAGCTTTTGCGGTCATAAGTCCCACTAAGCCATATTGGCAAAGCAACCCTACCACTCTAAAGTGATTGGAATTCACTGGTGTTGCATAGCATGTGTGCACTACTACCCTGGTTGCTTATGTCTCACACTGTCACCCCATGGATCGTTGGATTTTGGCTCAGCACGAAAAAAAAAAACACATCAAAAAGGCGGGCTGGGAAGCGGAACTTGGTGCTGCCATGATCTCAACATGGAGTGGCTTCATGGCTGAAACTTCCAAGATGTCCGGGCTTCACAGCCCTTGGTCTATGTTGACATCTAACCACAATGGTGAGTGGGAAATGGTTTCACAACGCCCAAGAATGGCATAGTAGTGGTTTGTAATGGTTGATGAGGGCTGGTAATGGTTGGCTTAGATGTGATCAACAGTCGTAGATAGTCATTTGCATGGACAGTTTGGAGATGTTTGGTTTTCCTTCAACCGGTCGCAGGTATCAGTACGTGCTTTGGCAGCAACAAACATTTCTATATCCAAGCGTGTGATATATCAGACTTGTGTGGGTACGGCTTGTGATGTTCTGTGGTGGACACTCAACGCGATAAATTCAAATGACGGTAAAGCTGGTCGGTAAAAACTGCCAATCAGGAGATGCTTGCAGCTAGTTGCGTGTCCTTTTTGCAGCTGATGCTGCGGACAGAAGGAATGTAAAACATGATAGTGCATAGATACTAATAGATACCACATGGATATTATAGAGACACCACATAGATATCATCTCACTGCTTTCTGTTACGTGTAGCTATATTCATTCATATGCAACATGGTATATCTCATATGGCTGTTTCTCAAAATAGGGGTATCCCTAAATCATCCATTCATAGTCAGAACAAGCAATAAACCAACTATTGTTTGGGTCCCTCATGGCTTGAGAAACCACCATAGTTGGTATATCACCCCTACAAAATTGTTGCTAATTATCCTCTATCACTAGAATTTACCTTGAGAAACTCCATTGATAGAGGTAAGCTCCTTGTATATGGTAAACCATATCCTCTATATCCTCTATTATCCCGTATACCTCCTTCTATCCCATATCTACGTGGGTAACCCCTGATCCGCCAGCGCCGTCGTTCACCTCATCGGCGCTCGCTCGCCGCAGCCGTTTGTTTGGCGCGAGCCAGGGCTGGGCACCCGGCAGTGATGACAGCATAGCCTGGCCAAGCTCGGTGAGAAAATGTTCATCCTCTATGGTTCATTGATGTTTCTATGGCTGGTGGTTTCTCAATTCACTCAGGGGACCCCAACAATTACAGTATTGGATGGTTGAGTTTACTCATTGCCAACATTTTTCGATTTTTCGAGCAGCATTCACTGGTAGGGCACTCCGAATTCACCATTCTCAGCCATGACTCAACCATGAACCAACCATGAATCAACCATTGACCCTTGACCAAGCATTCACTAACCATGAATCAACCCTAGGTTAGCCCCTTCACCAACCGCGAGTTTGTGACCAGGGCTTCCGGGGGTGCCATGCTATGGGCCGCCCTGCTAGCGCTGCCTGCAGCGGAGGCACGGCGAAGCGCTGATGGTGGTTTCTCAAGCCATGTGGGACCCCAAAAATGGCTGGTTTGTTACTATCAATGACTATTAATGAATGATTTATGGGTACCCTTATTTTGAGAAACAACCAAATAGTTAATTAGTTAATTATATATGATATAACTATACTATAATATAGTGATATCAACTTTCCAATATTGGCTTTGATCCATTTATTCGTTGGTAATGATTCGATCACGATAGGATCAGTTTGGAACCAATCTGACGGACTCGATCGATTTCTCTCAGAGGTGGAGCGGTCGATCACCAGACATGGATTTCGGAGGGTTCATCACCACTGATCTTGGAGCCAGAGAAGCCAATCCATCTCGTGTCCCGATCTCCCTGGCCATTTCTCTCAAAGCATTGGGGATTTATTTATCAGAACCTCCCTGCACGTTCCATTCCTACATCCTTTCAGAACTGTTTCTTCGTAGACTTCATGGCGTTCTTTTGGCCGCTGTTCGCCTGGATTTCCTTCGTTGCTTCCGTTGACAGTTGCAACCATGAGGGTTGCGACGCATCGTCGATGGTGCAAGTGAAAGTCGCCAAAGACGAAACCGATTGTGATGGTTGGGTACTCGGTGAAGCAGGCGTGTGTGCAGACCACTGGCGACAATGTAGTTATGTTATGTCGCTCGTGATGATTTTCTTTCATCCGTAGATAATTCATAGAGCGACATAACTACAATGTTACAAATTTAAAGATGAAGCATTTCAAAAGTAGTAATTGATTTATCAAAAGTTGTAATTCTTTGATAAAGATCAAGCATTTCAAATCTGCAGCGCTTGATCCGGCGCACCGATCCACAGGTGAATCTTGCAACGACGCTTGCGGGAGTGACCTTTGCAATGACGAGTCTGTGACTCGCCAAACGAATTTGGTTGGCAATGACCTGCTGGCCGTGGCCAGGGACTGTTTCGGGGTCGTACTCGAACAGGCTGGGAACGGAGAACCAAAGCCAGACGACCAGCAAGTCGCTTCAAGCGCCAACAATCGGGTCTGGCCGGGTGTGTTCTACCAACGCAATGTCAACCAGGGCTTTTTTTTCGTCTCGCAAATTATCGCGACACAGCAAGGAAACAGCCTTTGTCCTGCGCGTCGGCAGACTCAAGAGAACAATTTTGCTCGAAGAATCTGCTTTTGCGTCTCCTCAGGCCCTGTTGTAGGTGATCCTCACATCCAGACCCTTCATGGTGAGCACTACACGGTCCTGAAGCAAGGCACATTCTTGGCCTGGAGCTTCAAGAGCTCCACAGGCCCAGAGTGGCAACTCTTTGCCTCTTACACTGGCGCTAGGTCTCTCGGAGGTGGATTGGGTAAGATTTTTTGGAGGATTCTCCAGATCGATGTGAGTTTTCTGGTTGGTGGGTTCCAACATTTGGCCTTTTTTCCCCTATGAAAAGGGGATGATGATCCCATTTGACTATTCTTTTTCAGATGGCATGAAACCACCAACCAACTAGTTTTCGAGAGGGTCTTTCGAACAAATCCAAGGTCCAAAACTAAAGGCCTCTTGCTCATTGACCATGCAGATCGCGTGATGGAGCTCACCGCGCAGGATTGCCAATGGCGACGACGGGCAAAAGGTGAATGGCAGAAGGCCACAGTGGGAAAAATGAATGGAAAACCCGGATATGTGGAGGTTCTGGACCTGAACAGGACCATCAAAGGCAATCTGCGGATTGGATCAGTGCTGAAGCTCAAGATGAAGGAGCAAGAGCAGACCAAGAGCGTGGCAAAACTGGTCACTCACTGCAGGCCAGGGGAGCGTTTAGACTACATGGTTAGCATGTATAATCGAGAAGATCTTGCGCATGCGGGAGGTGAATTGGGACATCGCAAACACCGTACAGAGAACCAAGTCCATTTCTTATCCGTGGACTCCAAGCACATGTTGAATGTGAAGGCAGACTCTGAGTTTCAGGCTCGGAACAGCACAAAAACAGAGGGAACCACTGGCCAATTAGGAGATGGGTCATCCCCTGCTGGGATTGCGGCTCCCTGAGGTCTCAACGTCCTGGTTGACTTTGGGCGGTAGCCAAAGGGCAGAGTCTTATTTGGCGATGCTTGGATTTGCTGGTTCGGTGACGCGTTCTTTTACCCATTGAGCCATTCATCCACCATGACCGAGGAAGATGTCTCAACATGTTTCAACTTTTTTTCCCAGGTATCGAAGCTGCACAAATCTAAGGAAACAAGATGTTGCTGGAGCATCTCTTGCTCAACGAGATTGCCGTGAAGCTTCGCAAATTTGCGCAAAGCATCATGGAGAGGAATCAGAGGCTGGCATTTGGTTGATGTCAATTTTGGCTGCTGTGAATCATCCGGAAGCTTCCACACAAGAAGATTGGTAAATTGACGTAACACAAATACGAGTAACATGAAAAAAACACCAGAGTTTTTACATGAAAAAACACGAAAAAACACAGCACAAGAGTCTGAAAGATGATGCTTTTGCTCTAGCCAACCCCCTGAGCCTGGATCCTCCCCAAGGTGTTTCCCGACTGTGTCTTGGACGTTTGCAACAGTGGCAACGAAGCCGATGCCGAAGCTGCCGCTGAGATGCTTGCAGAATAGTCGATCGTCCATCGATGCCGATCAGCCGATCAGCCGGGTGAAATTCCATGAAAATCCCGTGGTCATGTCACCCGGCTGCACCAGGCGGGTGAACTGGTGGCAATTTGAACGAAGCTCGCCCCTGACAAAAAGGACTAGCTTCGCAGTCTTGCAGTTGCACCCGTGTTTGCGGTATGCGACCCCGCCCTGGCGAACAGAAAGCAGAGTTTGGAACAGGAGTCTTCATGAAAAAAGGAGAACCAAACTGAAGCCATCCCCACGCAAGTGTGGCTCTTCAGGGGGTGGACTACTATCTCGCGCAGCTACTGGCGGACCACTGCGTGGCAGATGGTGCAGCTTGCAACATTTCGGTCCTGCACGAGGCCGCGGCGGTGCGTGCTGCGCCATCGAAACAAGCTGGTTCAAGCATGGTCGACCCTGGTTGATTGGTGGTTTTATAGGGGTTACAACATGTTACAACCCATCAATAGTGGTCCAGTGGTAAAAAATAGGGGATGATGACCAACAATACTGGTGAAAGAACTACTATAGTTGGTGGTTTTGAAAAAAATGCTTCCCTAGTAATCATTAACAACTGGTTGGTTGACAAACATATTTTTCATAGGGGTTGAAACCACTAACCAGAACATGGTTTCACCATCTAAATCGGCATTGCACCGAAGCATTCATAGACCATCATGGATAGATATTGATAAACTGTCATTGATGAACCAGCATGGATCATAAACCATCATTTAACAAACATCATCAATGACACACCATCATTAGTAAACCATCACTAATAGATGTTAATAAACCATCATCAAATCATAGACCTTCATTAATAAACAATGTAGGTCATTGATATCATTGATAATCATAGACCTTCATTAATAAAACATCATAAAATCATAGACCTTGATTCATGAATGAACCATCATAAAATCATGGACCCCCATCATGGTTTCAGCATCATCTTCACCATGTAGGCGTTGGACCTGTCCCATCTCGATGGGGTGCCTACCCCCAGCGAGCTTGCGCAGGAGCCCTCCGGGCGGCGCCGTCTTCCGCAGGAGGCGGAGACCGTTGTGATTCGTTGGAAGGCTAGTGACCGTGTGGGGGTACTGCTATGGGCCCAGCAGTCCACCAACCAACTAATATGGCTATGGGTCAATATGAACCAGCCATAATGGAGGATAGTAACCAACAAAACTAAAGGGAAAACAATGGTAAATGATGGGGAACCAGGGGTTCGGGGTTTTGACCCACAGCCATATAGGGGATAGTGACCAACAAAAGTAGGGAAAACAATGGCTAATGATAGGTTCATGATTAGGTGAATTGCAACCAGAATGGTGATGAATGATGGTTAATGGCGAACAATAGGGGATTATAGGGGTTGATAGTAGATGATCAATGGTTAACCAACCTATAGTGGTTGATAATAAGGGATGATGACTAACACTCATAGGGGATATATACCAAATATATATGGCTATGGGTCAACATTCACCAACCAAGAATGGAGGAGAAGAACCAGTGATAATAAGGAAAACCATGGTAAATGGTGGGGAACCACGGGTACGGCGTTTTGACCCACAGTCATGGTAATTTTGAGATTGAGGTGGTTTGTTCGGAAACCATGGTTGATAATGGTGAATAACAGGGGAAAATAAGCAATAATAGTGGTTAAACAAGTATTATGGTTGGTTAAGCAATGGAAAGCTGGCTGGTGGATGATCTTAGGTTTTCCCCAGAGCTGGAACAGCTATGATCTTAGCGGGTTGGTGGTTTGATTGGCATGTTTTTTATTTTCCCACTTGTAATTATGAACAAATGGTTGGTTGACTTACGTAGGCGGAATGAGATCCGATCTGTTTCCCGAATCAAGGCCCAAACTATTGGGATCAACGGTGGGGACGCCGTAGATGGTCCCGTGCATCAGTTGTGATTCCATAGGCACAGCCCCAACAGCTCAACCGATCTGGATCTCAACCGGGTGGGTAGTAACCAGCATGAATCGTTGATGGATGTCTCTAAGCAGCAGCTGATCCAACTGTCGTAAGTTTTGGCACAGCTGGGGCTGGTGAGTTGAGAGACACTTTCGATCAAACCGCTGGAAATGTGGCTGCCAGCTTCACCAGATGTGACGGTTTCTCACGCAAAAAATGCGGGTTTATTACTAGAAATGGCTTGTAAACTGGATGAAAACTAGGGGTTCCCCTATAACTTGAGAAACATACAGATGGAGATCCGATGATTGACGAAGTTGATCATGGCTTCGAGGCACATGGTGACTCCGCCATTGACCCGCTGAAGATGGAACCGCCAGCGATGCTTGGCTGTCAGTGGTTGATCATGGAGCTGGCACTGGTTAGCAGCGGCAAATCATGTGGTTGGCAATGGTTGGCAATTATTGTTTCTATGTTCGCTGGTTGATATATGCTACGTTGTATTCCTAGAATTCCCGAACATCCATTTGTTTTCATGTGCTGGAGATGAGAGATTTGATAGATGTTTGCTGGTTGATACGATTCTTGATTATCTGGATGATGGATAGGGGATGTTCGCGACCAACGTGCAAAGTGATTTGGGTATGGCCGGCAACCACTGCTGGGTGAACAGGGTTCCCATGTTGTGGTTCCGCCCACGATTCGTGGTTCCATCAGTGGAACTACCCCGGTGGATTCATGGTAGTGGTTGGTTCATCATGGCTGGTGACTGAATGGTGAACCATCAATCATATCCAGGAATCACGGAGAAATCATCAACAGCACTGGGTGACAGTGCTGGTGGTAAAAACTCATCAAGAATACAGAAAGTGACGCATGGCCTCCCACTCACCAAGGATAGGGATATAATCATAAGGGCCGGAGTATCAATCCATATCAGTCCAATATTTCTCGCACTGGCTTCCACACACCAATACAATACGCTGCCACCGCAGCTATGACAATTGTTTGCACGGTGGCCACAGAGGATTATTTTTTCCCACTTGTATGTCAACAAGTCTTTTATCATACTTACATTTGCTGTAAGTAAATCCGTACATGAATAGATATTATGCAATATTATGCAAATTTGTATGTGCACGCATGTAGAGGAGTTTGGTCGCAAAACATTGTGGCAAAACCTTTAACGAAGGCCTCGAGATTATGGCCATTCCTCCTGGCCATTCCTCCTGGCTGCACCAGGAATTATCCTCAGAAGTTCTACTGTGGTGCAGGGCGCCTCGGATGAAATGCTGAACAACTCGACATCGTGGGGTTGGTGACTGGTCATTCGTTGGATTGACATGGCTATGGGTCAACATTAACCAACCAATAATGGGGGATAAGGACCGACCATTTTATAGGCAAAACGCCATGGTTCATGATAGGGGAACCAGGGGGACTAAGGGTTTTGACTGCCACATAGCTGCTAAAGAAGGCGCATGTTTAGAATCAGACGAACTTTAGGAAGTGCTGAGGATGACAAACCATAAAATAATCATTGGCTACAACCATTCAACTGATAGACTGTTTAATATTCACCACCATTATTTCACCAAGTATTCAACTGAAGTATATTCTCTCATATTCTCTCTAACCATCACCAGTACATCATTCACCATGATTAGCCATTACATTCCACGACATCTCTTCCAGTCGTCTGGTGAACCCAAAAGCTGAACATACCATGCCCAACATGGGGCACTCTCCGTTGATTCTGGATGTTTTGCAGGTGCCATTTATGGACAGCACCACATGTTTGGGGATATATCCGGGATACTGTTGGGTTCTTGGCACAACCAATCTCTAAGAAAATCCCAGCTGCTAAAAATCAAACCAATCCTCCGGGCGTCTAGGTAATTGCTGTTGTTCAAGCGCCGTCCAAAGTTGTTCCTGGCCTCAAGGATATTGGTGAGTTGCTTTGGGATAGTTAGCTTCGGAAGCTTTTTCAGAGACTAGACTCCAAACCAAAGCAACTAATCACAGCTAAACCACCACTGATAACCCAGATAGTCAGCTTCACTTGCTTTGAGACTCCAAACCACTGTATGTATTGGCTGGTTGCTGGAATTCAAATGAGATCCCAGCAGGAAAGTTCACCAACTAGTTCCACTTCTTCTTAGCAACAGCTTCCCCAACTGAGTTGGCAGTGGGTCAAAACCCCGTACCCCTGGTTCCCCCACTGTTATATAACCATTGTTTGCCTATTATTGGTTGGTTATCATCCCAATTATTGGTTGGTTGTAACTTGTATAGCTGGCCCTACTATTGTTGGTTATCATCCCCTACTATTAATTAGCCATTAACCAGCTACTTAACCATTGTTGTTGGTTGGTTAACTGCTTGACCCAGCTCGCCAGTTGTAACTTGCAGCCAGCTGCCCTCGCAGGCGCCGACTGCGAAAGACTCAGGAGAAGGACTGGTGCAACGAAGCTGCCATGGTTGGACCTGCCTATCGTTGTAGTGAACCTAGTTACACTCTGGTGAACCAACATGGCAATGGAAATCACCATTTTTCCAGGGAAAACATGGCAAATCAGCTATAACTGGTGGATTTTCCATGGCTAATTATGTTAGATCTCCAGAGGGTATGCTGCAGGTCGATACAGATCGTTGAACGATACCGAGGGGTGGACAAGTGGTGAACAATTGGTTTACTGAAAATTCTCCGTCATTTTGAGGTCCCAGCTATGCTGCAGGTCGTTGTATTCCTGATTCATGCCAGTCCCTGGAAGGCTGTGAAGAAGCCTTTTCGTAAGCAAGGCTTGTTCCGCATCTATCACTATAGGTTGCGATTTCGCTGAGAATGAACCATCAATGACTTGCTGAAGGTTTGTGCGACATGGCGGCGGCTGGGCTCCCATGCTTCACTGGGGTTCAAGTCGTAGTTTGCAACTACTGGGTCCGGTTGTGGAACTATTTGGTCCGGTGTCCTGTGTAACTCACAAGCAGATTTCAGCTGAACTGGGTGGTGTGGGGAACCCCAGTGAGGAAGTTGAGGGGTTGCAAGCCACCAGCATCACCAACAGTTGCGGGCCATGGCAACCAGGACTGGCGCCCGGCAAAGACAGGAGATGCTTCAAGGCCGAAATGCCTCAGCCTGGCAGAAGTCATGAGGAGGGGTACCCAATGATAGGTGATTCATAGTGGTTTTATATGGTCTTGTATGGCTTTATAGGGATTATGATAGTTAATGACAGGAGATAATGGGTGTTTCTCAAGTCTCAGGGAAACCTCAAAAAACAAAAAACGGTTGCTAATAGGGATTAATAGTGGATCATGAGCAACACTAATGATTCAATAACTACTATTTGGGTGTTCCTCAAGTCATAGGGGTACCCCCAGTTATCATAATATGTCATTGGTGATTATAATAAAAAATTCCAGCCATAACTTTGGGGTCCCTATTTTGAGAAACCACCAAATCTTGCGAATGACAGGGAAACCAGGTCTAGGCTTGTTTGTTTTACAATTTTAGTGCAAAAACGCATTGTTTTTAAAGGGGGGACCCTAGTACTGTTGATGAACCAGCTCTTCTCTGATCAATCCTAGCACAACGATGTAGACCAGTGGGATGGATCAAAACCACGGTGCTTGATAATTCTAAGTCAAGATCCAGGGATGTTAGTGATAGTGTAATTAGGTGTTCACGGGCTTACAAAGCGTTTTCGAGGCAACAAAAAAGATAGCCATTCATGACTGCTGTAACACTGATCAGTAACCAAAGATCAATAGGTATGTTTCACCATGATTCACCAATTGCCCATTGACGCGCCAGTAGACACAGCCCAAAAAGATGGTGTCTTATGGGAAGCATCGCAGGACCGGCATTGTCGGATAAGAGATTATCAATCTCAGAGTATTGGTTGTTTATTACTAATCCCAATGATCAGCCAATTTATTGATCATTATTATGATCAACTGTTCCTGTCACGAGCCATCATTCATTAAATATCATTGTTCTCAGCACCGGGCGAATCGGCGAATGTGAACTTCGCTCGGTGCACGACTCATGGGCCTCTTTGATCCGGCGCTGGCGATGCCTGCAGGGCTGGTTGCGGGGCGAGCCCAGGGCAGCATGGCCCTTGGATCTCAGGGCCTCGCTATGCCAGGAAAACGGCTTTCGTTTTGGCCGTGGGCGACTGGGGAGCCACCACCTGCCCCCACGAGCTGCTCGGCGAGTCTGGTGATGGAAGTCCCGTGGGGAAACGGTTAATGAGACTTTAACAAAAAAGGGCTCAGGCTGGTTTGTTTATATTGATTATATGAGAATAATGAATGTTTATTAAGGTTTGTTTATTAATAGTAATTAACATGCTGGTTTGCCAATGTGTTTTTGCTGATATTGATTGATCTTGATCATATATACTAAGTTCGAGGGCATGGTGGATTCACGGTCCACCAGCCGGTCGATGATTAATGATGTTTGATAGTCTTTGATTAATGCAGGCAAATGAATAGATCATCTGCCAGAAGGTGTCACGGCAACATAGCTGGTGGCCCCATGGCTGGTGGCTCGGCCCTGGACTGCAACATTGACAAATTCGTCGCGGGATGGTGGTGGAGAAACTTGATGAAGTCTCTGCACGACCGGTGATCCATAGATCCCTGTAGCCATTGGGGGTACCCTGAACGCAAATCTCAATTGGTATCGTTGTTTGAGGTTGAGATGTGAACTTCCAGGTGGGGATTCACCAGTTTTTTTTGATTGGAGGTAGGTGCCGGAAGGGTTCAGAAGATGAAGTTACCTTAAACTTATCTAAGGTTCACCGCTTCACTATGAACCACAATGGACGGTTCGTGTTGCGGCATGGCATTTCTGTTTTTTGCGGAAAAACGACAAAGATCCTGGAACTGAACACAGCTCATGGGACAGAACCTGCGCATTGCCGATGTCATTGGGATCTCCATGGTTTCTTGGGGATATCAATGACCCGGTCTCAGCATGTGATGGCTGATAGTTCCGTGGCCATTTCAACGGGAACGAGCTACCTGTTGAACGAGACCAGGAATCTCCACAACCAACCACTTAGGAAGTGAAATCAGCCAGGGCTGTCGCGCCGTTTTGATGAATAACGCCTTGTTTGTCATAGATACGGTAGGCATTCTATGATTTGTTGACGTGTAAGGCATATAGTTGGTGTTGATCTTTGGGGTCCAAAAAGGGTAAGTAAGTTGGATGATTTATAGTATGATATAGCAGAATAGTATGATGTACTTGGATGAAATTGTATGATTTATAACTGGCTGTTGGTATGTTTGTGAGCTGACAAACTCATCTGCAGGGGCACATCCCTGTACTGGAGTTTCTTAGCAAATTTCCACTGAAGCAGCAGCAACATTCTTGAAACAAACAGTTTTGGAAGACTAAGAGGCAAAGTGTGGTTCATTCCATATTCACCAAGCAGCATTGCGGAAGGGGTATTTCATATTTCCATTGCTGAACGGGGGTAGGGGTAGCATTTGCAAAGCCATGATGGTTTTTGCGTGCATTTACTCCATATGGTTGTGCCGATGACCGGTATACTCTCAAAATTGTTGGAGTCCTACGTAGAATCAGTTCCTTGTCACCACCTTTTGGCTGCCGGTAAACATGTCACCTCAGCTTTGTCGCACAGTAAGGACTTGGGAAGAACACATGACGAAGTGCGTGAAGTACATTGTCATGGAAAGATGCTCGTTCTCCAACGGCTCCCCTGAAGAAAATCTGGAGATTTATCGAAACATGCAGCAGGTGGATGCCGTGGATATGCCAGTCCATCACGGTATCGATGCTGGGCCACAAAGACCCCTTGACTTCTTGGTGACCTACGAATTGTCCTGTTCTTAAGTGCCAATCTCTAGAGATCAATGCCTTGAAAAGGTACATGAGCTGTGAGCAGACTATGCAGCAAGGCCATGGCATGCTATTGTTTTGTTGTGTTCATCGTTCCTGTGTTTGTCGTTCTTGTTCTGTTCATCGTTTCCTTTTTTCATCATTCCGGTGTTTTTTATTCAGATTTCATCTCATCAATCATTTTCTGTCCATCCCATTTGATGGTCAATCATTGGTCCTGATCCACCAAATACCAACTCCACTTCATTTCACCATTTGTTCAACCATTATTTTCTCCGGAATATATAAAATCACAACATTTTCATCAATCATTTTGTATTATTTTCACTAGTAATTATCAGCAAATAGTTGGTTGACAAGCATATTTTTCGTAGGGGTGGTGGAGCACCACCAACCAGCTAATGATCATTGTCAACCATTATAATCATTTATAACTTTATAACCATTATTAACCATTCAAACTACTAGTTAACCATAGGGGGTGGTTCAACCAGGAACCAGTCGTGATCATAATTGGCCCTTACTACCATATATAACTATTGTTGTCATTATTATCATTAACCACTAGTTAGTATTAATAACTATTGTTAGTCAACCAGTTCATTCATGCCCGATCAATTTCTCATGTGCGTTCCGCCAGGAAAGCGTGGCACGGCTTGGAAGGACATCTATCAGTCGCCAGGTGGCGGACCCCGGAGTGGCCGCCAGTGTTGAACGGTGGTTTTTGGTGGTTTCTTAAGGCATTGGAGACCTCGAAAATGGTTGGTTTATGTTGGTTTACTACTAGAAATTGAAATGGTTAGCTGGATGACTTGGGGCATTCCCTATGACTGATTACTCATTTGCATGGCGATTTTTTTTGTATTTTGGCAGGTGAGCAACCCAAACAAGATACAGTACCATGAGATGCCATGAGATGCGATGAGATGTCATGAAATACCATTGGATAGGCGAGCAGCCTGACCAGTCGATACCAAAAGATAGATCTCTGGTTGGTGGTTTGATTGACATTTTTTATTTTCACTAAACTGAAACAATGGGATTAACACGAAAGCATCTTAACAACCAAAGTCACTTCCGGTAAAGAATCACACCGAAACAGTTGGATGAATTGGGTTTGGTTCGCCACCTCAGGAACATAGCATCCAAGAAACGCCCAGCTGGCCCCATCGGATCCTTGATCTGTGGCTGGAGTGACCATGTGGGATATCAATTGCTGGAAGTTCTGATTTTTCGGCTACATGGCCCCCCCCATAGTTCTGGTCACAGACCTATGACAGCCAATTCATTGTCAATCCATCACTTAGCACTATTCACCATCATCACAAGAGATAACCAGGATTGTTTTTCCATGTGGATGATTTGTTTCATTGAGAATCAGCTGATGATTCCCATGTTTCCACCATTGTTCATTGGTTGTTTCATGTTGTTTCTCCACCGTTATCCCCGGCCTTACCATCGCTTGGTGAACCATCGCTATCCACAACGGCCCGGCTGTGTTCGACCCGCGCCGGGTCGCCTCCCTGCGCAGGCCACTTGCGTTGTGGATCCCTACACCACCTGTGTATGTACGACCCGGGGCTTTGGAGCGCGTCCCTTGGATAGCGGCAGGGGGGGGGGGGGGGGTTTGTGATGATCAACTCATGGTGAAATCATGAGAGCACATGAGCAACAGTGGGAAATATCATGGCTATCCTTGATGATGATGATGATGATGATGATGATGATGATGATGATGATGATTGCAAGTGTTTATGTAAGCAATCATGGCGAAGCATGATGCTTGATCATAGTTGTATATGGTATTATGGTGATGTTTATTGATGTGAAACTCACCATTGCCAATGTTTAATTAACACTAAACATCCCTGCCCATTGACAACCGGCTTTTTCACTTATCATGATCGACCATCATCAAACCGCTATCAACCATCACTTGACCATCACAATTTATTATTTAAAACCATGATCCACCATCACTAACCATCAGCAACCATTCTCCAACCTCATTAATTATCCATTATCAAACACCATGTTTTTAACCATCACCAAAATTATCAATCACCATCATCATCATCATCATCATCATCATCATCATCATCATCATCATCATCATCATCATCGTCGTCATCGTCGTCATCGTCATCGTCATCGTCATCGTCATCATCATCATCATCATCATCATCGTCGTCATCGTCGTCATCGTCATCGTCATCGTCATCGTCATTATCATCGTCATCGTGATCGTCATCATCATCATCATCATCATCATCATCATCGTCGTCATCATCATCATCATCATCACCAGTCATTGCTCAACCGGCACGAGCAAGCTCGAATCGCATCGATTCGCAATGTAGGCGGCAACTAGTAGGAATCTTCCGCCAGCTTTTTGATCACAAGTTGTGATAGGTGCCATACTTTTGCCAGCCCTGTCCAGCCGCTGTTGGTGTCATTGATAGGAGCTCTGTATGGCCACAGCGGTTTCCTTGTGTCATCACCGACACCAACAACGGTTGGGACGACCCCATCCGAGTTGCTGAAACTGCCAAGGCCCCAGTGTGATCCCAACGGCACAGCATGGTGGAAAGATTCCTTTGCGCAGTCTCCTGGATGTAGCGACCGGATAGTTGATCTTTGGTCAGAGGTATGGTGGTTTAGTGATGGTTGGTGATGATTGATTAGTGATGATTTGTGATGGTTGGTTGGTTATATGGTAGTTTCCTAAACATTGGGAACCCCAAAAACACATGATTCACTACTAGCTGAACATGATTGATATCGGATGTTTTGGGGTACTCCTATAACGAGAACCATCCATATGGTTGGCTGACATCACCAGCAATGATGGGGATGTACAAAGAACATTGCTGTTTCACAACCAATGTTTGACTGGCATGATATGCTGGTCAACTATGATAACAACCAGAAAGGGCTGACAAGCAGGATCGCCAGCAGCCTTGGGGATATACACAGAAAACTGATAGTTTACAACTAGTATCACCAGCAATCACAGGGATATTACCATGGTTTCGTTGGTTCTACAATGGTGCTCAACAACCAGGACAACCAACAATACACAATAGGGAGGAGCAACAGCGTTGCATCATGACAACGATCATACAGGCACGGATAAAGAAACACATCGATTAGAGAAGGAGAGCCGGAGAATGCTTGAACCTCAAGATGCTGTTGTAAATGGTTTGAAGCACCTTGGACTGACCTTCTTTTTGAGGTCCTTTCGTTCTTCAGATACCTACTGAGCAGGTTGGTTTATTAGAACGCCTGGTCGATATTGGATGATTCGGGGCGTCCTCTACCAGTTATCCGTGAGTATGGAATAATTAGCTCCTACTGTGTACCAAGGTATGCCGTGGCAGATGGAATGGCGGCTGCCAGCACTTCCGTTGGCACGGTGGATTTCGTCCTATCGGTGGGGGACAATTTCTACCTGCGGGGTGTGTTGGATGAGTTCGACCTCAACTGGCGATACATGTCACTCGGGATCGCAGTGCATGTACCAGGGACAGCTCTGACAAACGCGTCTGAAGTTATTAGGTGATGACCAACTACCAAATATTAATGATAAGCATATTGATAAATATGTTAGCAGGTACTCTATAGATATTTATATCAGCTATTATAGCGATTACTAGCTGCGATGACTCAGGTACCATCTGCTCGAATACTATATTTATGGCTGCTGAGAGTGGTATATACCATTTTCCATTGGTTGCACAGGAGCTGGTAGAAAATTATTGTCAGCCAATAACTTTTGTGCATTGAAACAACAACTTTCTAGGTGAAACATAGAAGGGTTGTGAAGAGTATCTATATATATATATATAAATATTTATATATACATATATATTTATATATATATATATAACGATGAGAAATAAGAATTCTTCCAAAACCTCAAATAGTTTTTGATAATTCACAACCGGCTATTTGAAATAAAAAAGGGGTATGGACATGCGGGGAACAATCGCCGCACGTATGCACAGTTTGCTCGGAGACAGCGTAGCTGGCAAAGAAAAGTGCTTGAGAATGTCGTTGAATATTTGGGGCATGTTCTTGTTTGTGACCCTCGTTGATCCAAAATTTGAAGGCTGCCATTTGGGTGAGGTAAGATTTTCTAGGGTGCTGTATTTTTGGAATGGTTCGCATGTCACAGATGCAAAAACTTTGTTGCAGCTGATGGGCTATGAGTAAATAGGCTGATATGAACATGCGGGTGTTTGAAAATGTTTGTGGCAGGGCAGTGTGAGGACCCAAGAAACAAGTCTTGGGTTGGTTGATATCCCCTTCTTAGCACATCTAAACACTATAATCTCCATAAAAAAAGCTGAACACCACAAACTGTGCTGGGAAACTTTCGCCACCACTGGGTCACACCATGTGGGGCTGCGGGTGCGCAGAGGTTCCTGGAACCAATCAGTGACCAACCTTGCTGGTTGGTCTTCAACTGGGCTAGTTCTGGCTCTGGGGATACTGATAGGGGATCACAGTTGCAACAAGAACGGTGATATAAACGACTACTAGTTGGTGATTTTAGATGGGGCTATTTTTTAATTTTGATAAATGACAAATAATGGTACATACTGGGGACAACAAGCAATAAACCAATGGTTATATGGGTATGTGCCAAGCCATAGAGTAACCAATGGGCCCCACCAAAAAATATCATTTTACTGGGAAACCAGTGGTTTTGGGGGTACCACTATTTTGGCACATACCCATATATATAAACGACTACTAGTTGGTGATTTCAAACAGTGCTATTTTTTCCAGATGTATTTGGGCAGGTGCGTTGATTGACAGATATTTTGCATAGTGGTCGAAACCACCAACCAGTACATGAATTCATAAAGATAATGTGGCTGGTTGATCATTCCCACGTCCATCAATTGATGAAACTCTTCTAACTTTTGGCTGCCATGCCTTGATCATGGACACAATCCCCAGGAACTATTCATAGCGGTGGTTTGGGCAACAAAAGTCCATGGTGTGGGCTTAATACTTATTGTAATGGTGATAACATTCTAGACAAATGGTTCTTGAAAAGATCACAGTTATCCCAACAGTGGAATCACATGAACGTTTTCCCGAACTCGCGCATAGCTCCCATAGCAGCTTAGCCATAATATGGTTAGTTTTGTTCAAAAATGGTGCGCGCCCGGGTTACTGTTCGTCAAGGGGCACCATGCACCATTTATCAATATGGCTGTTGGTGAAGACCCTGTACCCCTGGTTCCCCCATCATTAAACAGGGTTTTCCCTTTGATTGGTGATATCCCCCTGCACACCCCCATTAGTTGGTTGGTCAATTTTGACCCATTGCCATATGTAGCTGGTACATCCCCTACTATTGTTACTTATTATACCCTATCAACCATGGTCATTGGTTATTATCCCATATTAACCCATATCAATATACACAGCCAATCGCTTTATGATCTTCGCCGCATCTCCAGGTTTGAAGAGGTCTACCATCACGACTCGTTGCATGTTCCATGGCTGAACGTCTCTTGGAAGCGGCAGCACTGGCAGGCGATTTCTCAGTTGTAATTGATGGTAGCGGCTGAAACTGACTGTAGCGGATTTTTCTGCCATATCTATTGCCTATCAACCATGTTCAAATTGCGAACCATACATGTTCTTTTCATTTTGTTGTTTGTCCGAATTGAAGATGATTAGTTGAACATGACTACCACTTTTCAGTCGAACCATGAAGATGTAGAAGCGAAGCCTCAAGGATACCGAAGCCACCGGGGCATGGTGGTTGACCCTTCGGGACATGGTCTCAACCATTCCCTGATGTGAGCTTTTCTTTGGGTCCTTACCATCCCTTAGGCCCAACCAACAGACAAATCGCGAGCTGATTGAGTTTCATTGATGGATTATTTTTGTCACGTGTGTCAGGTTTGGGCAGCAGTAACGGTGAAGTTTGAGACCCCAAAATGGTTGGTATATTACCAAAAATGGTTTTAGAAATATGATTTTGGGGGTCCCCTATTTTGAGAAACCACCATATCCTGATAGCATAGGTATTCTTAGACCTCGCATTCACACTGGTCGTTTCGATAAAGCAACATGGAAATGAAGTTTGTTGATAGCCACTCATCCAAGAACCCATCAATGTCACAACCAAAGACTGAGTGCCGCCTAATGAAACATGAATAAGACGACTGGTGGACAGTGCGATTACGAAGTCATCTAGCAGTATTGTGCTCATACTATTACTACGCATCCTTGGCCAACCCTTCAATCACCCATTCTTTGTAACGTATGCATGTCTGCGCAGCGGCCTTTATGTTCAGCACTGTTAAAACAAATTAAACACCATTTACATAAAACATCATAAAACCATCGTTTTGACTGTGACCAACGCCATCATCTACCATGCAGTACCAACAATTAACGTCAACCATTCAACCATGGTTTCAACCAGTTCTTGCCATTTTTAATGACCAACATTATCCATTCCTAACCATCACTACGAAGCAATTGTGAACAGCATGAATTACAGCCCGGTAAACTAACGGCGGAAATCCTTTGTTCAAAATGGAGTCTTACCTCAAAAACATGGAATGATTTTGAAAGTTCAGGTCAATTTACCACAGGGCAATCATGATGAAAACCACTGTAATGAGTATCATGTCTCTGTTAAAATCTACGAGCTTACCAAGGAAATCTTACCTCTAATCCCAATTTTTCATCATAAAACCCATGGTTTTCCACCCTTCAAACCCTGGTCATCCCCACGAAACCCATGGGTTTCCACCCTGCTCCCAGCCTCGCTACGCCCAGGTCCTCGGAAACCACGATTACGGCGGCCACGAGTGCGACGGCGGGTTGTTCGAGGGCGGCACGGGGGGCTGCAGCGGCGCGCAGATCGCCTACGACGACGACAAAGACTGGCAGTTCCCGGCGCCTCAGCTGCTGCGAAATTTTTTCGGCGGAATTTTTGGCGAACCAATGGTGGTTTAACCGTTTAACCACTCACCAGTTAGTTTAATGTTAACCAGTAAGTAATCAATGGTTAATAATAGGGAGTAACTAACAATAGGGGTTAAACAAGTCCTACGAACATATGGCTATGGGGTCAATATTGGTTAATGATAGGGAAGCAGCAAAGGTTCCGTTGGTCCAAGAATGTGTTAATGAGTATGATTAACCGACAAAACAAAAGCTTGTTAATGATTCGAATCACCAACAACGCTGGAAAACTTGCTGGTTAACGATCAATCACAGCACAAAACAGCTTGGATCTGATATTTACCTAAAGATATAGTATCATATCTATGTGACCCATGCTAGATCTGAACCATTCATGCTAAGAAGCCATGGATATAGGTTTGGAACCATCCTGGAGTAGATAGAATACCCGTTATGTTCAATATCTATATCTCTTGCCTACTGGGGTCCAATCCAAACTTTGTCTGCAAAAATTAGCAGACATAAATATACTTCAGCAATATTGATTTTGCCCTGCAAAAAGCTTATATATATATATACACATATATATATATATATACATATTGGTTGCATATGATTGCATGGTCAGTAATATACATTTTAATGTACAGTATAGCATACCCATGGATACCCTTGGTCAGTAATATCATGATTGCAGGACTCTTCCATTGTAGTTGAGGGTGTGATATGGGTGTTTCTCGAAATGGGGGATCCTCCCCAAGTCATCCTTTGGAAACCATTGATAGTCATAAACCAACCTTTTTTGGGGGCCCCCTATTTTGAGAAA
The DNA here is from genome assembly GCA_009767595.1 of Symbiodinium kawagutii. Classification (NCBI taxonomy): domain Eukaryota; class Dinophyceae; order Suessiales; family Symbiodiniaceae; genus Symbiodinium; species Symbiodinium kawagutii. Next base: position 324,423 of record VSDK01012156.1, read on the forward strand.
CCATGATATAAATGTTAGAAAAACGAACCCATCAACCGTGCAGCCTTGTCATTGACTCAGCCGAGGCACCCAAGCGGCCGCTTGGCGACAAATTTCCAGCGGCTGTGCCTTAAATGTGGCAGGGTGAGGGATGGGTGGGGGGTTGGGATGGGTTGGAGACAAAAATCCAGAGCTTTTGGATGGGGATGGCTTGATGGCCTGTTTGGGCGGATGCTTCGGGGGATATCCAGGATTTTATGGATCCACCTGACGCTCATGGGGCTGATAGGGCCGGTTGCTTACAATCATTTTTGTTTGGAACAAGTATGTTGTTAGGGGCTGATGGGGCTGATGGGGCTGATAGGGCTTATGTTGTCGGTGTATTTTTCTTGCGCTTTGGTACTGCAAGTCTTCCACTCATGTCCAACGGATGTCAGCGCTGATGCAGGATGCACTCAGGCCATGACCCAGCTGGAGGTTGATTCACGAGGGGATTGGAGTGGTATGCAGCGGGTTTAGTCGAAATTCCCATGTAGCAACTTGTGAATCTGAAGTGATTCATTTTGTTTAATGCCTTGGAATCTGAAAATTTGCCGAGATCACAAGGGATTAGCACTTTGTATTTGGACTGCTCGCATGGGAGTGTGTCCAATTTTGGTTTGGTTTTTCACTAAATGATCACAATGTATGAAATCATACCGCTTCGTTCAAAGGAGTATGAACGTAGCCAGACAGTCACATGGATATAGGACAATTGTCCCGACGAAATGCCAAGTCATGTGGTGTGGTAATATTTTGCGAGGTTGTCCCATGCCCCACTTCTTGTCCGTTTTGATCTCCTTCTTGGCTGATCCCTTGAGAGAGAGAAGGAGAAAGTTCGTTCTCATACGTAAATCCTTTTTCAGCAGTGTATGCCACATCGAATATCAGATGCTCAAAAAACACTTTGCCTGCAGAGGTCCCGACGGTTTGATTCGGTCCTGCTGGGTGATGTGAATGCAAACTTCTCTGAGTCCCGCTATTCACATGACGTCAGCGGACTGAGGAAACGGTGGGTGATGCCTGATCGCTACTACAAGAAGTCCTTCAAATACGAGGCTCCGGGTGCTCACTGGGTGCCTACTGGGTGCCCTGCTTGTTCCATGGTTGAGTGGGGGTGGTGGCCACTAGTTGGTCAAAATCACCAGTTATCATCTTTGTGTCTTGCTTCTTATCATTGTTTACAAATTCCTGTCTCAATCAAGTTGGCATTCCACATAGTTCTTTGTCAGTGTGTATCGCCATCAACCTCGGTGTTCTGAGGCGTTGGAGGATCATCCCGCACCGTGTTTCTAAGCAACAAATCATGTTTGCTTAACAGCGCCATTTCACAACATTTCCCACTCTTATTCGGTGGTTAGTAATAGGGGATTATGTGTGATTGAAGGGGATGAACTGATGGGCCACAAATAGCTTACAAATATTAGCTGTTGAGTTCCCCCTCAATATAGTGGCTATTATTGGACCATGAGTGGGTATTGCCAGTTTCGGACAACCCTATTTCCCACTTGCCAAGCGGAATTGCCCCAGCCCCAGGACTTCAGCATTGACGTTTTTGCGATCGACTCCAATTGGGTGAGTCTCGTCCTGATTCGCTTTGCCGGAGCCAGAGTAGGAGTGGCTTCCAGAACACTGGGTTTCTACTCCAAAGTTTGACTTGTTCAAGATGCTTTTTTGGTTTGTATATGTTTGTATTATTATCACCTATGTTTGTATTATGATCACCTATGTTTCAAGATGTTTTTTTAGTGGGATGGGTCAACACGCAACAATACACATGTGTCGAAACCTAATGCTGAAACCGATCTATTGGGATTTGTCCTACCAAGTGATACTTGTCTGACGCCCTACATTGGTGATGCGTCATGGCTACTTCTCAGGGAGACCAACGTAACTAGGTCGGGGTTATGGACATCCAAATCCACGGCTTCTTCGATGGTTTCATGCCCGTTTGCTGCCTAAGGAATTCACATTCCCTGTGCCATGGACAAGCCAAGATCACATCGGAGAAGGTGTGTAGCTCGCCCTGCCGCTGTTTCTTGAATGAGGTTCCCCCCTTTGCACCCAGGGAATTTGTTGACGATAGCTATGGCTGGTGATCGTAGATGGGTATAAGCCTGACTTCTGACAAGCGATTGCTTTAAGGCGCACCTTATGTTTGCATTCCGGCCCACAGATGCTGGCTGGATGAACGGAACAGGCCAAATCTAATCAAGCCACTGTTGGGGCCTAGAGCATCAGAACTCCCGAGCAAAGGGTGTTGGAAGAGTGATACCACCCCCTTATCAGGGGGTCACCCCGCTAATTGATCAAACGTAGCAACAGAACATTTCAACCGCCAATAGATATACTTAGATGGCATCTGGTAGTTTTAAGCATTGTTTCCATGTATATCAACCATACCTGCTTGATGATTATATAATTGACCACCACATATTTGAGATGATGCAACGTCCACCAACCAGGTGAGTGTTCGATGGCGCTGCCGGAGGGTGTACTGTACTTGCTATGGTTCGGACCGCTCGGGGCACCATTGGGACCGATGTTTGGCGCAATTGAACTGAACACGGCCATTGTTTGGATTCCATGTAAAACCACACCCCCCTTGGCCGTTTTCGCTGGTTGCGCATCCCGATTTGTTGGCGTTTCTAAATTTGGTGTTGGATTTTATTTCTACACGTGACTCATACATGTCATTTGCAAATATCAAAGCCGAAGGAAATTCCATAATGTCTTGTTTCAAATCGATACTTTGTTGGTGTAGTGCTCCTTATGTCCTTTCACAAGGACCATGTCACGGGTTTGGAGAATGCGTAGATATTTCTCCAGTGAGTCGTTTTCCCAAATCCTGGAATTCACAAGAATCCACAATCCACGAGGAATAGATGTTCTAAATGTGTATCAATCATCACTTGATGTGGAAACCTGCGGACCCTGACTTGATTGATTGATCACTGTACCGAGCGTCTAAAAGTTGGTGAAACCAGCACTCTTCGAGCGCTACTAAGGGAATTCCTTGTTGGTGGTTTCTAAACATTTTCTATTTTCCCTAGTATTTACGAACCAATGGATACAGACGGTTGGTTGACTCATATTTTTCATAGGAGTGGTTCAACCACCGGATCGCGCCGAAAAGGCAAAGGCAAAGGTTGAAACCACCAACCAGAAGTGATATTCACCATTAATCAGCGAACTTGAGTTCACATTACCCTGAGACCACCACCACCCCCACCCCCACCCCCACCCCCATCCCCAACGTCGTCATCATCATCATCAGCAGCAGCAGCATCAGCATCACCATCACCATCACCACCACCAGCACAACCAGCCCCACCCCCACCCCCAACCCCCACCATCACCTCAGCTCCACCACAAGTGTCACTATCCGCAGCTTCCGAGGCAACGCCGCGCAGTGCGAAAAATTCCACCAAGACGTCTACGGCGCGCAGCTGGGGTGGCTCAGGGAGGAATTGCCCAAGTCGACGGCTACGTGGTGCCTAGGCAGTTGTTAGCAATTTTTGGTGCGCAACATGGCTACAACATGCTATAATTATATACATGATAATTATAGCCATATGGTCTACTCAGGTTCATGCCTGCTATCGATGCTTGATTTTCTGGGGGGAATTTGCAGAAAAGGTGGCTTAATCGGTGTTAGCCCCTGTAGTTGGATGTACCTAGCACGTGTGATCTTAGAGGGGCCTTCACTTTTCACTTCAACCTCCCAGTTTACTGGCACGTGGCATATCACTTGCATAGCCCCCAAGGCGATGGGGTTGTTAGATCACGACGAATTGAGACCCTAGCAATTGATTATTCAGTTTCATTCTGCTGGGCGCTGTTTTGCCTGAGAATCACTTGGAAGGTCCCATTAAATGTTGATGCAGACAGTTGTTCAATCTTCCAAAACATGTTATTTTTACCTGGTGTAATTGTCCAACAAAATTCTGAACTGCGTAGTGAGTGGTTTGGCATGGGTCCATTTGATACAAGATCATTTATGGGTGCTTCTCAAAATAGGGGTACCCCAAATCATCCTTTATTGCCCATTGATGTAAACAAAACATTGATACCCCACTAGTTTTGCTACTATCAACCCTAATAAACCAACCATAACTTGGGCGTCCCCAATATGTCAACAGGCTATGATTACTGCCGCAGCTTCCAGCAATCCATCGATGATTCGCCACAGCTGAGGAAGTGGGTGGTGGCACATCATCCCTGTGAAATGCTCGGCGCCTCGTTTGATGAGCCGTTGGATGTGGGGAGCTTGGAGGGATGTAATGGATGTGGATGGGCACTATATCGGTGCCTTAGTGATCAAAAGTGGGGCTGCCCAAGTCGTTGGTGGCACCGGCCTTCATGGCTATGACAGCATCCCAGCTATGAAGAGATCAACGCTGCTCAGATGGCTTTGTTGATCAGGCAACAAGGGTTCAGGGTTATGCCCATGGCTTGGGAAACATACAAGTCTTCTTGGTTAGGCGACTGGCATAATCATTGATCATCATTCCCCGGTGTAGAAAACTTCTCACATAGCTAGTCGGTGAACATATGATATGTCGCACCATGTCAGCATGACAACCTTATGCTGTGGATCATTAGCCATTTTTGCAGTCATTCTGAACCTAGATGAATCGGTGTCAACCAATCAAAAGCAATTTTCAAGCAGTATATGAACAAGTGGACCATTACCTCGTGGTGTTGCAGACCTGGGTCAAGCAAATCGGAGACCATTGGTGCACACAGATCGTGGCTGAGTGGCTGCTGGGGCGTGGTTTCAAACGGCTGGGGAAAACGAGCTAGAAGGACAACTGACAAGACAGCTTAATTAAGGCATTGGTTTTCCACTGTCAAATTTCATTGAGTCGTCGCTTCGTCGACAATGTCAGCTTAAATCAGTTTGTTATTCATCAATGTCATTCAAAGATATTTGACAAAGTATAGTTCTATGCGGCAAGGCTTGCAATTGTCGATGATGCTCATTTGTGATTGAAAACAGCTATAGACACCACACTACTACTGCACTACTGCAACAGCTTTGCCTGCTTAGCATTCACAGGGATAGTTGTCGTACTTTAAGCACATCCAAGAAACACAATAAAACAAACACTATAGCTAATACCCAGCGCACTTGTTTATCATACATGTCACCTACCATGCCGTAGTTCTGTACTTCATACTGTGCTGCGTGCCACATTTCCCAACAGTTGCAAATCTTCAGTTTCATAGTTGCAGTATGAGTGGGGTTATAATTCCCATAGAACATGGTAGAAACCCTGGCTGCCAAGTATACCCAAGTGAATTCAGTAGGTAGCTAAGACGTGATTAAAATCAGTATCATTCCCTACGTGTACAACTGGTAAATCAGTTCAGTAGCCCGAAGTTATGGTAGCTCTGCGGGCCACGTCAAGTCGCCAGCTCACGACTGCCCACCAGCTGGCACCCCCCAGAGATCTGAGGCGACACGATGTTGCAGCTCTTCGCGCCACTTGGTAGAACCACACAAAGGTGGAGATCAGCCGTGACCAGAATTCCTGGGCTATGGTTGGGGTTTCTTCAGCCAGTTTGGGACCTCCCGAAATGGTTGGTTTATGACTACATACATGGTTAGTAAAGGATGATTTAGGGGTACCCCGACTTTGAGAAACACCCATTTCCCTGTTGATGGTTGTTTGATAGCTTCATGGCAGGTGAAGATTCTGAGTTAGGTTAATGTTGCAAGAGATATATCTTCGTGTTACAACTTTTGGCTACCCCGCAATTGGCAGTTTTTCCTACTAGAATCAAGATGGTGGAGCTCGGAATTCCCCGATTTGTCAACTGCCTACAATTTCTTCCTCGGCTCAAGATTTGTGATTCATCAGTAACGGTTTGCTTAGGATCAATCACTATATAGTATACTATAGTGGCCAGAACCGTCTAGCCTAGCTGTGAGAAGATGGGTAAGCAATGGTGGGAAATATTTGTGCAATATTTGTTGACCAAGAATCTTAAACAAGTAGTCAATGGGTGATGGTCTATGATTGTGACGACATACTATGTAACAGCGAACTCTGGTATGGTTGACCATTGATAAGTACAGTATTTGTCCGATGTGGTTGGTTTTGTCCCCTTTGATTTCTCTTTCATGTTCGTTATATATTTGTTTAGCTACAGGCCCTACCACTCAAAATATGTCGATTCCCAGGGAACGCACGGAGGATTCATATATGCTATTTGTGTTTAGCCGGTGCTGGCACTTGGAAACAGCATGCATTTCCATCGGTGGGCCAACCACTGACAAGCGGTTGTACAGCAACATTCGCAGCTGCTGACGGTACCAACTGGGCGCCAGTGGTGTATCCTGGGTAGTCGTGAATTAATTGATTCGTAAAGTGATCAGTTGGTCACCAGTTTGACCAACTAGAACCATCAACCTTTGGTGACCTTGGTGGTTTATACGACCGGTCAGTGGTTAATCAGTGGTTTGTCCTTGTTGATCTCTAGTTGAGTTGTCCTAGTTATCACTGGTCATTTAACCTCGTCAGTAAACTGTCAGTTGAATTCTTGGTTCAGTATTTACCTTGGGTAAGCAGTGGTCCATCCTTGTCAAATATCACTGTTTTTTTAGTGATAGATAGCTCGCTAGCTAGCTAGCTAGTCAGTCAGTCAGTTAGTTGCTTAGTTAGTTAGTTAGTTCGTTAGTTAGTCAGTTAGTGATTAGAAACAACAACAATCACTGGCCATCTATCCTAGTTAGTTCGTTGAATTCTTCCATCGTATCACCCAGCACCCTGGCCCGCGGCCGAGATCCCACGGTGTGTCCGTGATCTTTGCGGGGCATGTGCATCAACTTCGCCTGGACAAAGTGAAAGACGTGCTGCTGGACTGCTTGGTGTTTGCACTCCAGCAGTAGTTCAAGGTATGGGTCAATATTAACCAACCAACCAATGGTCAATAGTAGCTGATTAATGGTTAATGAAAAGGGACGGTAATGATGAGCAACCAATGGATAACTAATGGTAAATAATAGGGGATAACAACCAACAATAGCAGTGGATATACCAGGTATGGGTCAATATTAACCGTCAATATTAAGCAACAATCATAGGGAAAGCAATGGTTAATGATAGGAACCAGGGGTACGGAGTGAACTGACCCGTAGCCATATAGCTGCTAATCAGGCTATATCCATGCCATAGCTATCAATATACCACCAAGTCATTCATTTAAATGAAGTGGAGTCTTTTATTGTTGCTGGAAAACCTGACTTTTCGTGCAATGAAGATAAATCAAGTCTAAAGATATAGAGCCTACATAAAGTCATCAAGTCGGCAGATTTATCCAGGAACTTCATCGCCAAGTTGTCCCACAAGCAGCAATAGTGGTAAGAGCACTTCAATGTGCAATGCCATTGTGATGTGCTGCTGAACAATAGGCTGAATGTAAACCGAGAGCTGATACTTGCTGACTTTTTAAGCACGAGATGGACAGCCTAATCGATTGCAAGGTCGGCTTCTGCTGCGAAATTGCATGTTGCCATCACAGCAATTTCAATTGCACTCACCATATCTCAACACTATTTGAGGAGTATCAATATCGCCCAGATACTAAAGTGGTTAAGCCGGGTGAACATTGGTTTCCACATTCTACGCTATGCATGTTGAATAAAAGTAGGAGCAGGCACAAATGCTTTGCGTTTCTCTCTGAAGAATCAATTTTCTCAACAACAAGTTCAGCATCAACGTAGGCTCGTGCATACATGGTGCACGATGTTGTGGTTTCCGTTGGAAAGGTGGCAATGTTCGGTCATTTGGGTACAACCAATCACTCCTGGACAGCCCATGTTGGGTCGGTCAAAGATCCAACTTGAATGCCATTGTTCCTCTCTGTACGTGGTTCCAAGACCTTGAAGACCCGATAGCAATCCGGTCGTTCCATAGGAACGGCTTTTTGGGAAATAAGTATTCTTGTTCATTATACCAATCGTGGTGACTGAGACTTCCTTGATTGCCTCCACATGTTTGAATATGTTTCAAACGCACACATCTACTGTATGCGGTACAGTGTATGAATATCTATCAATATGTGTTTCTGAAGTTATAGGGGTACCCCCATTTATCCTCCATTTTTATTAACCATTTATTGTAACAAACCATTGTAAACCATAGATTTATAAAGACATTCACTTTTTGCCACCATTTGTAGTCACAAACCAACCATAACTACTGGGCCCTTTCCCAAGCTGGCTAGGTCGGTTCCCCACCCGCCGTTCCCGGGCCGTGCCCGTCACCGGCTTAGGTTTTGCGTGATCACTGGCGCAGGGGGCGGCTACCAGTGGAACGGAGGAAGTCCGGAAGCCCGGCTTGCGGCCTCAAGTTGTGTTGCTTTTCTTGATCAGTTGAACATATGGGGGGTTTCTCAAGCCAGTTTGGGAGATTATGATGGTTTATAGGGGATAAGTTCACCAACATTGGTAGGGGATATACCAACCATATGGTGGTTTCTCAAGCCATAGGGACCCCCCAAAAATGGTAGGTTTATTGCTATTAATGGTTAATAGTGGATGATTTTGGGGATCCCTATTTTGAGAAACCACCATATTGTTCATCTCAGACAGACCTGATTGCTCCCCAGCTACCAAATCGTTTGCTAATCGTTTGCTAACACTTGGACTTTGAAGTGGGGAGAATTTTTGGACGAAATCATACTGTGTCTATGCTTATAATGTTGCTAAAGAATATGTCGAGTCTGTATGTGTATATGCAACTATTTATGATATCTACCATGTGCATCTCGAGCAATCAAACAAGAACCACTGATTCAGAAATCAATGACAATTTCTTGGTCAGTAATCATGGCTAATCATTGCATTCGCCACTATTGACTCTTAGGTAACTTCCTTTCAAGCATGAATCCAACAAATGTCAGACATGGTCCCTGACAAGGCAAACAAATCCAGGTTTCCAGGCTTGGATGTGGGTCAAAACCTGGTACCCCCACTGAAAATATCCCATAAATGAAACACACATGTGTAGCTGTTGGAATGTTCATATACTGTACCGCCTTTTTTGGTGGGTTAATATTGACCCATCCCCAATTGGATGTAAGCGTTCACCATTTCTACAAGGTGTGCCCTTAACCAGCGACAACTGGGTCTATGACTAACTTAGCGCAGCGTTGATTATGAGTTCTAGTGGGTCACCATCCCAACTCAAAGTGGGTACTAAGTCATAATTCGGTTAATAACTCACTTCCCAGTTCCAAGTATAGTCAACTGTAGTGGATTTTAACCCAACTAATAACTGCTCGGAACCCAGCATTTTTACTCATGTCCATCTAGCTGGTGCCCAGGTCATTTGACCAACACCATTCGTGACAGCGGCCAACGAGCGGCTCGTTCTGCAATGGGGTGCAGAGATGGTCGCTGGATCCATCGTTGACACTTCGGGTTGGGGTGGTATTCATGGTGCCATGATAGCCAGTGATACCACTGGTGAGAGTGTATCGCAGGCGATTCTAGCCACTTATAACTTATAGTTAACCAATGCTAGCAGCTGGGTAGTTAACAACTGTTGGTAATTCTTTATCACTGGTGATTGCCACTGGTTGATATCATCGTTTAATGTTATAGAGAGATTCGTGATGATAGTGGTCATCAGAACTACGGTCGCCTTAGACAATGGTGAAAGCAGCGAGAATCGTCAACGGTACATGCTACGTTTAACCATTTTCAATGATCGCCCAAAAAATGTTTTGACCGGTGATAATGCTTAAAACAACGCTGTTTAGCGCGGCATGATGGTAGCTATGGTTGACTGGGGACAGAAATTGGTGGACAAACATAGTGACTGGAAGGATCAATACTGTAATGGTTTGCAGTGGTCAATTCTGGTTGCCAATCACGGTCATGATGCTTCACTACCCAAAAAAACATACGACAATAATACGGACAGATATTCCCATAATGCTGAATTCAGATCACTTGATTAGCGATTATAGCCTTAGTGGTTAATTACTAGTACTAAATGTTCAATAGTCAGCAATTCCGAACAGTCATTGTAATAAGGGCTACCGGCGCCAACCATGAACGTAAACGACTGGTGATTGGAATGGCAGATAACGACGATCGGCAATAGTGACGATGACAAATAGTTTGTGGTGATAATGATAGGTTCACAATAACGTCATTCAGCAGGGTCATACTAGAAGTAGCAGTGCTAGGTTACTTGTGATGGTTCACAACGCTTGAAATGTAATTAGTTGTGATATTTGTCAGTATTGACTAATCATGGTGTCAATAGTGATTAAGTGCTGGTGATTCACTGCTTAAAACGATGGTTTTTCCTTGATTGAACAATGGTCCACAGTGAACACGTTCCCTTGTTGCAGGTGATAAAGCTGTCAGTTGATGGTTGATAATGATGTTGGATCCCCGTACCTACCTTTGTTGTGAGGGACCTTTTGTGATTGACCTCTGTGGTTTCGATGTCAAGTTGAGATGTTCGTTGTTATCCATGGAAGCCGGCTGACTTGCCATGGGGCTGACTGCAGCGCGAGCGATCCCTCAAAATGATCCATGGCTGATTTGGATGGATTCGGTTCATTGAACTCGGATGATACGTCGGTATATCATCTATGAGGCTTTGTAGCCATCCAAACATGTTAGTTGTTCTGTCAGGGACACCTTGCGGGCTATCCTCTCGCAAGACCAGTATCCTAGATATGATCAACTCATCGTTGAGCCAACGTTGGCCCCCAACCGAGGAGTATGGTTTTGCAATGCTGGAAGTCAACAAGAGCAACACGGTTCTCAGATTTCAAAACAGCGATGGCAAGGTGTTTCTGCGCGGGCGCATGCGGGAGCGGGCTCATCGGTTTTTTTTCCGGTGGTGATTCCAGAGTGCTGCTGCCAAAAGCCAAAAGCCTTGATGATGGTTGCTAGCAGCCTTGTGAGCATGGACCCATTGATGAATCAGTGAGTCTCAACTATTGCCGAATTCCTTAACCCTTGCGATGTTTCCAAAGAATCAATAGTTCAAGTGAGTTGTGTAATGCACACATACATGCGCATGGGCTTGACCCTCAGTCAAGCGTTTGCTGCTGTACACCCGCCGTTGTTGCAGGAACAATCACTTTTGCCCTGGTATTCCCTATCTTGATCCGAGAATTGGCTTGTGAGCCTCTCCTCAACCCCAAATACATGTAGAGATGCGGTACAATCCGCAAGCCATGAATGATTGACCACGATTGACTATCACTACATGTACCCCGCAGATCCCTGCAGTGTTTTGGAATCGACCATTGCAAACGATTGAGATTGTGTGGAAGGGTCTGCTTCAGTGATGGTTATATACACTCGTTGTTGACTGGGAAGATAATCACAATGAAGAATCAGATTGCAAGTCTACGGAAGCAGCATTCCAACATTGGATGGCCAACCGGAATCGTTGATCATGAACCACATATGAACCCTAATTGCTGGCTACTCTTCAATCAACGTTGGAACTCTCAAGCCTTGGGATCCTCCCATAGTCGGAGTTGGGGTCCCTGGGTTTCCCCATGGTTTGGAGGTGCTTTGGGACGAAATGGTCTTGGCGAATCCCAATGCCGACAAGGTCGCCGGGAGTGCCAGGATGCCAGGTTTGGGACGAACATTCAAGCAGTACCACGGCTAATATCGATAGATAAGCCTGAACAATTGCTACTTGCAAGAATGAGCACTACTATATAATGACGATCGTCCAAACTGTGCAGAAAGGCCATTCCTTCCCTGATCAGGCAGAAAACTCCAACGACCAGGATTTCTTGTTAGTTTTGGCGGTCCAGGATTAGTACCACTTAGGTCCTGACTGTTGCCTTTTTGTCACAGGAGATGTTCATCTGATATATGGTCCACCCATGGGGCAAGTCACAAGAAACCAGCCCCAGTCGTACAGGTGCCAAAAAGAGCTTGTGACTTGCCCCATGGGTGGCTTACGAATGCAGATCTCCCACTACTGAGTGTACTGATTGTGGTTCGGTTTTTCAGGAGTAGTTTCGTGTCTAAAGGACCCCACCATCATTCATGATCAAAGATTACGCACATGGTCTTCACTAAGCACCAAGGAATCGTATTTTGCAGCAATTAGTCATAAACACAATGAAACTCCAATATGTGTGGTGTCTTTCATCGACCGTATTATATAAACATTTCTGTTTAGCTTTCAACAAGACGTGTATACCAAGCCACCCAGGTGGTTGCCTCGTTCAGGTGGAAGTAGAGCCAATCCCTGCCAAAGATGCAGAGACCTTGGCGAATTACGAGGCGCTTGTCCAGCTGCAGCAGCTGGCATCAGTTGGTTGCATCGCCAGGGTTGAACCGGTCCATCCATGGTACAGCTCAGCAGCTGGCCACGCTTTGCTAAGCCACGCTGGTGGTGCCACCATGAAACAACCCAGGGCTGTGGATTCGTCCTGGATTGACATTGGTTTTGCAAGCATGTATAAGGGGCCCTGTTGAGGAAACCCCAATAACCAATTGCAGCGCTGAGCTATCGCTATCCTCCGTAGTAGGTACATCCAACACCAGCATTGAATTGGTCATGTTGAATGCAGTATTGGCTATAGCATAAATGGATACAAATAAAAGTTGCATCCCAAAACAGCGTGATCGCCATGATGTTCACACATTCCAGAAGATGCTCCGGGTTCACTTGCATGCTAGCACTATGATGCAGGTCGATAGGAGTTCCATCCACCCGAAAATTGATCAACGGTATCTCTATCAACTTCCACTAAGTCGGCAGCAGATACCTTACTTGGATGGATGATCCTAATCATTCAGGGCTGCTGGGGAAGAATGTATTTTTGAAGGGGAAGGCAATGGCACCGTGTATGCTCACTCACCCACATTGTCTCCCAACAATTATGGGTCCTTTGAGTCATGAAAATACGAATATCGCGCAACATATCCTTGTTGGAGATAGCCAAATTCACGTGATTCTATCCAGTACAGTATATGGAATACAGCCCGTAAATCACCCTTTACTAGGATCATGTTTGAAGCAGGAGAAGTAGCAATTTGGGTACCGCCATGACACTGGAAATCCCGAAAGTCACTTCCTAAGATGGAACCCTCCCGTTGCCAAAGTCGAGCTACTCCTGGCCAGCCCCCATAATCTCCAGGGAGGCATCAATTTTGGTCCTTTCAAGACATGGGCATTTATTTGTGTGGTCACTGCAGTGATGTTGGCTGTTGTGACCACTCAGCAAACCTAAACTAGACCATCACGCCAGGTATCAATGTGCAACTCAGGTTATAAGTACGCCCTATAAAGGTAGCTGAACTAACCCCTGGAAACCATGGTGAGTGACCACATCCAGTCCTAGGGCAACCTATGGGGCCGGCCATGGCTTCCATCAGCCATAGGCAGAAGAGGATCAGGAGCTCGACACTGGCGTGCCGTGCCAGTGGGCGGATTGGGAAGATGGTGCCTCGGCTGAAACCGACGAAACGGTTTGAAGCCGCCCACCATGGATGGCCTTTTTCAAGACTTGAAGCTTATCCAGCTATGGGGAAACTCAGCTGATCAAGCGGCCGTGGTTTCTGAAAGTTGGGGAGCCCCCAGTTTTCACCCAGTTTATTAACAATTTACAGTAGTAAACCATCCATTTCTGGGGTACCTAATTTCAAGAAATCACCATTGATGGCACCTTTAACACGTTATAGGTCCTCCAGTTATGACTATGCATTGATCATTATAGACATTCCTGTTATTTCCTGTTTAGTTATCATCTCCCACTATTGTTGCTTAGTAGCCATGGCATATCACTACCCAGTATCGTCAGTTACTATGCACTTATTTAACCGCACATTTTCAGGCATCAACAATTCGCCTCTGGGCTCACCCAAGCTGTACCCCAGGGCGAGTCCATCGAAGGGCAATGCTGATTGAACCCCTGCTTCACTCTATTATGTCAATCCAGGTTCCTCAAAGCCTTCCTTCACTCAGGTCAAAGATGCAACATGAATCGCTGGTGATGATTTGTGATGATAGGTCCGGGTTTTCCCCAACTGGTGGTTTCTCAAAATGGGGGACCCCCAAGAATGGCTATAAATGATTAATATGGGATGATTCAGGGGTACCCCTATTTTGAGAAACCACGAAATGGTTTCTTAGACCAGGGAAAAGTTGTTTGAGAAGCAATGATATTTGTGGCAATGATCGCAGATGTTGACTCTTTGCTGTAGGTTGATCAGTGATCGATGTTGTTTTTTTTGACTAGTTGACTGGGTTCATCGGCTGTGAAACATGTACAACCAAATTGTGGTTTTGAAACTTGGCCCGAGCTCACTACAACTAGATATCGGGGTATCCATAGCTAGCCCTAGGGGTACCACCATCGCTCGGGATATCACCACGGGGGTACCAACATCCAGAGTTCGCTGACGAAAACACGTGGCACGTTTGGGATTTTCTAACCTTGGGGTATGTACCTTGAACACAGTAAATGATTTAACCTTGGTGTGTGATAATCAAGCAGGCTGATCAATCATTCTCATCCATGGTTTTCCATCCTGTTTTGATGGTACCCATAGGCCCATTGGAGGTGCCAAAGCCATGAGATGACGGTGATTGACCCCAGTGAAGTATCATCCTTCACCCACCAGGTGACTGCGATGCGACCTGCGGAGTAGCTTGGAGTGCTGGTGAGATCAGGGACGAGTTGGTGGGGGCTGGACCAAGTTGGCTATGGGTCAATATTTATTAAGCAACTATAGGGAAAATAATGGTGAATGAATCTTGATGATTAATTTTGACAGATATTAATGGTGGATAATCGATCTGTATTAATCGAGAACCAGCTGTGGGACCACACCTGTGGGTTGGGTACATTGACAGTGACTTTGTCCGTAAGGCTATGGGTCAATATGAATCAACTGTATAATAATGGTGGATAAACAACAACAACCTATAGGAAAAATTATGGTTAATGATGGGGGAATCAGGGGTACAGGGTGAACTGACCCACAGCCATTTTGGATGGTTGGGGATACCCGCCACTTCTGGAATATGCTGTTTTGATCCTTGTGAACAAGAGCGATAGTGAAACTCAGAATATCCACTTTCCTGTCAAATTTAATGTGGCAGTGGGTCAAAACCCTATACACTTGCTCCCCTATCATTGACCCTTGTTTTCCTTATTATTGTTCGTGATGATCCCTATTAGTTGGTTGGTTAATATTGACCCATAGCCATGTCATCATGAAATGAGTTGTATAGGACATTCCATTGATACACAACCATCCCTTGAAGGCAGGTTTTTCGCACCGCGCCCTTGATCTTGTCGGCTACATGCCCAAGCATTTCCCAAGTACCGACAATCCAGCATGGTTGTTTCTCACAATAGGGAACCCTCGCAAGTTGTGCTTTTCGAATCGTTCATAGTAAGAAACCAGCCATAACTTTGGGGTACCTTCTTAGTGTGAGAAACCACCAGAAATCACTTGCACTTCTACATGCTGACCTGGACCATGCTCAGGTTCCACCATGTTAAGCATCCAAATCACTGGATCCACCGTATCACCCAGGTGGTCATATCCCATTGCAAGGCCGCGGTGATGATGCGCCGGCAGCGGGAGATCTCCCAAGGAAAGGACTGTGAGGACGGAAGGCAACGGAGTTGGGCCCAGGATTTCACCAAGTTTGAAGCAAAAGGCGGTTGATAGAATGGTCGATGAATCTTTCTTAGAATGGATGACTTCAACTAGTCAATTTTTTGATTAACCAATTTAACGATGAATATGATTTTTAAAGATATTATTTCATGCAAAAGGCGGGATGGTTGATCGAACACCCAAGATGGTCTGAATAGATGGTTTAACCATCAATCCTACGGAAGGATTATTTCGACTTTGGGTTTGATGTTTAAACTTTCATCCACTTTTCAACACATTTTCTTCGAACTCCTATGATTAAGCAGGTTCTTCGACTCGTGACAAACTACAATCCTGATTCATCAACTCAGTCATCAATGATGGATCATCAAACCAGTTTGACCAAACAGTGCCGCATTTTGATCATCATGAATCCTGATGAATTCTACCAGTTTGATTGTGGAAACCGACAGCACCACAGGATCTCAATCTTGGCATGATCCTTCAAAGAGAATAGTCATACCCAATGTACCACTTTTGATTGGTCAAATTATTGTTTTCATTTTTAAACCTGATTCGTGTATTTAGGTGAGTTTCTCTACTCTTAGTATAATCGAATTAGCAACCAGTACTAATCAGAATCGACCAATAATATGACCATTTTGTTTGACCAGTAACCACCTGTCTCATCCAGAGCACCATCCTACCATGATATTATGTTATGTATATGACCACACAGTGGACTTGTACATTCCTTCGTAGACTGCCGCGCAGGACCAGGTGGAACAGGTCAATTGCGACCTGAAACCTTGTGAAGAGGGTGGGGAGCTCGCGGGGCCTGGAGGGTTGGGCGGAGCACCATAGCTTTGCAGAAGGCTAGCTATGAAGCCTTCAGGATCCCTTGGTGACCGAACTGGTGGTTTCTCCAGCCAGTTTTTGGACACCCAAAGTTATGGCTGGTTTATACTTTATAAATGGTCAATATAAAGGATGATTTGGGGGTCACCTAATTTGAGAAACACCCGACTAACCTGATTTGTCTTATACAAGCTACTTTACGATTGTTGATAGTAAATGAACAGGTTCCCATTGCTTCTCTGGACCATGGCTGGTCATCCCTGCTGATTGCTTATTATCTACCATAGTCATCCCTTCCTGCTCGTCAATTTTCATGATTACGAGGTCATCCCTATGCTTGTAGACTAGTGTGGCACACTGTGGCCCTTACTAGGTTATTTGCATTATTACTGGTTATGTTTTGTGATTTTTGTCAAAATTCATGTCACCATCTTGATTGTTCCTGGTCATATCCCATATTCCTTCTTATGATGTTGCGCTTGCCGTCTTTTTGCTGCACAACTGCTGTTGAGCAGACATGGTTTGGTGTGAAAATCATTGATGGAAGTTGACGACTGTGATGATCATTGGATGACTGCTCAGTGTCAATCAAACGTGTTCAACTGAATTCAGCTACAGTGTCTACGTCCCTCTTTCTGGTCAGTTTTTGCTGTGGAAGAGTTGAAGATGAACCCCTGCGTCGGTGGAAGGTGTTGATCTTGTCTAGGTTTTCCAGGGCAGGCCAGTTGGTAGCCACCAGGTGATTCTTCCCTATCACTTGCAATCTTTGATTCATCATGATTTATAATTGTGAGCTGGCATTATTGACATGATAAGGAATAGTTAATCATTGTTGATTCATGATTATAACATAACAATCTTTGATTTATCATGATTGATAGTACTGATGTGAATCTACATGATTAACAATCAATCAATCAATCAATCATTTACTGCTGGACAGTATGAATCATTGTTGACCATGATCATTTACCATTTATTTGTCACATTATGGTGGTTTCTGAAAATAGGGCTACCTCCAAATCATCCAGTTTATTAACCATTGATAGTAATGAATCAGCCTTTTTTGGGTTCCAATTTTAAGAACCCCCACAATCCTTATTTATCATCAACAATCATTCACAATCCGACTCACTGCTATGCCCTTGGAGGTACGATGCCAACCACCTCTACTCCTGGTAGCACTGAAGCACCAGCGACCCCGGCGTCCCCGGCAACGCCAGCGGTGGATGACGGGAAGGGTTCCAAAGGCGACGATGAGCAGACGACCAGTTGGTCGGGCATCCTGAAGCTTGGGTTGCAAACATGTTGAGGGTTTATAGGGATGCCAAGCCAGGATTATGATAAGGGCCAGCAATGGATAGTCATTCAATTAGATTAAGTGAAGGGTTACGGGATTGAATCAAGAACGATCGACAAGGCAAAAACTTGGCTATGAAACAGATATATGATTGTGACATGTGCGAAAATGTGCCATCAATAGTCAGAAATATGATACATGTGCCTAAAAGTGCCATCAATAAACAAGAAGTGCCGGGGGTAACACTGGGATGTCGTTGGGGTTTCTGCTGGGTGTATCACTTCCATGCTTCACGGCGGCGAGGCGATAGCTTTACTTCCATTACCTGAGGGTTGCTAAGGAGGTCGAGTGGTTGCTTGATGACGAACGATGGTTGTTAGTGGGTAACAATGGTTGAGAATAGGTCATGTGAGCTAGCAATGTTTCTATATTGATGGGCAAATGATTTTTTAAGACTGGTAAATGGTGGTTAATGACGTGTACATACATACATA
Source organism: Symbiodinium kawagutii (assembly GCA_009767595.1). NCBI lineage: Eukaryota > Dinophyceae > Suessiales > Symbiodiniaceae > Symbiodinium > Symbiodinium kawagutii. Next base: position 342,715 of record VSDK01012156.1, read on the forward strand.
CATACATACATACATTACATTACATTATATTACATTACATGACATTACATTACATTACATTACACTACATTACATTAGATTAGATTACATTACATTACATGACATTACATTACATTACATTACACTACATTACATTAGATTAGATTACATTACATTACATTACATTACATTACATTACATGACATACAATACAATACAATACAATACAATACAATACAATACAATACAATACAATACAATACAATACAATACAATACAATACAAAAAAATACAATACAATACAATACAATACAATATTATACATACAATACATACAATACATACAATACATACAATACATACAGTACATACAATACATACATACATACATACATACATACGTACGTACGTACGTACGTACGTACATACATACATACATACATACATACATGCATGCATGCATACATACATACATACATGCATGCATACATGCATACATGCATACATACATGCATAACGTAACATAACTGAACATAACATAAGATAACATAACATACCATAACATACCATAACATTCATTACATACATTACATACATTACATACATTACATACATTACATTACATTACATTACAGTACATTACAGTACATTTCACTACAGTACATTACATTACATCACATCACATCACATTACATTACCTTACATTACATTACATTACATTACAATACAATACAATACAATACAATACAATACAATACAATACAATACAATACAATACAATACAATACAATACAATACAATACAATACAATACAATACAATACAATACAATACAATACAATACAATACAATACAATACAATACAATACAATACAATACAATACAATACAATACAATACAATACAATACAATA
>VSDK01012156.1:343902-361438 GCA_009767595.1 Symbiodinium kawagutii
ACATACAGACATACAGACATACAGACATACAGACATACAGACATACATACATACATACATACATACATACATACATACATGCATACATACATAAAGGCATGCGAAAATACATACTCTGAGACACAAATATGTAATTAAATTTCTCCCCGGCAGGACTACGAGGTCGCCAATGCTAACCGAGAGGTGGAAATTCTTTGCACAGCGTGACGTTGTTGCTAATGCCAAAGGAAGTGTTTCGGGCTCAATGGACTTTTTGGTTCAGACGTATTTTGTTGATGTTGTCGAAGTCCTGCAAAATCTTTTAATCCGACAGCAAGAAGTAACCGCCCAAATATGTTCATCAGCAAGTCTATTGTTCTGCAGTGATCGCAGGCATGTAAACTTTGATGACGCCGCCGTCTTTTAGTCTCAGAATCGGTTGCTCTTCGTTTCTTTGGCCGGGTTCTGCAGCGGTCTCAGCTGACAGATTTTGAGCCGAACTGTAGGAAGCAACATGTTGGATCATCAGCGGAACCACTTGCTGCCGCGGGCGGGTTTTTTGAATATAAGTGCGAGCGAGGTATCATGCGTAACAGCAAGAAATTTGTTTGGATGGATGGGCGCCGGCCTCATTGCGTTTTCTTTCTTGCCCCTTTGGATTTCGTGTATGTGAGATTCAGGATGCCGAATACGTATATCGGCCCGCGTCCCAGAAAAGAACAGTGGCCATGATTTTCACGATCTCCTACTGAAATCTGTCACTCTGCAGGAAACAAGGCGAATTGCGGGCGCCTCAGATTCGGAGTTTACATATTTTTCTGCAGAAAGCAGTCTTCTCTTGCTTGTTGCAAGGAACCGTGTGCGACAGGTCAACCGGGACAAGTGGTACCTGGAAGAGAAGAAGGTGCTCAAGCACCAGGCGAAGAAGCAAGTAGCACTTCTTAACAACCTCACTGCATGTTGCAATGTAAACCGTGTCTGGGTGTACAGAAATTTCTTCGCAGGTCAAAGCTGCGGATGGCAGCCTGGTAGAGACGGCGTGGGCAGCATAATTTCTTTTGGCGATAATAGCTGTTGCTGGGGTAGGTTGTTGTTGTCCGCAACAACCAGCGACGTCTTGAACGTACGTCGTCTAGGCCCGAGATGTTGTGTTTGCATTTCTACTTTTTCATTTCACGCCATGGAATAGCATCTTTGAATGAAATCCCTGTGGGTTTCAACGACCTCTATTGTATGAGCCTGGGCCTCGGGCTTGATTAGTTCGACGGTTGCCGGCCTTGATTTGAAAGCTATAGCTGCACATGCTCAAGGCAGCAGCATTCCTTCATGGATGAGGCGTGGGCTGATAACTGGACCTGCGGACGGCGGTGGAAGCTGACATATTGCGCTACGCTTCGCTTCGCGCGGCATCCGCAATGTCAGCTGAGTGATTTGGATGAATGCAGTGGCGCGAGCTTATATCTCAGAACCCTGAGAGGCGATTGGAAGCTGAAATGCGCTTTCTTCTTATGCTGGCTTTTAGTGCGAATTGGAAACTGATATGTTGTATTGGCTTTTGTTAAGTCATGCTGGTTGTATTCGAGCATGATAAGTTACCGAACATGGGCTTATATCCTTCAGGACCTTTATCAATGGTCAGTTCATGTATGTCCCTGTCAGGTTTCGGATGGAGGAAGCTGCGAATGAGCCAACGCGCTCCCCACGATTTGCTCTGAGGAATACCATGCAAAAATGTTGGCTCTAAGGGATGGGGGCCTGCATTTATCGGAAGCAGATATTTTGAGTCAAATTCGACTTGAGGGATCCAATGTTGCTTTTAATTCACCAGCTTTTAAGGTCTGTCATCTTGATTGTCAAATCTGTCAAAAGTAAATCGAATGTACAAGCTCTGATTGCAAAGTGTCTTGGTAAGCCCGAAAATCGCTCGAACACATGGCTTGAATGAACCAATCGCAATTCTACAAAATGATCTTGCAAGTGGGTTAGTGATGTTGGTGCATATACCGAACCGAAGCAGCAATGCACATATATACATACATCCATCCACCCGTCCATGCATACATACATACATACATACATACATACATGCATACAGTACAGACAGACAGACAGACATACAAACATACATACATACATACATACAGACACACATACATACAGAAATCTCCTCTTTCCCGTTTTGCATCTCTACGGGAGATTTTCTAATCGTCTAGGCGGTCTTCGCACGATCCGAACTTGCCAAGCAAGGAATTGCGTTCAAAGTATTCTGAAGGTTGCATTTCGACTAGAATCAAATTCTTGAAGTTAGTTTTTTGCCAAAGAATTTCATGCTTGAAGTTGGCTGCGCAATCAGAAAAATGAAAAAGAATCGGTTGCAGAGCTCTGGTTCAAGGGACAAGAAATCGTATTGTCTTGCGCGTGACTGCCGAAGCGGACATTGAAGCTATGCGTTTGCATTGGCCGGCGGTACTTCGAGTGGATGCTGAACAGCTTGGTCTCCATGCCTTGATCGCCGCAGTAGACTTTCACCCGAGCCGCGTCTCGGCATAGCTTTTGCGTGTAATGACACGTTGACTACTTGGTACTTTTTTGTGTCCCTGAGCAATTCAATAGTAATTGTTCAAAAGTTGTAATCTGAGGTGAGGTCTTTGCGCATCGGCACGGCAAGTGGGACTTGTGCTGTCGAAGAGGGTACCGCCCAAAAGCAAGCTTGCGAATTTTCAACTGGCTTGATCGTATCCCAATGTGGATGCTTCTGAAAATGGATCCTGGTCCTTAAAATTTCGCGGCCCCACGGTAGATACACTCAAACTCTGGACGCGCTGGGTGTTGAAAACAGCGCGCTCTTGAATTTGATCACTCATTGGAGCATTGCGGGTCTCGTGTTAGCCGAAAATGCTGAGATATATGGAAAACCGAGTGCAAGATCATGGTGAAAATCAAGGAACAATAGCAATTATTTTGAGAATATGTGATAATCCATCTGGTGAAATTTTGCTTCAACGACGCGGTTATCGCTCAACCGAACTGAAGTTTATGGTGAAACTCAAGGGGAGGAGGAGCTGACAAACATTTACAGCGAAGTGCTGCTAGCTAATGCTGGTTGATACCGTAGTAAGAATATACCAATGAATCATGCGTTTCCGTGGTCGCACTGTCGACTCAAGGAGGTCCAAGTTGAAAATTGTTGGCGTTTTGATTCGGGCAACCTCACTTCAAAAATGAAATGTTTATGGTTTGAAGGGCAAATGATCGTTCAGAACGGTAAAACGGTTCCTTCAACACCCCTACCATGATACTTATTTCTTTTCTGTTTGTTACTAGCTTCCGGGACGTGGCCAGACCTGGCTGGAGTTGTAGGCTTTCCACAGACTGGGAGCTCAAGACCCACCTGTGGTGAACATCCCTGAACTGAACATGATTATATATCAATATATATACATACAGCAATATATGCATATATATATATATTTATATACGGTGGTTTCTCAAAATGGGGAACCCCCGAACATGGTTGGCTTATCAATAGAAACAAGTGATGCGGGATGACTTGGGGGTGCCCCCATTTTGAGAAACCACCATATATATATATATACACATTTTATGCCCATGGCCCTTTGGGTGGGTCCATAAAGATTGCCGTATTTGACAGGGTTTTGCACACTAAACATGTGCGTTGGTGTAGGCGTACTTTCAATGATCAAAGCATTCGTGTTGAATGGGTGCTAGATATGTTCATTTGTACGTGTTCCTTTTCTTTGCCTACCCTTCATATACGCAGTACACTTGCATCATCATGTTTTACATGGATTTAGGTACAACTAGGCACATGGCCTCTCTATGCTATACTGGTGTGCATACACACAGTGCGCAGTATACAATGTACATGTTTACATGAGCATGCGGGTGTTTCTCAAAATACGTTTCCCCCAAATCATCTAAAAGAAACCATCGATAGTAATAAACCAATATTAGTATAGAAACTACTACTAATCACAAATAGCAATAAACCAACCATTTTTGGGGGTTCCCCCATTGTGAGACACCCCCAAATTAAGTTTTTGACGCATCATCGATGGTTCAAGAGATACTTTTTTGCTCCAAGGAAGATCGTGGGATCGGCATCTTGGTGGCAGCTGCCTATGGAAAGGGACCATGGCATGGCAGCGACCACATCGTAGATGATGGGTGAATGAATGGTGTGAATCTGGTTGGTTGTTTTAGACATTTTTATTTTTCCTGGTGATTATTAACAAATGGTTGACTTGTGCATATTTTTCATTTGAGACCACCAACCAATAATGATTGGTGGTGTTTCATGATAAGTTTTAGGTCAAAAAGTCCAAAGTGGTTACCGTACTAAGTAACAGTTGACGAGATGCTGCAACAGTTGACGAGATGCTGAATGATTCATGGTGCAGAATCATTGCGCATTTTTTGGAATCCAGGATGCTATTACACGCGGCTGGGCTGCGGGGATCCATTTGTGATCAGGTTCTTTCAGAAGTGCATGGCAGACTGCCAGCATTGTTAGTGAATTTTCCCCTTACCACCGTTGGTTACACCATGTTACACCCTCACCATGGTTGGTTCATCGTTCTCCAAACGCAGTTTTCAGGTGCTGCTTCTGCTCCTTCTCCTGGCTTTGGTCATCCTTCGCCGCAGAGCGGTGACTGCCGTAGAAGGTGCCGTGGCCCGTCCACCAGCGATGGGTGACGATGTGATGGCGACGAGGGAGCCGCAGCCGTGTGGTGATAGCAAGTTGTTCAAAGCAAGCAATGGGAATCAATGGGTTTGTTTTTATGTTCATTGATGTGATATATGCATCTACATATGTACGTGTTCATATATTCACGACCGGATATACTCACACGTATAATCATATACTGTTCTACATTTCCGAATCATAATCAACTGAACTTGAAAGGAAATCGGATCAACAACTTCAGAAGCCGCGGGTGTTTCTGTGAGATTTCAAAGGACAGTCAAAGCATCTTTGACAATCCAACACTATGGTGGTTTCGCAGAATAGGGGTACGCCCCCAATGATCCATCAATGGCCATTTCTAGTAATGAACCAACCATTTTTGGGGTTCCCTATTGTAAGAAAGCACCAGGGTGTTTGAGTTTTTTTGAGTCGTCCCCTCGACAGTTGAGCTGTTTGAGGAGGTGTGCCATGCCAAAAGTGAGCTGTTCAGCCAGGCTTCATACTACTGAAAACAGCTCACTGTTGGAATTGTTGATTTGCCAATCTTGGTCGAGCCTCCAGTGGTACCATCAAACACGTGCAATACTTTATGTCTTCATGTATGGCTATGGGTCAATATTAATCAACAACTAATGGGGGTAATCAACAATAATAGGGAGAACACTGGGTAATGATGGGGGAACCAGGGGTACAGGGTTTTGACCCATGGCCTTTTATGGGTTCTCAAACATGGCAAAGCTCTTGGGTGATGCATATCAATCGTCACTAGCGCTAGCCTCAGTCATCTGAAAATGGTGACCTGTCGTACTGAAATCCCGCCCTCCGGCTTTTCTTTTGTCAAATCAAAGCTTGCAAAGCAACACCACTACCACCACCACAACCAACAACAAGAACAACAACCACAACCACAACCACCACCACCACCACAACAAGAACAACAACAACAACAGCAGCAACAACAGCAACAACAACAACAACAACAACAACAACAACAACAACAACCACCACAGCCACAGCCACAGCCACAGCCACATCCACCAACCACCAACCACCAACCACCAACCCTCCAAAATGTTGGAAAAAACATGCAAAATGAGAGGTCCTGACTTCAAAATGTTGCAAGTGGCATGCGAAACTAGAGGTCCGAGCTCGAAACTGAAACTGTTCAAAAAACATGCGAAATGAAAGGTCCTAGTTCCAAAATGCTGCAAATAGCATGCGAACTGAGAGGTCCCAACTCCAAAATGTTGCAAATAGCACTCGAAAGGAGAGGTCCTAGCTCCCAAATCTTGCAAATGGTATGCGAAATGGAAGATCCTAGTTGCAAAATGCTGCAAATAGCATGCAGACTGAGAGGTCCTAACTCCAAAATGTTGCAAATAGCATGCGAACAGAGAGGTCCTAGCTCCAAAATGCTGCAAATGGCATGGGAACTGAAAGGTCCTAGCTCCAAAATGCTGCAATTAGCATTCGAAATGAGAGGTCCTAGCTCCAAAATGCTGCAAATAGCATGGGAAATGAGAGGTCTTGGCTCCAAAATGCAGCAAAAAGCATAGGAAATCACACAGGCAGAAATCAAAAAAAATTCCAAAAGAGCCCCAAAAAATCCACAGTTAAATCCGCTCCCATATAGTGACCATTGAATAAAACTGTCCGCTATTTTTACCTCAACGTTTCTCATGCTTGAATAATGGTCACCAACCAGTCATTTCACTCATGTAATTGATTTGGAAATCCATGATCTTGAGCCAAATATTCAAAAAACCACGATACTAACATATATTAACCACTAGTAATCATGATCTTGATCCCATTGCCAAGCAACCATCCACCAACCATCACCATCACCGCTTGCACCGTAGCTTCGCTACGTCTTTGGCAGGTCGCAGACGTCCGTCCCGTCGAGATATCGAGCTGACATGAAAAGTCGTGCACGTCCCGCACGGGTCCTGTGGGTGCTGGTAGGTTTTTGGGTGACTGACATGCAGCTTAGTGGGGCATGGGGGGCTGACAAGCAACAGTGAGTGGGGAATGGTTGATGGTGGTTGATGGTTGATGATTGAGTGATGGTCTAATGATGGTGACTTGATGGTTGAGGATGAGCAAAAACGGTGAATAGAGAGTGATATTGGTAAACTGCTATGCCAAAATTGTCATTTTCAGCAAACATATGATACATATCCTACGGGAATATCGTGAGCGGACCAACAAGATACAATGATTCATGTTTGATCTCATGATCCAGTTATTATGTCTTTTGTCAAAGGATGGTTGCATGATGGGTTCAAATTGTCAAGTGTTTGTAAGCACTTGCTTCAGAACTGTTTTAAAGGGAATGTTCTATTTCTGGTTGCTTGGTTGAAAAGACAGGCAGATTTTGAGACTGCGGTCAATTCCGATGGTGATGCTTCCTCAAAAGCATCCAACAATGACGATTTTCTGCACGTGATCCTGTTGGCATGACCATTGCTGTCAGTATTCTTCACTGAGTCTTACAATGTTGGCTACCCTTGTCAAGCAGGATTCATGAATGTTTAATAGTGGCTAATGAAGGGCTCTAAGGGTTGATGATGGGGGTCAATGAATGGTTCATACCATGAAAGTGAATGATGGCACCACAATATGCGCGTGGTTTGCCATGCCATCATTGACGGGGTGCACCATCCAACCACGACTGCGTGCAGGGACCTGACCCAAATCGCCAGAAGAAGCGATGGCGGCAGGCGACGAATTTGCATCGTGCAAGTGGTTGCGGTGATTCACCGTATGCTTATGCTAATGGTGAAACAAGAATGGTGATAATCACCAACAATACTGGTGAAACAACCACAGATATGGTGGTTTCTCAAAGTGGGGAACCCCCGAAGTTATATCTTCTGTGAATGATTAATATAAAGGATGATTTGGCGGTGCCCCTATTTTGAGAAACACTCGTTTGGTTATGGTTAACCAGCTATGGTTGATGGGTAAATGCGAACAACCAACTGGTCTTCACAAGGGTTGATAATGTGAACAACTAGCTATGGTCATTTACGACACTTAATTTAAGCATCTACCGGGTCATCCAATTGGTCTAGAGGTTGAACGATAACCGTTGTAGTGAAAATAAACAGTTGTTTGTGGATCACCGTACCTAATAGTCAATGCAAATTCTGATTGTAGCGGCTGGGAAGTTCGTTTGTCCATGAATGGTGTGGCTGCGAAATTTCATCATCTTGGGATGGTTTAGGCGTGTATTGTCGCTTTTCAATCTCGATGCCATGCTAAACTGTTTTGCATTCATGCTCAATGGTGACTTGGAACTTGCCCATGTCTCTCTTTTTACCATCCCACCCTGGAAAGCGGTTTGTATTGATAGGTAGTAAGGTGGTTATTTGGCGTTTCAGACTTTGAACAATACCGCAATTAGATTCTACTCTGACAATTGATCCGCATGAATTTACAACCAACAATTCATGAGAGCTTTTCTCAAAAGCTTAGTTTCCTTCAGCGAAGCATTCTGAACACAGCTGTGGATTTCCTTTGCGCTCCCTTACCCAGACGTTCATTCCGCCTTGGAAACCATATGGAATTGAAGTTAAGGTTTCCCACGGATGCTTTCAGGCGGACGGCATGATTAGTTACATAATCGCGATTGACCATTTTTTTCCACTTTTCACTACTGGTGGTGAATGAACAATCAATTGACGGTGCTTGACTGTCAACAGAACCAATAACTGCTGCATTATCAACTGCTTGGTGTTTTCAAACATTTTTCATCTACTCAAATGTGTTACCAAATGGTTGGTTGGCTCACATTTTGGTTGGTCGACTCACATTTTGGTTGGTTGAACCACCAAGTGTATTACCAAGTGGTTGACAAATGTATCAACCGGTTGGTTGGTTACCATCCATGGTTGGTTGAAACCACCAAGTGCCGTCAATCAACCAGTGCCCTTTTTGGGTGCGGCCGTTGCTGCCCCCAACTCCCATGCATCGCCGCCAGGTATGCATGCGGCTGCATCAGGAGCTGCGAACAGTTTCGGTTTATGTGTGTTCCAGTCCTGACCCCCACGCGTCATACCAACAGCAACGGTCAACCCAGGCGAATGATTGATAGTACCCAGGCACCTAGTAAAAAAAAGTGTCGCCTCCTAACTCTTGCGTCTTGCTTAGCTCGGGTCCCAACTCATGTGTTTTTTCTTGTTTTCGGGAGGGTCCCACAAGTCTCAACTCATTTGAAACCAGTATAATGGTCGATGATGGCAAGGTTTGATACGGGCCAATGGCTGATGATGTTGATGATGGTTCAGAAGAAATATTGGCAACGGTAGTGATGGGATGTTAGAAGTCGTGGTTGAATACTGTGTAGACACCATAAGACCATTGTGACTTGTGTTTCATACACAAGTATGCTTATCAACCACAACATCCTCTTTTATCTATGTACCAAAAATAGTTCTTCAGCGATATGAACTTGAAAATGCTCAGCACTGTGATAAGTGTCGACTTACACAGCATAAACCCATCATCAGGTCTATTAGCCAACTAGCGCAGAACCAATCCACAATAGGATCAATAGGCTGACTACCTTTGGCGGCTGTAACCCAATATGGCTGTGGGTCAAAACCCTTAGTCCCCCTGCTTCCCCTATCATTAACCAGTGTTTTGCCGTATTTTTGCTGGTCATTACCCAGCTCGCCATATTGGATCACTCGAAAGCAGCGATCATTTGGCTACCCCAGGAATGGCTGAACATCCCAAGAACTGGACTTCTCTGGTTGGATCGTCGATTTCAGGGGTACCGGGGGACCTGACCCACAGCCATTTGGCTATGGGTCAAGCAGTTAACCAACCAACTTTCATGGGAGATTTCCACCAACAATTTCATAGGGAAAAGAGGGGTTAACAGGGGGGAACTAGGGGTACCGGGTTTTGACCCACAGCCGTTTGAAATCATTTGCTTAGTTCTTTCGGACGATCCATAAATGGTGTGTCTAAACCTTGCTGGTTCACTGCGCCACTAGATGGCGACTTTGGGGTTGATGCTCTCTCATGTCATGTTGACCCCAAAATTATGAACAAGTGGGTTGTAATTTCACTGAACACAATAGCTATGTCTATATTGCTTTTTGCCATAAGTACCGAAACTGCATAGTATGTAAAGAGTGTTTCTGAATACACACACACGCATATGCCTATGTATGTATATATATATATATACGTACATTTGTTTAACAACATGCCTACACATAATTATATATTATAGCCGATATAGCATATATATATATGTATGTGCATACATATATATATATATATACGTACACATGTCAAACTACTTACTCTTTCAAGTTACTTCAACGTACACAGATCTGTCACAGACATCTTCACAGTCGTCGTGACGAATCCTCCAGGACAACTGGGGCCCATCAAGCCCTCCTACACCGTGGCCTTGGCGGATGTCGGCCTCGATGCGTGCCCTGGCGTTTGCACAGCACAGCTGCCTTGGGAGAATCCACCAGCCGCGCGTTAGGGATGGTAACAACCAGCCAGGTCGATGTGGCGAGTTGGGTCAACTAATAGCTGGTTAATAGAGCTATGTTAATGGTAACGGTAAATGGTAATACTCGGGGGTGATAACTAACTATTATAGGGGATACATATACCAACTATATATGGCGAGCTGGGTCAAGCTGTTAACCAGCCAATACTGTGGGAGAAGTTCACCAACAAAAATAGAAGAAACGATGATTAATGATTGATAGGGGAAGCAGGGTACAGGGTTTTGACCCACATATGGGTCGCAACCAAGTTGATATTGGTAGCAACCAGGTTGATGCGGGCAGCAACCAGGTTGATACGGGTAGCAACCATAGTTGACAACTGGGGGAGAAATAGCATGGTTAATACGAACCACCATGTAACGACCAGGGTTAAACTCTGGCAAACTAACCTCCTTGCATGGAAAATCCACCTTTTTTAGTGGGTTTTAATTATGTGAAAATCTTGTCAGCTCTGGGACTTAGTTTGCCAGAGGGTAGTAGCAACTGGTGGACAACAAGGATGGTGAATACGAACGGTGGGTACTGTCAACCACGGTTTATATTGATTAGAAATGGAGGTTTCCTATGTTATGATGATCAATGGCTACATGGGGCGTTCAAACGCGGTGGTGTGTTTCCTGTAGAAAAGCAGTGGTGGGCTTGTGCAAGAATGGCACACCCCAAAAGCTGGTGGCTGTACTATCAACTTGGATGTTGAGCAGGTATCACCATGGCAATACACACACCTAATCAGTATCACAGTGGAGCCGATCGAAAGCACCTGTGCCACAACTCCTCAGTTGAATTAACCCACCACCAGTGCCCTTTACTTAATTATCATCACCATCATCAAATTGCTAAGATCAAAACATATATTCTCTAGCATTGGTAGTGATTATCTCCTATACATAACCATTGACTAACCATGAGGTTGTCATCCACATCCACTACTGTTCTCTTGTTGAATAGATATTTCCATCATTGTTGGTGAATATCAACAAGTAACCAACCATCATCCTCTCTGCTGATTATATTTCACCTCTTACTCTTGGCTATTACACCCTATCGGTAAACAATGCAAACCACTACTTAACCATTATTTTTTCTGATTGATGATCAGCCATATTATTCACAATATTAGAAACAATGAACTAATGATTGACTACTTAGCCATTATTGATAAGGATTATTACCGAGCCATATCGTTACTTAACCATATTACAGTAGCCACTACTCCACTTAAGGATTCTCTCTCAACCATTGTTGACCATTAATGATTAATCATGTTTACCAATGTGATTACCCATCTGATTGTATGAATAACGATGTTTTTGACAATTGTCAATACTTAAGAGCTACTAAGTATGATAACCATATAGTTGAATATTGTTACTATATGGTTGTTAAGAGCTATTACCCAGTATGATTACCATATCGTTATTACTACCCTTATGGTTAACCACTTAAGGATGATCATCCTCCATCACTGAAGCGGTGACACCACGCGCCACCGAGGACGGAACCCGTTGAGATCGTTTTGCTGTCAGAAGATCGGTCGCAGCAGGCACCGCAACGACGTAGCCCCATGAATCCGAGCTATGGTCAACGAGGGTGCTGGGGATTAATGGCTATGGGATGCTATGGGTCAATATCAACCAACCAATAATGGTGGATAATGACCAACAATAGTAGGGAAAACAACGGTGAATGATAGGGGAACCAGGGGTACGGGGTTTTGACCCATAGCCTAATGATGCCCAGTGCTGACGGTTAAACAACTGCTAGTTACCAAGACAGTAGGTTAAACAAGTTTAAGGTCAAACAATATGATGATTCCCTTTAATGTTTAAACAACTAGTGGTGTTGATTATGGTGATGATTATGGTCTTGATGATGGTGTTGATTGTGGTGCTGATGATTGATAATGGTGATGAACTGGTGTTGATTATGGTGCTGAAAATGGTGTTGATTGGGGTTGACTTGGTCGACTGTGATTGAAATAGATTTTCGTACCATGCGAATCATACGGCTAATCTAAGCAACAATGCTGGTCGACTTGGATTTCTATTGAACTCCCTTCCTGCGGTCAGACCATGGATCATGTGACAGAAGTGTTTTCCAGCACGTTGGCAACTTTGTTTATTAAGGAATATCCAAACAACTTCAGTACACTTGCTAAAAACCATACTTAACGATACCATAGTGCATCATGGTCCATGCTTAGCAACATTATAGGCAATACAACTAACAGTAGAATTGGTGTAACCGAGTCGTCAGCGGTACTGTCTTGTTCGTAGTCCATGGTTCTCATTGGCTTCGTATACGAGGGTATCAACTGCAAGCGGTGCCCCGTTGCCATCGTGTGTCACCCTATCGCCTCCAGGATGAGGTGAGGTGAGCATTACCGTCGTGGTACCGCCCGTATCAATATCCTGCTGGTAATACTTTTTGGTACCCCCGGATATGAAGGTATGGTGACAATATATCATGTGTTTGAAATATGTTTTTTGAGCCGCAACCATATTCTCCAGCAGATTAATCTGATCAACGTCGATTATGACTTCAACACATGACCATGAAACAAGAACGTTGAATTCGGTACCTGCCTTCAATCATATATAGCTATGATGAGAATCATTCTTTCTGCGCGGAACGATTTTTGGAAACCGACTTATCATCCACTCTGAACAAACAGAAACCACCATTGGACTAGTAGCCATTGTTCACCAACAGCAACAACCTAAAATCTCAACCATGATTGTCAACCACGATGAAGTGGATGTTGGCCATTATTGACCGCTAGAATTGAGCACCATTTATCATAATGAAGAACTATCAACACCATGATCCATTTTCCACCTCCACTGTTGACCAATGGATTCAGAATTGATTTAGAGTTGGTAAATGACTATCAGCCAAGGGTTAGTCCCCAGCTATCATCCATGGTTCTGAATTGATCAATCAACCACACTTTTGATGCTTCACGGTATTTGTTCAAGCACGGCCACTAATATCTATAACCACTACTATTCGGCGTAACCATGCTCTATTGTACGAGTGCGTGATGATTTATGATCAATATCTTTGTGATCAACATGTCACCTTCGATCAATGGTTGACGATATTGCGAGCATTGATGAATGTTGGATATCAATCAATCGCTAGTTTACACGGATCATCACAATATACTGGCTACTTACCATGGTTTTCAATGATTAACCCACTGCTCTCTAACTGCTAACCTAAGGTGCTCAATCATAGAACACAAATATATCATGACTGGCTGAGGGAAACATGATGGTAAATGCGAATTGTCCACATGATTGACACTGACTAACGGTGATATAATGATGCATATAATTGTTCTTATGGTTTGTAATGGTCAAAAATGATTGATTAAGACAATTAATTATTGTTGATAATGGCTCCCCATTATGAATTCATCAATCTGTCAATAGTCAATACGGATTAGTAGTTGGATACCATTAATGGAAAAGAATGGTTTGTAGTGGTATACAGAATTAGGGTACAACAGGTATACAGAATTAGGGTGCAACAGTAGCTAACAAACTTGCTAGCCATTTATAACCACTGACTGTCAATGACTAATCTTACACCATGAAATCGGTTTGTCTCAAAGTAGGGGTAACCCCCATATCAGAATTAGTCATTGTTTATTCAGAAACCAACCTTTTTTTGGGGAGCCATATTTTGAGAAACCCCCACATGTTGATACAGCGTTACTAGCACCAGCCATTCCTAGCCACTACCAACCACTACAAACTCTGAAACTAAACTTACACCATTATGGTCTTCCACAGATGGTACTGATTACTATGTTCAGTAATGGCTGGTAAGGTTATAAGCAGTTAATTTGTGTTACTTACACCATCATAGCTAGTGTAACTCACTCTACAACATTACTAACCATCACTAACTATCACTTTTTCTGCATTTCCTGGCTTGCTCCATGTGAAACATGGTATTGAACCAGATCGGCCGAAGCGTATCTGGAATCACTAACCATCACCAACCATCACTAGCCATTTCTAACCATCACTAACCATTTCTAACCATTACCAACCTCACACAGCCTGGTCTGAAGACGATCCGCCGGGCTGCAGGCCGCCGAGATTTTGCAGCAACGGTCGCGGAAGTCCCAACCCATGGCGCAGTGCCTGGGCGATGGTGACGATGGATGGTGATGGATGGATGGTGATGGTTGTGGCTTAACCAATGAGCTTAACCGATGGTGATGGTTGATGACCAATGTTGTTGTTTAATCATGGCTAATGGTTAACTAATGGTGTTGACTAATGATGTTGACCAATGGTGATGGCTTGGATGTTGATCATAGTTAACCCATAGTGTTGCTTGATAGTGGCTAGTAATGGCAACATATGGTAATTAACATAATTTTTGATGGTTGACCAATGTCGATGCTTCATGGTTCACATATAGGTTGATAATATAGTTTCTTTTAATACATGGTATCACATAATTGTATGATTTGCATATATTATGGTTCAAATACTGCATTCCTTTTGTTTTGAGCAAAACATCAAAGATCAAATATATACAACCATAAATATGTTTGAGGATCACACCGTGGTACGGCCGCCAGCTACCAATTTAAATGATATGATTTAGTCATTGTACTTGGGGGTACGCCATGCATTGGGTACCCCATTTGTCACAACAGTTGTGGTATTTCATCTACTCCGGGATGTCGATGAATGTTAGATATGGGTGTTTCTCAAGTCACAAGGGACCTCCCAAATCATCCACTATGAATCATTTATAGCAATAAACCGACCATTTTTTGGGGTCTCCCCATTGTAAGAAAAAGCCCTACAACAGTCAATTGCTTCAGTGACATTAAGCCTACCCCATTAGCAGCATGAACTCATTTCAAAGGCCAGGGTTGCTGCTGGACAATTTTGATGAATGAAATGGATGTATTGTGCACATGAGGCTTTACAGAAAATGGGGGGTAACCTAAAAGAATTGTGACGTCTCTACCAAGAATGTCCATTCTTAGGTGGGCCATCATTTGTGGCTACAACCAAATCTAGCAACTTCCATGAGCCATGGTCAATATTTATAGCTTTCAGCACCATCAATAGTAGATGACAATCCACACCACAGTCGTTGAAGATTGCAGTAGCCAACAGCAGTGTATTTTTGATTCGGATGTGACTTGTGGGATTGAGTCAGCTCGCGTGGTCAAGGCTTTGCAGATTTGTGAACGTCAACGTTTCTTCGGATGACGTTTTGCACATACAAGCTTTGCACCATTTGACTGCCACAGTTCAATTTGAAATTAGTATGCTGCATGGGCTGAAGGTCAATGTGGTTTCAGGATGTTCCAGGTGCATATTTTACCTGTAGAAAGGAAGGAAGGCCAGATGGAATGCCCAGAGACAAATTGCATGCAGGAGCATGTTTGGTTTCTATATTTCTCGGAGTTTCCTACTCTAAGAAACCAACATATGGCAGTGGGTCAAAACCCTTAGTCCCCCTGGTTCCCCTATCATGCACCATTGTTATCAGCATAGTTTTGTTGGGCACCCCCATGAGTTGGCTGGTTCATATTGACCCAGCTCGCCATACAGGTATGTATAGACAGCTATATATCCTCTGTGTATTTATGAGACGTAGATTTTCATTGACAGCAACACAAGGGGGCCCTTAGCGCTGCTAAGCCCTGAGGGCTCGGAAGATGTTGGGTTGGGAGAAAGCCTCAGAGAGGACGGCGCCAAGCGAGGGTTGGTTGGGTTGGTTGGTTTGGTGAGGCTGGTGCTGGTTAGGTTGCTTAGATTGGTTATGGTTGGTTTGGTTCGTTGCTATTTTGATTGCACTTGTTGTTGTCGGAATTGGTGTGCTTGTTGTTGTTGTTGTTGTTGTTGTTGTTGTTGTTGTTGTTGTTGTTGTTGGGGTCTGCATCTTTTTTTTGGGGCGGGCTCATCACCTCCACGGTTCCGCACAAGAACTCTGATTAAGGACCTTGATTGCGTTTTTGTTGTTGCTACTGTTGCTGTTGTTTCAGTGAAAATCTTCCCCCTTCTCATCAATTTACTGCACGAATCACTACGAATCACTCTGCAATCATTCAATGAACGGCTCTTTCAAATTCAAACAAAAACAGCCGTGTTCGGAAAACGCCGTTTGGGGGGCCAGCAACGTCTTTCATTTCTCTGACAAGGCACCCCATTCACCATAGACTTGTGTCGTCAGGTTGGAGAAAGTATGAGCTGCAGGTCCTGACAGCACGCAGGGCGAAGCAGAACACTGGTGGTCTGATGCCATCAACAGAGCGACCGTATGATTCTTGCATTACATTTACATGAAAGAGACCCAGGCTCCAAACCGCCGGGAAATGATCCAACATTGATGGGTGCCATGTTGTACGAACGAAACACCTGATCGTGGACCTGCTCATGTTTGGTCCTGACCCGTCCTGACGAAACAAAATATTCAGGTCAGCGAATAGATAAAAATCAGGGAAATCAAATCACAAATGGCTGAGACTCAAACTGCACTCGTTCCTATTTTTGTCGCTTAACCTGACAAAGCACCAAAAAAAAACGATTGTTCTACAGATAAATTGCATTGAATCATGGTACTGTGATGTATTGTGCATATAGACATATATTGGCAACATGATTGGAAAGCCTACCGCAAGCCACTTGAAAAAATGATCTGCCAAGCTCCCCAAGGGCATCCCAACCAGACAGCGGCCAGCTTTTTGTTGCTGTGCAAAGCTGCGCCGCGAACACACGGATCCAGGATCATCAAGGTGATGTGAGCGATCCATAGAATTCATCACCGTTGATCGTTCGGTTCTCATATCTCATTGTTAATCCTAGATTCTTCGCCGGTATGTCATTGTTATCCTACATCATCAGCCTGTGGTCATAAGATTTCCCAGAAATATACAACCTCGGTTGTTGGATGCCACCTGCTGCAGCTGTTGGATGCTGCCAACAACGACCAACCATCATGTGGCTGTGGGTCAAAACCCTGTACCCCTGGTTCCCCACTATCAACCATTGTTTTCCCTATTATTGTTGGTGATCATCCCGCATGATTTGGTTGACTAATATTGACCCATAGCCATGTCCTGGAAGTTGGTGCAACTTTTCCATGTTCTTCCGCTGCATGTGGGGCTCCATGCGCCGCTCCACCCAGTTACTGAGCACGCACCGCGAAAAGCGCATGGGTAGGGGGCCCGTTTAACTCGTAAGTCATGAGAACAAAGGCACTGATGATGATGGCGGTGGTGGTGATGATGATGATGATGATGATGGTGATGGTGATGATGGTG
>VSDK01012162.1:17577-103910 GCA_009767595.1 Symbiodinium kawagutii
AGAGAGAGAGAGAGAGAGAGAGAGAGGGAGGGAGGGGGGGAAAGAGGGAGGGAAAATGCGAGTGAGCGACTGAGTGGGTGAGGGAGAGGGTGAATAGGGAGATTTCGAAGGAGGGAGAGAGAACGAGAGAGAGAGAGAGGCATAGCAAGGGAGAAAGAATAGAGATGCAGCAATGTGTGGGCACGGGAGAGGATAAGAAGTAGGAACGAAATATACCCAAAAGGACCCTACCTCATATATATATATACATATATTTACATATATAAAGGATATAGGATATAGATGGCTATAGGGTTATAGGGTAAACGTTATCGATGGCTATAGGACTTCCATTGCTGCTACGATGGGTGAAAATGCCCACTTTCGCAGGGTTGATTCCGTAGGGCCAAGGTATCACCACAGCGAACGGAAGTGCCAAATCACAACTGCATAGTGTATCGGCAATGGCAGTTGATAACTTCAAGAAAGTGAAAGATTTCCCTTGGGAATGGGTATAAGATATAAGCCAACAATTCCCTAATGCAGAGTCTTATCTTTTCGGTTTCGACCATCTCAACGTGCATGTTTTCAACATTCAAACAAGAAAAGCGAAGTAAAAATGATAGCAAGGAATTGCACTGTGTGTTGGTGTATGGGGTGTATCCATCAATTGAGCACCCCGAAACCGCCCAAAAACCTATTGACTAGATATGAGATGACATGATATGACCGTTTTCAGCTACAGAGCCATTCGTTTCCACTCCTCCACCGTGCCCCACGCTTCTGAATTTCCCCGCTCGCCCAGGCGCACCTTTCCTGGACACGCACTCTGATTTGTTTCCAAGCAGATCACATCGCGCACATTCTCCACCTTGCTGGCTGTGCGGACGCACCAGTTGGTGCCTGGAACTGTTGGGGTTGGTGAAAACCGTGGAACCCTCTAAGATCTCTAAGGTAGCTGCATGAACCCTAAACTAACCATGGTTAGTTACCAGTTACTGGCATGCAAATCCAAGTAATGGCTGGAAGTGTTGGATCCCACCAACTTCCGCAGCGAAATGGCCAAGAAGCAGCCACTGGTTCAGGGCTGGCTCTGCATCATGGGATCACCCCTGGGGAAACACAAAGGGCGGTCATCCAATTGGATGTTCATCCATCCATCTTTGGGCGGTTGCTTCTGACCCATTTCCATATGAATGTTACTAACGACCTTGTTCAATTCAAGGCAGATAGCACTTGGTACAGACCCTCGAAAAAAGGGAGCAACGCCACCAGGCCGCCATCCTTGAGACGAGGTGCGATGAAGATGACGTCCTTATCCAACGACAGGGTGCTGACCGCAAATGCCAAGTAGTTGCAGAAAAACTACCAACAAATCACACCCATAAATCCAAGAGTAGAGTGAACTTCAAGGTTGGTAGCTTGACGCATACCCATGTATAGCTATGCTTTCTTCAATGGGCTGACAAGCGCCTGCTCAAACCCTGCCGCCGGGTGTCAGCAATGGCGAAGCCATACTGGGTGAGGATCAAGCACACGTCGACGAGGATCTTTGCCTCAGGTGGTTGATAACTATATGCTCGATGGTTGTTGATGGGGAAGATTAGTGGTCAATGGTTAATAGGAATAGATAGTCTGAATAGTCCTCCATCATGTTTAGGAATGGCCAGTGGATTGTGATAATGACTACCTATGGCTGATACCAAATGATTTGATGATGGTTAATAATGGTGCGTGATAGTTGAGAATGGATACCAATGGTGAATTCAAAGGTTGGCGTTAGCTCATTGATGGGATCGTACTAGGCTTTAGAGAGGATTTTTCCCAGCCAACCATCAACCAAATCGTTCACGATGCTGAGTCATGTCTAGTTCTGATTGCAACATGGGTTTTTCCAAAAATGGAGTACTCCCGAAAACTGGTGGTTTCCCTATAAAAGAAAATAGCGGTTGCCATTTTGATGGCTAGCAGGACCTAGCAGGTACCACCAGTGATGGACAAACCCAACATTATCATTCTATTGGGAGGTTCATGCGCAAATAAGCCACACCACCGCTTTTATGCTTGATGCTGGCTGCTTGAATTAGCTCGTTGATTACAATAGGTTCTACTAGCCCATCAATATAGCTGCTACTTATTGTTAACGACGTTGACGTAACTATACGCAATCACCGGTAGCTATTGTTTGATAGCCCGTAAACAACAACAAAGTGAACACTTGGTTTTTGGTCTGATAGGTGCTTATATCATTTGCTGCAAAGCATATCTAATGATTAATATAATGTGAGAGCAACCCGTGGAAACAACAACAACAACAACAACAACAACAACAACAACAACAACAACAAGAAACAAATAACTGAGAACAGTACAGATCTGTAAGCAAGCAGTCAGCCACAGTAGGAATCTAGCAGGTCTAGCAGGAAGCATAGGCATTTCTACAAGGGACGGAAAGGGCCCTTTCTGCAACCATTCTTTTGTTGGCAGTTCCCCTTCTGCAGCGATATGTCAGAGGAAAATGCAGGTTTTTATGTGACTGTGAATACTTTTGACAAAATATATGAAGATATATGAAGTATTCACAGGGTACCAAAACCTAAGGAAACCCAAGGATCTCACAGATGCTGAAGGATCAACCCCACCTTCCCAGTCGACCTGGGCCAATGCCCCAGCGGCCCCTGTCTCCAAGCTGCTCGTCGCCCAAGAATCGAAGAGGCCAGCGCTCCGAAGGACCTGATTCAGCACCAGAGGAAAGCATCCGGAGAGCCTCATGGCTACAGAAACATACAGTGGACATGTGTTTCTCATCATAGGGGACCCAAGGGGACACCAAAAATTGCATGGTAGATTACTCAAGGGTACAGAGACATGAATCATACATTGGACACGTGTTTGTGGGCGCCTGCCTAAGCTAACCCCATCTTTGACTGACAAAAGTGATGCTTGCAGAGATTGATCAGGCGAGTCGAAAGCTTCAAATTCGCTGAAGTGAACTGTTCTACAGGAGTAAAATGAGTGCATGGAAGCCACCAATACGCATCTGGCACGAAATGACACACAGAAACATAGATGTTTTTGATACTTGGCAGTGGGTCAAAACCCTTAGTCCCCCTGGTTCCCCCATCATTAACCATTGTTTTCCCTATGATTTGGTGGGTCATGATCCCCCATTATTGCTGGTTAATATGACCCATCCCCCATTGTTGCTTAATATCCACCATGAAATTGGTTGGTTAACTGCTTGACCCAACTCGCCACTTCGTCCCCCCGTGCTGATCTAGCGCTCAGATGCCCAGATCCACGGTCCCAACCAGTTGGGACTTCCAACTCGACTGCGTGAATCAGCGCTCATCAGCGGCAGGCTTCCCCACGACAATTCGTGCATTTCCGATTTATGGTTGCAACTCAATCAATCAGTTGTTGTAGGAAATGGGAATGCAATTCAAAATGAAATTTAATCAGTTTCCGGTGTGCTTCCCACATTTACAAACAGTCAAACCAGGTCAAGCCCAAATTAGCAATGATCAACCAGCGGTTTTTGGCATGCCCCGTGCTGCCCATCGAATTGTGAGCTGCTGAATGAGAGGCAGAAATGCACTGCGAAGCCACAGGTGGCCCAATCAAGTGCAGTTGATCTCTAGAAGTCAAGATTCGAGGTAATTAGAGATCAGCCTCAGCAATAAATAGCTGATGCTTCACCATGAAATATCTGGGACGTTGATCAATGGATCTCCAACTAGCCAAGCAATCCTATGAAGAATTGATATAAATCTATAAACACATATAAACAACTCATCCATTTGGTGCCTTGCTAGCTGCTCCCAGGGGTCACCCAAGCACCACGGGGCCCCGGCCTGGTGCTGGTTCTTGTGGCCAGCTTCACCAGCAGGCCCATGCCTTGGAGCTGGGAGCCCTGGGAGCCCTAGAGCCGCCCTCGTGAAATGCAACCAGGATCTTCAACCAACATAGCTGGCAGGCATTAACCCTGACCACTTGGATATGCAGGTGGGGTTATAACCATGGTTAGTTACGCCTTATAAGGTAGCTTACAACCCCTAAAAACCATGGTTAGGGACCACGTACTAAGTGGGGGTGCACATCCAAGCATTAAGCTGGTAGTCCCAGCTTAAGCGGATGTATTCGCAAAGTAATCCTTCCATTGACAATGGTAACCATTGGTTATGATCCCCTGGTTGGTGGTTTCAACCCCCCTGAAAAATATAAGTCAACCAACCATTTGTTAATAACTAGTAGGGAAAACAAAAAATGTTCAAAACCACCAAGCAGAGGATCTTCAAGCGACTGGAAGAAGACATCTGCTGTGCAGGCTTCCATGGTCTTCCTGTTTTCTCTTGGCTGATGTTTCATCCGACGTGGGCTTGAGCCATGGTTACAGTAGTATTTGCTAGACACTAGAAAGTCATTGAGCTGCAAAAGTGGCACATTCGTCCAAGAATGCCTGCTACAACCGCTATATTGGTTGGCAAAATGACCACTACCGATTAAAGCGAATTGGTTTTAAATATAGTAATAATAATATGAGAAATAAACCAACCAAAAGTTATATATTGGTTAGCAAAAATTGCTATATAGGTTATATAAGTAATAAACTAACCATGGCTACCTCTTGACAGAAGCTGCCATCATCCCCAGAGCTGAGCTGTTTTCTCCGTCGGCTCCAGGGTTTGGGAGCCAGGCTGGGCAGCCACACGAGGCGACGAGGATCTCTTGTTTATGGGGAACCAAGATGGAGGGTTCCTCAGCCATAGGGGACTCTTGAACTTCTCTGGTTGGTGGTTTCAACCCCCTTGAAAAATATCAGTCCACCAACCAGTTGTTAATAAGTAATATGGAAAAAAAGTTTGAAACCACCAACCAGTTATGGTTGGTTTATTACTTGTAGATGGTTAATGAAGGATGATAACTGGAGGTACCCTCAGTTTGAGAAACCTCCAAATGTCTCCTCAGGATGTCTGGCTCTGGTATGCATGGTAGGCGCAAGGACAAACCTATTTGCCATGAATGGAAATAGAATCCCCCCAATTTTGTGATACGCCATTTGCGGACAAATCCATCTGAAATGTTGCTCGCGCGACTGCTAAACGTTTGAACCGGCAGTGGGATCTTGTCCAACACAGATGCGTAGAGGTTCCTGTTCTCAAAACAGCAGTAGATTTCACTCTCAAGGAATCCATGATGCTTATGCAATGAGTGCTGATTGCTCTAACTTTCGTTCCATACAGTACCATCTGTGATGGCTGTCTAGCTAGACATGCGGGAGAAGAATGATTCCAGGTTAAAGAAGTCAGTCTGCTTTTCGCTGACAACGATGACTCAAGCTGCGTATCACCACAATCCTGAAATAGATGGCTATGGGTCAAAACCATTGTTTTCCCTTGTATTGTTGGTGGACATCCCCCATTATTGGTTGGTTAATATTGATCCATAGCCAGATAGACTTCTCCAATCTTCAATGATTCGACCAGTTACCTTCTGGATTCAATCCGATTCGACAGACTATCTCCAGAATGTGAATGATGTATCTGTACATATTTTTACAAATGTCCACAAATATTCATTGTTCGGCATTGTTCTTGTCACATGGATCCATCTTCCACATAATATATCACCACCAATATATCACCACCAATTTTGGCTCTGGTGCAGTCCAGCTACAATGATGGGAGAGCGCTGCAACGAACCTCGCTTGCACAAGAGGAACCACGTCAATTGAGCTGTAGAAAATCACTGTGCCCTCATCTGCTGATACTGTTTGAGTCCGTGAATTCTGGGATTCCAACGCTATGGATGATGATGAGAATGATGAGGATGGTAGTGGTGGACCAGCCACTTAGTATCGTCCGGGCAAACTATGAAACAATTGTTGGATATTGTTGGTTGTTATCCCAGCGGACATCAACTATCAACGACCAGTATCGCCAACATAGAAGGTTCACCGCCCCCCTTTAACACTTTTGCAACCACTTGGTTTTCAGAAAGAGCACATCATTAAGCTGTGATTGTGAAAATCAACCCAACAAATGCGATGGTTTAGCATGTGATATATCCAAGAGTTCTATCAATCACAAGACCTTTGTGTTACATATTGCATGTCCTTGGGTGAATGCTGACAAAAAAGGAGAACTTATGGACTTACCAAAACAATGAATGACGATTGTTCGGATGGAAACCAAATATTTGTCAGATCGGAAAAAACATATCCACTTGAGATATCTCGATGTTTCCGATGGCTTAGGTACATGACCAATCCTTGGCCACACTTGCCTGTAGCTTCATACACAGCTTGCCTCAGCTTCATCTCAAACCCTGGGAACCCAAGCAGTACATTCTCGACCTTCACTACGAACTCACGCTCAACCCGAGGCTGGGAATATTTTGGCGAAAGCAGCCACAGGTGAACCATACATGTGCAAAATGAGTGTCTTGTACTCAATGTGCTGTCCCTCAAAGCTAAGATTTACAGTAAGAGGCCCATTATGATACATTCATATATGATATGTTTTTGTGTCATTGTGTGCTACATACAAAGAGTGATATGAACTTTATATATTGTAGGTGAAGAAAACAAACACATACAACATGAATGAAATATATACGTATGTACACAAACACACGCGCACACGCACATATCAACACAGTGGTCCACAGAGTGTGTTCTGCTAAAAAGCCTTTCAAATCAACTATTTCCCTACTTTTCCATACAATCACGGGATGTTTTGAGGAGTTCAATCAGTGGACTGCTACAAACGCCATGAAACAGTGGGTCACTGGGTGTAATGTTGTCATGGAATTAATGGTACAGTGCATATATTAATATGGTTTGCCGGTTCGGTTGACAATGATCAATGATGGTTGATAACTGCTGACAATACTTTTACAATAGTGACCATAAATACTAGTTGGAAATCGTTCGAACAAGTAGATATCGGTTCTTCAATGCTTGAGTTAAAGTTCTTTCACAGTGGCGGAAACTCATTGATCTAACAGTTTCGCCACTCTTTTAACAGTTGCTCTGCCAATGACTGGAAAACCTGACCCCCCCAACTGGCTCAGCTGTTTGCCAGGTCGCACTAATCCCAAAGGTCCCAAGATGAGGCCACCTTTAGCCTCAGTTCCATGCCCACTGCCTAGTGAAAGGATCACCAGCTGCGGCTAGCCGTTGGTTTATAGCTAGGATAACTACCAGGGTAATGGTATAACAAGCTTGCTGACTTCCTACAGCAAAGTGCATCTTGGATGGTTCCGGCTGGAACTAACCGTTGTTGCATCTTGGATGAACACATGTTGGGGTCGGAACTTGCACCTGCCATGGTCTCAGCAAGTTGGGTTGATGATGTTTGATACTCGATGGGTGCAAACTCAACAGCCATCCCAGTGCAAAAGCAATCGAGGGACTTGCCAATGCGGACATGGGACATTGACAACAAAAATCTGCGTGACTTTAGGTGTGGTGGTCTCCACACCCTAAGGGTGATCATGTTTGGCACTATAGATGGTGACCGCCTCGCCATAGTTCCTCACGGCCTTCCCTCTGCCCAGTTGTGACTCCCCACCGTAGCGAAAGGGAGGGTCCTCAGCGCACGTACGAATCATCCCTGGAGATTGGCAACCCGGTAGCCTTCCGTATGTGGCGCCAGTTGCTGGTTCTCTGGTCATAAGGTTATACCTCTTTTACCCCACACAAGCAGCCCGCAGAAGTGCGTGTTCGACGGGGTACAAGCTGAAAATCACCAAGCCATTGGGCACCAAATCACTAACTCTTGGGTACGCACTGTTGGATACTCAATTGTCTACCATTGGATTGGATTCAGGACAAACAAATCTACCAATCAGGTTGCAGATCCAAAATTTTGACATATCTAAAAAATATCTTTAAAAAACCTGCATGACATGCTTATGACATGTTTTTGGAGGTTTCACACCATCTGCAGTACCCGCAAGGCCGTCTTTTTCCGCAGGGCCAGCACTGGCCGCGCAAAACTGCCATGGCCACCTGGACATTGCGGTGGCGGCAGACCCAGCAGCTTTGGCCCTGCGAAGTCCCCATGATGCTGGGATGTGCACAGACCTATGACTGTGGGTTTCGATCTAGCCAGTTTGGGGACCCCAAAATGGCTGGTTTACTACTAGAAATGATTGATAAACTGGGTCATTTATGGTCATTTGGGGGTACCCCGATTTTGAGAAACCACTATTTGTGGGAGGATATCGGGAGCCCTGTGAAAGCAGAGATCGACCCTCGACCCAGCACTGTCAATCTGCCTTGTCCAATGGTCATCATCCAACGCTGAGGATACAGTCACCAGCTCTTGGAATGATTTACACATACCCAGGGGGCAAATCCAACCAGGGCTTTTGCATGTCCTTTGAAACTAACCAGGGCTTTTGCTTGTCCTTATTCATGCCAACTTTGTGGATGTCCAGGAGGCAAATCCACCCAGGGTAAAAATCCCGCATCCACAAAGTTGGAATGAACAAGAAACTGTCAGCAACCCTGACTGTTTGAAAGACCATGGTTCGAAACCCTCTAGCTGAACTACCCCCTGCTACAACCGTGGTTGACCGCGCGCATCCAAGCATACCAGGTTCCAATGTGTCCTGTAGCTGCGCTAGTGATGATTGGCCCTTCGTTGTAGTAAATCATGGTTCATTAATGGCTACTAATTTGCAGTAGTTGGTGGTTACTTGATGGTTACTTGATGGTTCTGAATGGTGATTAATGGTAGCTGATGCTTCATGGTCGCTACGCCTGATAACAGCACTGTTTCAACATCTTGCGCCCCAGCCTCTCACGCTCCACGCGCTTGACCCCAACCCCAAAGGCAGTGCTCCTGACGACGCCGGGGATCTTCGGAGTTGAGGGACAACTTTCTGCAATGAATCAACTTTGGGAAAATAAACACATGAGTCTGCTGGGTAAACTTTGAGCAGGGCTACGCAGAGTCACTTTCTGGCGGAGGGTCCTTTTGCATGGTCAATTTCGTTTCCGCAAGAAAGGGCCGAAGCCGAGTATAGTACACTGAATGATGGTTAATTGTTTTCGACGACGGTGGTTGATAGTGGTTTACCTTGAACATTGTCTGCCTTGTTCACGAACCACGACCTCAACAATCATTAAGTACATGTATACATACATACATATATATATATATATATATCTATCTTCATGGTAGTCCATCATATATGTCCACCTGTCAATCCATCATCTAAGAATATCATAATATACAGATGTCCACTGATGGATTACCATGGATTCACCATAAATAACCACCATTCATGGTGCTTTCTCAACATGCCACCACTACTGGCGCGCAGCGTTTTTCAACCTCGCCTTGGAGTAGGCGCCACGTTGAAAGGCCTCCAAGTTGGAGCCGCGACCTCGTTGCGGCGGAGGAGTTTCTGAAGGATGGATGTAACGGTGAATGTCCATACCATAACCATACAATATCCTGATTATTATAATACAAATACAGATCATATCCATATTGTATCCAGATTTAATGTATTTATATTCTGATTACATCCGTATTGTATCCATATTAAATCCCCATTACGAGCACTACGCCATGATATCTATATTACATAAGCATATCATATGGGGTTGCGTCAAAATTCGGGTATGGATCGGCCCGCGGTGATCCATACGTATGGATCGGTCTGGATCGCCTGCGTTTTGGTATGGAACAGGGGTATGGATCGCTTGTGGGTTCAGGGTATGGATCGGAGCTTTACATTTTGACTCGCAGCCATATCCATATTGTGTTCATGTCGGATAGCCACCGACCGCCCAAACATGACTGGAGGTGATTTAAGTGAAAACCCTCAAATACCAATCATCTTGACTTACCGAGCCAAACCCCCACGAGTTAAAAGTTCAAACTTGTTCAATAAATTTAATGGGACGGCCAAGCCCCCAGGAGGCCCCCCCCAACCCCTGACTTGCCTATCCCATCAATAAGCCACCAAAAAGTTCAAAAGTTCGGTCTTGGCAGGCTAAGTTGATGCAGAGTTGTGGGGTCGAATGCCTGCGCTTGCCAAACAGCAGTCATGTCTGTTCTGTGCATTCTGCATTTTGATTGTTCGGGATGTATATAGTTCTATGATATTGCATAAGCATATATTCTATGTATATTTCTGAAATGAGATGTATCTTCAGTTTCGCTACCGCACAAATGCAACTCATGTGTGCAAAATGAGAACTGGGGCGGCACCAGCCCCTGTATAACAGGAGCATTAGGACCATTAGGACTAGGGCCAATGAATACACAACAAGTTCTCTAAAATTGGCAGTGTCTATTGTTCCAGCTCAACTTCTAGAATGATGCGTCCGCATGTGTGTTTCCTTGCAGCTGTCGTTGCTTTTGCAATGAAAGAATAGTGAGTGAAAGGAGGATCCATCCAGAAAGGCAACAGCAAGGGAAACACTACTATGGTAGCAGGGAAAGTAGTACCGAACAGGTGACACTCCATTTTCCACGTGTGCAGAACCTGGGAATGGAAAATCAACTTCTGCGCTTTTTTCCGTAAGTAAGGCTACCTTAGATCAGGCGTATCCCCCTTTGCTGGTGACACTGTAGCCATCAATATCCAAAAATAGGCTACCAAGATCCACATGAAAACTATGATAAGGCCCACAGTTCCTGATCAGTTGCCCAACACGAATGGGGATAGAACCAAGAGTCTTAGGAATATGACAAGAACAGTTGGATACAACCAAGCATTATCTATATGGTGGTTTCTCGAAATAGGTGACCCCCACATCATCCATGATTAATCATGAATAAACCAATAACAGTATTTGTGGGGGTCCCATATTTTGAGAAACACCCATATGGAGGTGATGAAGTTAGAAAACATTATGTTTTGAATATTAAGGATTGGGAACTGAGTACTATACCATACTGTACCCCTTGATGCCAGTAGCTGGGAAGCAGGTGCTCCCCTCAATGATGGGATCTTGTTTGGGATCTCCCAGACTGAGCAACGGGCTCCAATAACCACGCAGCACCTGACGAGAAAACCCAGTGGATCTCTTCCCTGGTGCCCTCCTGTGTGCCCCCCTGCTGTAGTAGGCAATCCATGCATTTTGGGACGCATGATATATCCAGTTGATATAGTGCTAGTCCCAAGTGACATATCCCTAATGACATATATCTCAGCCACTCTCACTAGTGCTAGTGCAGTGAGATTCACCCAGACGGTCGGTTGCGGCGGCTATGTCGCAATTGTTGCTGCTTGTTTTGGTAGTGTTCCTAGTGCCCTTGATTCTTGTCGGGAATAGAGCGCCATCATCATGTTTTCAATCTATTGCAGGGCAATATATCTAATGCTAGTGATTGTTGTAAGCAATTCTGCATGGATCATGGCTCTCTCAATTATTACGGCTGCTAGTATGTCAATCACGCTTTGTCATACCACAAATGACCAAAAGAGTCAAACTGTTGAGATGTTCACTTACGATTTCTTTGGGTGTTGATTGTGACACATACTTGCTACTGGTATTGTTACATTATGATGATACAAATCGAATAACATCAGTGGATCGCTGAAGACCACACTTCCCCGCATTGAGGAATACATTGAGGTGAAATGAAAATGATGTCACTGAGAATACAAATCAGCCATTATTCATTGAGAATACATTGAGGAATACAAATCAGCCACATCATGATACGACACCATGAAAGTGACTAACTTGTGAGCAAAGGCCACTGCCTCCCCATGCGCATCCTTCACATCGTCCAGGCTGAAGCCCTTGTAGTGCGACGTCGCGTGAGACAGGACCTGCAGCAAGACATGTGAGCTACGCATGGTGGGGAAGATCCACCATTTCTGGGCTGTTCACCAATAAAGATATGGTGTTCTTTAGCTTCCAGGTTAGTTTGTCAAAGGATAATGATGATTCTTTATGGCTGATGATTCATGATGCTGATGAACAGTGGTTAATGAGTAATGAATGAGAATGGCAAAAAATCGTTGGTTGGCGGTGAATCATGGTGATAAATGCTTACTAAGCATACTTAGGAATGCTGATGGCGATGGTCGGATTGAACCAAGATGAACCCAGTGAGCCGTATCAACAAACAGCTGTTGCCAGCCCCTTGACAATTTTCCTCACTCGTTGTGAAGCTACTAGTCATCTGTAGGTGAAGCTCTATACAAAACAA
Organism: Symbiodinium kawagutii; assembly: GCA_009767595.1. Lineage (NCBI taxonomy): Eukaryota > Dinophyceae > Suessiales > Symbiodiniaceae > Symbiodinium > Symbiodinium kawagutii. The sequence continues at coordinate 29,745 of VSDK01012162.1, forward strand.
CCATCCTGTGAATCAGGCGCAGCACAAGTATGTGAGCAAATACCTGATGATCGTTGTGGAATCATATCAATATCTACGCAGCGTGAGTTGAGCATGTCCTCATAACTCCATCCAATTCATAATTCATTTGCCAGGTCTAATACTGATATCCCAATAGGTGTCATGGGAAGATCGACTTGATAGCGTATTGAAACAATCAACCTGGGGCTCCTGCGGGGTAGCATCAGTTCTTGATACACTGCGGAGATCCGTTGGGCATCTGCTGATCGGACTCGGGACACCAGCAATTTCTGGGGCAGTTGTGACCAACTACAAAGGTCACATTGGCGTACAATCAATACAGTGCTGCATACATGTATACATACACCTGATATCAAAAAGATATACAATAGAGATATAATGAAATGAACAAAGGGTTCGAATACCTGGGTATAGATACACATATATTCTGAATATATGGAATCTATGTAATTGTATGTACTTAATCATTCACAAATCTATGGTTCTGTCCGTGTCCCAAACATGTCACCCCCAAAAGAAAATGGCTGCGGTGGGCCACCCCAAGTGGTGTACTTTGGAGCTCACCCCGGCTGAGCTGGACACGTGCAGCTTGGGCAGCACATCACCTCAGCTTAGCGGTGGTTGATAGTGGTGATGATTGGTGCTTCGTACTAGTCATCAGAATCGAACAGCTAGTTGATCACTACTAGTGGCTAGTATTGCTTATCAATTGCACAGCTAGTTGATCACCACTAGCGGCTGGTATTGCTTATCAATTGCACAGTAGTGACTAGCTACCACTGATGTAGCTAGTTCTCAGTGGCTAGTTGAACGGCCGAACAGCTGGATGCGCTCAGTCCCTACCCGAATCGCACGCGCCCATGGTTGATGCCTTCCTTACCCCAGCCATCCCCAGCCATCCCAAGCCATCAAGAGGTACACCATCAATGCACGACCAACAGCACCAGGCTTTTACGCTTTCCAAAAACTCCCGCACGTTCCAATAGATGTCATTGAAGTAAGAACGGCTAGTGGTTCACCATCATTAGAGAATGTATCAGACCAAACAATTAAGCATGCTTTATATTTTCTCCAACTACAGTATCAAACAATATCGAACATATTTCACCAACTATATGCAAACACTATCAAACAAATATCAACCAATTTCAGTAATTCAGCTACTGTATCGACAATAGCAATGAATAGACACCAGTTCAAAGTTGCAGTACCACTTATATGTATGTAGATATATATATATATATATATTGTATATATATATATATATTGTTTCAGTAAACTAGCCCACTTAAAGTCCCCAGAATATCAAGTGAGACGTTGTTGGATCGAAGCCTAATCTAGTTGTGCTTGGGTTCTCTGCGTGAGGGGATATACCTCTAAATCTCCCCTAAGTGACCCTGCTCGGTAGATTCTGGTAGGTATGAACATCATTCAACATCAATCAATCAATCAATCAACCAACCAACCAACTCTGCTTACCCACATCCCCAGCAGTTTCGCTTCACCCTTTCCTTCAGCCAAGGCGCAGTCCAGCAGTCCCGGCGCCGTGCCGTGCAGAAATGGGCCATCCAGGCACTTGGCCAAGGCCAGAAGAGCTGCGTCCAACTTCGCCCCTTGGGAGCTGGGAGAGGTCACCAGGGGCATCCCAGTGGTGATGACGTGGGATGACCATCTGGGCAGGTCATCCCAAGGGCCCAAAGGCAACCATGGAGATTTGCAACCGCGAGGACCGTGCGCAATCAGTGCGATTGTTGGACATCCATTCCTTTTGCAGCCCCATGATTGGCTCTTTTTAGAGTCAAAGCATCCAAATCCGAGCTGTAGAAGCTGGTGGTTGATCAACAACTGCAATTGGGTTACGCTACAACTGAAATTGTGGAGGGGTTCTATTCAACTGACCCGTAATGACTGTGTGCAGGCAATTGTGTTCGAATACTTGATTCGTGGCTACCAACTTGCTTAATTAATCATTTCCAGCAGCTCTGAAATTGGCTCATGATATTTCATGACATCAACTTAACTAGAGCAGATTAGTTGATAAATGATTCTCCAGCAAGTTCAAATCAATTTCTCAAGCATAACCATTGTTTTGCCCATTATTGTTGGTGGAAATCCCCCATTAGTTGGTTGGTTAATAGTGACCCATAGCCATATTTGTTCATCATTGGCTACTGACCATCGAGCGCAGTTGACGCGTCGCTGATTTCCACCGCCCACGGCCACTCGTCAAAAACCAAGCAGCGAAGCTCGGGATCTTTCTCGGCATCGGTGTTTTTGGTGAACCTCGTGGAACGGGAGATCCGCGGAAGTTCTCAGCAAATCTGGAGCTGTTGAAACCCATCCATACAATGCTTCAAGTTGGTCACATGTGGCCATTTATGTTTAATAAACCGACCACCCATCCCATTGTCACTAAAAAAAGCATCATTAGCCACCATCCAGCCATCAGATTGCCATCATCCAGCCGACCCACCATCAACCACTAGCCATCACCATTCACTAGCCATCATTCAGCCGACCCCAACCCACCCCAACCAACTCCAACGACACTTCGCAGCGCCGAGACTGGGCGATGTCTGGAAAGACTCCACAAGCTTTCACCTGGCGCCCGGGCCATCCAGTGGTGGGGTGAAAGGTTTGGACCCCGGTGATGGTCGAATCAAGTCAACCAACTGGGTACATCCAACAGTCATCAACAAGGATGACTGATCATCCAACAGTCATCCAACAGTTATGATTAACTTGATACTGATCAGTCATAACTTGATCTATTGGTATTGGTCATCAACTACAAAGCAAGGTTGATCATTTATGATCGTTCTCGTCAACCATCAGTTCCCATCAATAACCACGCCGTTTTTATGCAAATAAGCAGGATGATCAATCATCCCAAACCGGTTCTCCAGAACTAGGGATCTAGTGGACTGACGGGAGAAAAACGTGGAGTAGGGAAAGCAAAGAGCCCCGGGGAGTTGTAATTCCTGAAAAAAAAAAAAACAAATGGCTGTGGGTCATAACCATCCAAAAGGGGATAGGTGACTCAGGTGACCATCCAAACGAAGACTAGATTGCTCATTTGGCAGATGTTTAGCAGGAGTAAAGGGTATTGCTCACCTAGAAGTGGAAAATCCGTTGCTTATAGCTGATTTTAAGTATGAAAATTGAGCTTTTCAGCTTCAAGGTGAGTTTGCCAGAGAATCATTACATGTCATTACATGTCACATGGCTACCCTGCACCCCTGGCTCCTCCCAAGCCATGACCAGTCGACCTGCGGGGGTTCACATCACTACCGTGGCTTGGGATTGTGACTTGACCGCCCCAGCCACGGCTGTGTCCATCAATCCTTTGCCTTCTTTCTCTGCATCTGTCAACATTTGGCGAGTTGGGTCAATATTAATCAACCAACTACTGGGGGATTTCCACCAACAATAATAGGGAAAACAATGGCTACTGATGGGGGAACCAGGGGGACTAAGGGTTTTGACCCACTGCTGGCGAGTTGGGTCAAGCAGTTTACCCAACCAACAACAATGGTGAAGCCTAGCTGGTCACCATTAATGTTGGTTTCTGATTAGTATCTACCTGTTGGTTTCATCTATTTTCATTACTTTAGGGGGGGTTACACTAATCAGAAACCAACATCAATAACCACTACCTGCTCTTGTTGTTGACCACCCGCGACGACCAACCGCGCCTCCCACCTGGTCCGCCAGGTCCTTCGCAGGTCTCAAGGGCGGTGTGGGAAATTCCTCATCGATCCATGCCTGCGTCGTCCGGTTGATGATAAGTCAGGCTGAGGATTGATGTGTAGGCTAGTAATAGGTGAATCATAGGTTCAAAATGATGGTGTCAATGGCTAAGAATGACTAATGAATACTAATAAGTTGATAATATGGTGGACTCATGACCGATATTATATAATTATATAGGTTCACAATGATGATGAATGATGATTAACAATGACCACTAATAACGACAAATATATAGGTAAGGGATCAGTTAATATTGGGTTCAGAATGATGGTCAATAATCGGTAAGAATGATTGATAAATACTAATAGTAAGTTGATAATAAGCTCATATATAATAATGGTTAATCAATGAACAACAATTGAAAATAATGCTTGATCATACGGCATAACAACCAACACTTAGAGGGATACACCAACCACTTATGGATCTTAACCATCTAGAGGAACATGGGCTTAACTGTCTTGAATGGCTGTATGGTGGTTTTAAAAATAGAGGCTCCAGTTATCATTCAGTTTATTATGTTTATTAATAATTTAGAGCAATAAACCACCCATAACTTACGGGAGAAACACCGGTATAAATCGCTATTCACACGCCGATGACCTTTGCACGGCAATGCTTAACCACGATGGACAAGACATCCCGCGATCCATGCATCTACAGGGGAGAAATTGTCAATGCATGCCATCAATCACCAACCATCGAAATTTGCTCAAAAACCAAACAGTGGTGGAACCCTTCCATTTGAGTAGTCACTTACTTCCCCTTGCTGTATCTCCAGTGCTACATCTGCCATGGACAAATCCATCCTGCCCCCAACCCCGCACCAGAATCTCGGAGGTTTCCACGTGAGGCTGACCCTGGTGACACACGCAGGGCATCTTGCCACCACATTCCTGGAGCCGGTGGGAGGGCAAACTGGGAGATGCCGACCTGGTGCTGCTGGTGCTTGAGATTCTAAGGGTCCTAGGAGTGACCATTGGAAATCAGCAAGAACCATTCTTCATGACTCTCAGAGTGAAACAAATCGCAGTAAGCCTACGAACCGAACCGAACCGCACGAACCGAACCGGAAGGAACCGAACCGGCCAGGAACCGGTCGAGAAACCGAACCGGCTAGGAACCGAACCGCAAATATTTGGGAACCGAACCGGCGAACCGTTGTCCCCACGACCGACAGATTTGGGGGTGGTTTATTCTTAACTATGGGAAATTATAAATATCGCAATAAAATTTAAGGCGGGGGCCAACCATTGCAATGGAAATAGAAGCCTTGCCGCCTATTTTTCTAAACGACCCCGATTTTGAGCGTTTCGGACTCCGAAAACGCCAAAATCGAGGTCATTTAGAAAAAGTCCTTGAGCTCGAGCCCGCCCTGGGCTCGATCCCGCCCTGGGCTCGATCCCGCCCTGGGCTCCCATCCTTTTTTAAGCTCCTTGCGGTAGCGGTTTCTATCTGCAAAGCTTTTTCATGCTGCCGCTCAAGGCAGCAGTGACCGAGATGAGGTAACCGAAATGAGGGATGGTGACAGTGACATGCCTATTCCTGAAACTGGCGCCAGTTGGGATGCCAAACGAATATCCTTCTCTCCCTTTGTTCTAAATAATAGACACGCGGGGAACCGATCTCGAACCGAACTGAAAAAAATGCGAACCGAACCGAACCGAACCGAAGCAACCAAAAACCGAAACCGAAACGGAATCTGATTCATAGATCCGGGCGCGAACCCAACCGAACCCAACCGAACCGAAGGCTTCCTGAAATCGCGATGTCCTGCCAGGCTTAACAAAGACCCGAGGTGGACAAAGGAGAGGGTCATATTTCCTGATGTTGGATCTACTCACTCCAACTCACCTCAGAACATCTCGAGCGCCTGACCACCTTCGCCATCTAAGCTACCCAGTCACAAACATATGTCCTTTGTAAAAACATCTCCTGAGACAACGAAAATGGTGGCCATACTCCCATAGCTCCAGCTACAAATATCAAGATACAAATACATGGTTGTATGTTGCCCGTATGTTCTCTTTTCATCACCTGAGTACCCGTGGTACGGCATCCTCTAAACAGTCGTGAGGTGGTATGTTCACAACCAACTCCCCTGGGATATATTGACCCTCGGATGCCCACAAGATCGCCATGGCTGCATGAGTATTGTTACCCCTGTGTGTTGGTGTTTTTCATTTGAGACAATGATCAAGATGTGTATTGTGGATCCACCAGTCGATGTATATCCATTGCGTATCAACGAAGTGGTGTGCACCCTTGTATGGTCTTTTGCTCTTGTGAATGCACCATCACCACCTTTTCAGTTTTGCCTGTAAAAAACAACAACCATCATGGATGATCATGGATACACCACTCACAATGTGGTACACCATCTATCCATGTCTATCCATGCGCATATTTTCAGGATGGTGCCTGGCATACTCCAGAAAAAAATCCCATCCACTGCTCCTCAATGAGCCATTGGGGCTTAGTGTCCTGCCACCACGGCGGTTTCTTGTGCGGATCATGGGTAGGCAAGACCCCAGAAATGTTTCGGTAACCATGGTTGCCAAGCAAAAAGTACAATGATAGTCAACAAACCATGGTTCCACCAAAAAACGCGCTGAGCCCATTTCAGATATGTTAGATTGATGGTTCCACCAATAGTTGGCTTACAGCACCATGGTCACTCGCCATTTGCAGGAAAATCATCCAAGTGGTGGACACCTACGGATCTAGTTGGTTGAGCTGAGAGTCCCACAGCTGGTGTTGATGATAGGATGACGGTTTCTTGCTTGAGACACTGCTCAACTGTGCGCTTGGTTTTGGGTGTGTTACCGGTATTGCTTATAGAGTTTGGGAATGTGTCATTTTGAGCAGTTCTGTTCATGTACATATGGCTATGGGTCAATATTAACCAACCAATAATGAGGGATAATAACCAACAATAATAGGGAAAAAAATGGTTAATGATAAGGGAACCAAGGGTACATGGTTTTGATCCACAGCCATATATATATATATATATTGCTGTCTATGTGAACATATTCGATCATAATCAAACGTATGCATAAACCCGTGCGCACAATGACATGTAAACCGTGATGTGTTTTTTACAACAATACAGCTGTATGCACTTAGACTTTCTTCGTGTCCAACATATAATCAAGCTCACCTTCCTCTGAATATGTTGCTGAACACATAAACATGTTTTTGACAAAATCCATGGCAAATTCTCAAAATAGTGGTACCCACCAATTCATCCAATATTATAAGCATCTACAGTAATAAATCAACCATTTTTGGACACCACTATTTTGAGAAACCACCACATGAATCCGAATCCACAAATTCACAGCATGAACTACCCTCCGGTAAACTAACCTGGCTGGCTGGATTTTGACCATACCTTATGTCGTGAAACCCTGGGAAAACACAACAATAGCCATGGTGGGTTTTCCATTGTCAGGTGGCTATGGGTCAAAATCCCGTACCCCTGGTTCCCTATCATAAACCATTGTTTTCCCACTATTATTGTTGGTCATTATCCACTATTATTGGTTGGTTAATATTGACCCATAGCCAGGTTAGGGACTACCAGAGTGTATACGCACACGAAGAATGCACACACCAGCTGCATGACCATTCCCTTGTGCCTGCTGGTCATCCGAATGACCGGATTCCTTACATTGAAGGTTGCTTGATCATTGGGGGCAATAATAGTTCTGATGGGGGGAAAACCATGGTCAATTGTATCATGGTTATTCAATGGTTGTTTGCTGGTGAATGGTTTTCCCATCCCCTTGAACAATTGTTGACAACCATTTACAAGAAACCACCTACAATTATTGTTGGCTATCAATTTGTTGGAAAATGGAACCATTGAATTGCCATTATACAATTTAATGGAATAATTTGAAGTGGTTTATTGTGGTATAATGGTTATTCAATGGCTAACCATAAACCGCTTCAAATTGATAGCCATCCCCTGATCAATCACGTCAGCATTTGCTGACGGCACAGCTGCTGCAAACACACCATCACCTGGAGCCAAGGAGCGACCAGGCTGGCAGCCGGGCCAGTGGCCAGTGACTGAATATTACCCTCCGGTAAACTAACCTGGCTGGCTGGATTTTGACCATATTTTAGAGTGAAACCCAGGGAAAACACCAATAGCCATGGTGGATTTTCCATTGCCAGGTTAGTTTACCAGAGGGTAGTAGTTGCCTTCATTGACTAGTGACAAGCCATTGATCACTGATCAACCAGTCACAGAGTTTTTGTTGTCACGCTTTTTATTCGGGAATCAACACTTTGGAGCTATCAGAAATCAACCATAGTTCAACCATTAATCAGCCATCGTGCATGACAATGATGAACAAAATCAGTCCCATTCGTCAGCGCTGCAGCAACAACTCATCCCACGCGCGCCTGGACACAGGGGATCACATCGTAAGAGACGCCCTTCAAACCTGTCAGGTTGGCACCAAGGCTGCCGGGAACTGGCAGCACTGATCTGGGGTGATTGGTCATGATTGGTCGTGTCTAAAAGATCTAGCATGTATGTCACTTACTTATATACTAGAATATCTCCCTAATCAATGTATACAAATGATATACTGATAATACTAAAGATACGCACGGGAACACAGCAATACATTCAATACATATACAGCATATGCATGGAAACAAAGTGAGCCCTCAGTCCCTACGTTTCCACTCTCTCTTCTTAGAAGTCTATTGGTATTCACACTCTTGGTTTCTAGTAATTATCGACTATATACAAATTCATATATCCATTGCACTGAAATGAAACCTAGGAAAGAATCATCTCAAAGGGACAAGCATTTGCAGCACAAACATTCTATCAATACTAAAAAAGGGGCCAGCGATGCTCGCACTTAGCTTTTGAGGCCTTCCGAACAGAACGACCCCATATGTTCTAGGGAGTGGGAGCTCCAATGCTCCTTGAGTCTGTCGGACTCCAATGCGGCTTGGAGGTTGGGCGAGTACAAACAATCAGAAGTGATTAAGGATGATGTCCGACAATGGTTGACAATTATACAAACTCTGGGACAATTGGTATCATTTCCAAATGTTAAAAAGCTCAATTAGAGGATTCCCCTTGCTACTGTTCATCTTTGGTGAGGTCGTTTGGATATCCTGATATCTTGCACTGATGTATCTGGCTGCGAAGAATTGATTGTTGAGGCATTAAATCAGTTTTGGACTTCCTCATATCCTTTGGTCAGGCATTGTACGGCCATCCTTGAATCTGGAATGGAGGAAAGCGGTGTTTTGTTATTTCCTAGTTGCGGCTGTGATCATCGCTATTGCCATGCGCAAGTCACTTGGTTTGGTCATGCCTTGCTATCCATGGCTTTGACACATCTCACCACTTGGATCATTTGCCAGCAACCGCAACGATAACCTTGCAAACTCATGCATTTGCGAAACTGGGGACTCTTTACTACGATCAATTTCGTGCTCAAATCGCCACAGTCTGCTTTTGATCCATATCCACACATTCAAAGTTGTTCGCGGAATCGTCAGCAGGATATCTGGACACTCCTAATGTTCATGACTTCCTGCTTGGTGGTTTCAACCCCTCTGAAAAATATGGGTCAACCAACCAATTGTTAATAACTACTAGGGAAAATAGAAAATGTGAATCAAACCACCAACCAGTAGTTGTTTCATCATTATTGCTGCTTATCATCCCCTACTAATTATTAACTATTAACCATTATTAACAGTGGTTAAAACCACCAACCAGCTTCATCTTCCAAAAAACCTCGGAGTATTCACCAAAGTGAGGTCGTCTTCCAACCAAGGTCATCACCATCCCCATCTCCTGCGCCTAAAGCCATCTGGACGCTGTGGGTGAAGGGGCAATCTCCCAACGAAGTTCCATCGGGTCCAGCCTCACCAGCGATCACCGGCAGCAACAGCAACCAGCGGCTGGGGGGGTCCCAAACCTTGCCCTGCGTCGAAAAGTCACCATTGACATAGCCAGTTTACCTGTAGAAAAATGATGAAAAATGTGATTTTGAGCTGTAAATAGTGGTTATTTTGGGTGATCATCCATCATTTATCATGGTTTCACCTATAAAAGAAGGGTGATTATCTAGCTTCCAGGTTGGTCTATCAGGGACGAATGTAGCCACCTTTTTTGTGGGGCCTTACTAGGCTATATCTGTACAATCTTTTGGACATAGCTGATAAGCAGTTCCCAAATGATCGTCCGGTCGTCGCTATTTGATCACGTAGATCGTGAAATGCACATGTATGTACATATATTAATTCAAATTTATATATAGTAATATATGAAAAAGAATATGAATATAGCCGCAAATGTATCCTGATGACACTGATGACCATGATATCATCATGGAATAGTGGATACCAACCATCGTTAAACATCATCATCAATCATAATTTGCAATTGCAATCTGGTTGGTGGTTGAACCACCCCTCCGAAAAAAATGCTCGTCAACCAACCATTTCTTCGTAAATCATAGGGAAAACAAAAAATGTGAATCAAACCACCAACCAGTAATAAACCATCATTGACCATCATTAACCCGTTCCATGAGCAGATTCACATGAGACCAGGGCCAGGTCTTTGGGAACTGGCCTTGCAGTAGAGAGTGGTCCCAGTCGGCCTTGGGCGTCCGGAAAAGACAGGGCCTGTCGGTGAATGAGTAGTGATATATATGTTTAAAAGTTTTATATATATATATATAGATATATATATATATATATTCATTCATCTATTTAGATATTTATGTGTTTTAGTTTATATATATATACATACTTATACATGTTTAAACAAAATCATATATAGTATATATATATATAAACATACATGGTGATGGTTCACAATGGTTGGATATGGTTGGTAAAACCATCGTAAAGCAAGGCCATACAATGGCTGATGATGGTTGATATAAGCACCATGTAACCAACTATACTCATGTATTAGCCTAAGAGTTGTTGGTATATGATGGTTAGTTATATTATGAAGGTTGAACGTAGTTAGTACTGGCTAGTTGGTTGGTTTATGGGGATGGGATGGGGAATAACCAAGTATACCAAAAAATGGGTAGGTACGAGGTAAACATCCCAACGAAGACGAAGACTGAATTGTTCATTTATCTGATTGAAAATACAGGCAGGAAGTTGAGAATGACCTATATGACTAACGAAATTTAAATGAAATTTTGAATAAAAGACCCAACTGACGATCAATAGAGTCTTAGAGTTACAGCTACTGTTTGTCCATTAACTACGACATGCAGTGGGTCATGGTGACCAACAATGATTGATAATACTGGTGGATCTTGTTGAATAAGCTGGTTGATACTGTGGTCAACCAATCTTGGTGAATAGGAGCTAGAGCCCGTCGATTTCGGTCACCCAGCTGGTTGATTCCGCTTGGAAGAGATCAAGCATTGCGCACAAGACTTGCAACAGCAGAATCAACCAGACATATATTTGGTTAATGGTATTTGGTTCATGGTACACTGAAAATGTCATGAGTTTCAGCCACAATGAATCGAACTCATCGGTGTACCTGGGCATCTCATCCCCCTTCCAATCCCAAACCGCCCCTTGTTTTCAGCGCACTGCGGGCTGGGTGACGAGGTGACATGAGACAGTGCTTCGAAACAACACGACGAGTCGCCGGCAGCGAAACGTCCCTCCCTAGGAACATCCGATACCTTCTATCATAATCATGGCTAATGATGGTGATAGTGGTGAGAATGATGGTCAAGAATGGTTGGTAGACTGATAGTGAACCACAATCACTCATTTTCACTTCTGATGGCTAACCCCTATCTGGAAAAAAACACTTGTGCTTGATGCTCTTGACCATTGGATGTAGCTCACCGGAACTGTCCCCGAAGACTAGACAAGAAAAGAATGCATTTGTGTGATCAGGCTTGTGATGCATCCCCCTGTCGCGCTGCTGAACGTTTTTTCGAGTAGACTTTGTTGCTTGCCTGCCCGACGTCCCAAATTTCTTGGTGTTGCTTGTTTCTCTTGACAGTTTGATACCCGTTTCTCCCAGGACCGCTTGGTGCTGTTTCTCCCAAGGCAGCTTGCGTTTGGTTTCGTTGCATGTTTTCCTATAGCTCTCAAGTTCTTATTTGTTTGCTGAACAACAAACCATGAGTTGGTCCTTGATAGTTCACCATATTAATACCCTTTGAATAACGATGGTTGGTCGCAAGAATCACGTAGTGTCCCTGCTTGCTGGAAAACATCAGCTACTTGGACCTGCACCCAACCACAAGTCGTAAGTGGTCACAATTCCCATGGTTTCTAGATTTGGCTGTGGGTCAAAACCCTGTACCCCTGGTTCCCCTATCATTAACCATTGTTTTCCTATAGTTTGCTGGGTATTAACCACCATTATTGGTTGCTTAATATTGACCCACAGCCGGGTTAGTTCAGCTACCTTAGGTCCTCCCGCTGCAAATCCAGCTGTCGATCAAACAACGAAGCCCTCTGCCACTCGACTCCAGCTCCACATCGCGGCCGGTGAAACTCAGAGAGCAGCTGCCACCGCAGCAGGTTCCAACGGGTGGCCCGCGCTGGATCTGGCGGTCACTTCCTTAGGATGTAGAACGGCTGGCTCATCCTGAAGTTGGTGCTGGTGAAAGTTTTGCTACCTGGAAGTGTGTGTAAAAAAACAGCGAAATTATCATGTGTGCTGTGTCCTGTGTCGAGTTTTGCTCCTCAAAAACTCTTCGAATGAGTGGTGTATTCACCTGCTCCCATGAGAAATTAGGAATGCTTTATGGGGGATCAACCAGCCACACGAGGCCCTCAGATGTGAGAAGATGTTTCAAGATGATCAAAGGCCATGTGGTGGTTTCTTAGAATAGGGAACCCCAAAAATGGTTGTTTTACCACTATATATGGCTAATGATTGGTGATTTGGGGGTACCCCTATGACTTGAGAAACACCCATGTGGCCACAAAGGACTTATTACACCAGGGTAACAGAACCGTGAAACTGCGTCTAGAGGAGCGAGGGGCAAACTTCTCTGGGGTGCAACTGTGTAACCATCTCCGGAACAGGTGAAAGGCTCAGGATTGCCGGCAGGTGTGCTCTCTGTTCCAGGTCGTACCCAAACTGCATCTACAAAAGACGAGTTGGACAAAAGGCGAGTGCACTTTAGCAACTCTGAGTCCAAATGTGGCGCAAATTTGCTGCTCGCTAGTTGGAACATCACAAGCTCTTCTGATGGCTGGACCAAAAAAATGTACAGAACAATCCGGAACGATCCCAAGAAAAAAAGCACTCATAATCAGACTCAAGCTGTGAAGACCATAAGTTCACTCTAAGCTACTCAGACTCATACTCAGACCATAAGCACAAATCGCTAAGTTCACAGCAGCTGATACTGCCCTAGCGTGCTCGCCATCGTGGGCAAGCCGCCAATCAACCAGCAAGCAGCTGGATACTTCCTCCAAGGCCATCACGCTTCGCCATCTGGAAGGCCATCACTACACGTCCCACCGAGGGAAAAAAACAACGATGCGAACTTCAATTTTGTTTCTTTGTTAAATTGCTTTGTTTGTATTTTTGCTTGTTTTGTTTGGCTTTTGTTTGGCTTTTGGTCTTTTGTTTGTTTGTCTGGTTGCTGTTGGTTGGTGTTTTTTGGGTGGCTAGGTAATAACTTGCTCGGCCGGTCAGTGGGTGATGATACACAGTGGGTTTTTGTAAATGCCGCACTGCTTGTTCCGCAACCACGACTTGGGACATTCCAAATTGAGTGGGTGCATTACTCTGGTCAGCATCATGTCATAATGCCCCAGAATATGCTTCCCCAGTCCAGTGGTACCTATTAAGCCTTCCCGTTCACACGGGAGTCTGAACATAAAAAGGCAGTACTCTCAGTTGCCGAAAAACTAAAGAGGTAGTAGCCAACCATCGCATATAGTTTAAGCAATGTGGCTGTGGGTCAAAACCCTGTACCCCTGGTTCCCCATCATTAACCATTGTTTTTCCTATAGTTTGTTGGGTGTTAACCACTATTATTGGTTGGTTAATATTGACCCACAACCATGTTCAAGCATAGCTGATGGTTCGTAGATATGCAACATCTCGGGTACAAATTACCTCTCCCAAGATCGCTTTTGTATGCTTGAAACACTCAAAGAAAATTTCAGCCCGGCTCTCAGTCCCAAATCTATGGGTCATATCGAAGGGCCTACAAGTGGTGTCCCAACTGGTAATTTCCCCGATGGCTTGACAATGACCAATATGCATTTATTAATTATCAATAGAAATGTGTATATATATTGATCGTTGGATAGTTGGATATAGGAGTTATATATAATATAGACTATAGTTCATCATCAACATGAACCATCAACAAGCCAATGTACCAATATCGGAGTCTTCTTTGATGCTTGGGGACATCCAGTCCCACTTCTGGACAGTGCAACATTGGACTTCCCACGTTGATGGTTTTTGATCGGTCTCCCAAGGAACACCCCCTGGGATATTTGGCTGTGGCAATCCAGAGCGGCGATCAGTGGGAAGACACTTCACCATTGATGAAGTTGCTACAGTTCCACTTGCACATGCCCCCATCCAGGACGGGCACCGCTTATCCCCACATCACATCCATTTCATTGGAGTTGTGACATCGGGCCGCGCGAATTTCATGCAGAAGAAACGTATTCATCACTAGCAGGACTCACCGGAATCTCTGAATGCTCCACTCTTGGGACAGTGAGTGTATATCATCAGCCAAGGTTGGCGGGCTGACAGGCTAAGCTTTAAAGCTGCTTGCTGGGCAAAGTATCTTGACAGAATTCTCTGAATGCTTTAGACATTTCTAGGCACGGGTGCTGGATGTTCGAATGGATGTGCTTTCTGAGATCGCATTTATGACCAAATCACCACTGGCAAATGTCTCCATCTCATTCCTCACATTGCCATCCAAGCATCAACATACACCCGATAGGTTGACTACTGTTACTGCCGCTACTAACCACCACAATCACCTCTGCTACTGCTGCTGCTGCATGTGTTGCTCCTACTGATTCTGCTGCATGCTACGACAACTCCCTGTCTTCTCATGATGGCTTTGGCCCTCTCAGCTCGCGTTTTAATATGGGTCACCATGCGCATGAGAGCTGGATGTTTTGCTGCTAGAAGATTTTGTGGAAATACATGGTCAAAAACTGCCAGAACCCATGGCTATAATGACCATGGTAAATGATGGTGAACAGCCGTCGTGCAAAAAAGTAATTGAGGATCGTGCTGCATACTTCACCGTAGTTCGCAGGTTGTTGGTTGTTTTATCCAATCATTTGGTATTTGGGCAAGCTGCTTGGTCTCAGCTACTACAGCAATCAACATTGGGTTGCCAATCAATTATTTCCCCTCAATATTCAACACCCGGGAGGGCCAACAAAAGTACCTGGGATGACAGGGCAGGTTTACAGTAATATTAGGCGCAATAAACAATTTGTTGCTCTCTCTGAAACCAATGCACTGGATTAAGTACTCATGGATCATATACCTCATGGTTTCGAATTCCAGGTTAAGGTGACCAACCATCAAATCATACCATATACAGTACAGTAGTTGGTTGCACATTTATGCCTTGTATGTTTCTTGTTGGTTATACCTTGGTGGTTATAACCCATCTCCCCAAAATTAGTCAATCAGAACCAGCCATTCTGGAGAAACGAAATGTTTAAAGCCACCAACTAGTACTTGTTTAACCATTACTATTGCTGGTTATCATCCCCTATTTTTAAGCATTACCAAGCATAGCTGAGCATAGAAAAAAAAAACACATGGTTTCCCCGATTAATTAGTCACCATTATCACCATAGATATCCATGGAAAATCTCATGGTTTTCCCATGTTTTCCCCTATTCTTAACCATTGTCAATGGCTATAACTTGAAGCTATAACCCAAATATACCATGGCTAAAAGCCATCCCCTATTCAACACGGCTGGCTAACAACCAAATCTGGTTGGTGGTTTCAACCCCTATGATATGATATAGTCCACCAAACAATTGTTAATAACTACTAGGGAAAATAAAAAATGTTTGAAACCACCACGCGGTCTTGATCCCTGGCGCACCCCCAGCAAAGCCGTGGCCGAGCGTGGTTTGAAACCACCAACCAGTAAATCATATCCAAATATTTGACCAACCGCTGAGTTCAGATCTCTGCTGACTCCTGCACTGCTCTGCCACCCCTCAAAGTCAGCTGAAGTTTGTCGCGACAAAATTGCCACGGCCTAGTAGAAAGGCACCACAGTGGCACGGTGGAAGTGGAAACGTCCCAGGGGTGTAGGCCATCGTTAGGAATGGTTTAGTCATGGAGATAAGGGCTTGGAAATCATAATTCATGATAGTTACCTGCTCCGGCTGATAGCAACTTGATTCCCACATCGTGCTTCTGAAAATACTCCCATGATTCACGTACAGGTTGTCTCAATGATGAGCAAAATGATCTACAGTCACCAACAAAATCAAGTGGCAGAATTCTGATAGCATAATAATCACCAATGACGCTTTCCAACAATCCATACCATCCGGTAAACTAACATGGAAATGGAAAATCCACCAATTATTAATAGTTTCCCAGGGTTTCTCTACGAAATAGGTGATTTTCCATTGCTATGTTAGTTTACCAGGGTGTAACAAATGACGCTGTCGCAAACGAATCTCCTCTTTGGTCCAAATCGCACGAAAGGATCCGCAACACTGTCGACCGCAAGACTGCACAATGTCACAACCATTGGGTTTCTCAAGAAATCAACCATTTGTTGGATATTGTAATGTTGGTTTCTGATTAGTGTAACCCCCCCTAAAGTAATGAAAATAGATGAAACCAACAGGTAGATACTAATCAGAAACCAACATTAGTATTGTCGTTCTTCTCAATCATATCTAATTACGAATTATAACCATGATTCCCTATGATATCCATGATTCATCATCACATACCACAATTCTCAACCATGAGTAAAACCATGAAGTGACCATCATCTATCATGATCAACTACTATTAAGTACTATGAATACCATGATTGGGCAAGGACAATTGTTATGAATACTGAAGAACTACTATCATGGACTATACCCATTCTCATCATCAAGGCATTACCATTAACTCACTATTGATGTTCACCACAACTGAATACTATTGATCATTATTAGCCATGGACAAACAGTTGTGATGAACCTATCCATGGATTAACCAAGCCATGGATAAACCACTATTCAATACTATTAAGCATGGTGGTCACCTACTGCATAATTGAATGCTATCAAATACCATGATGATCATAAACTAATAAATCGCTATTGATGATAAACCCCTCTTAAATACATACTATCAACCATCAATGTTATAAAATACCATAAACCGTGAATATTGTTAGATACCACTAATCATGATCAACTACTATCAAATACTCTTGACCATCAATGGTATTGAATACAAGTAACTATGATCAACCACCATCAAATTCTATCAGCAACTATTACTATCAAATACGATTGACCTTGATCTATTAAATACTATTAGCCATCAATGGTATCAAATACTATTGACCAAGATCAACCACTATTGAATACCATGAACCGTTGATACTCTTAAATACTATTAACCATGATCAACCACTATCAAATACTACCAACTATGATCATGAACCTTGGCCACCACCCGTGATTCAGCTGGCGAAGCGTAAGCCCGGGCCTAAATGCTGGTACTTTTGGGGGCACCCCGGGTCCTCAGTGCACGAAAAGCCTCACTGGGTATCATGGGGTTAGCCATACGATGGGGTTGGCCATATGATGGGGTTAGCCATATGGAGGGTTCTTAGAATGGAAGTACCCTCAAGACGAACGGTTTATTACCATAAATGGCTATACTTGTGTATTACTATAAATGGTTACTATGAATGACTAATATTGGATGATTTGCGGGTCCCCTATTTTGAGGAACCACCCATATCCTTATCGATGATTAGCGATGATTAGGGGTTAATGGTTGGTTCATGTTTGGTGAATGGTTTGCTTAATGATTGGTTTATGATGATTAATATAGTACAATGATAGTGAATCGTGGTTGATTGTGATTGAATGATGGTCAGTTGTATAATGATGATCATGATGATTAAGTAATTATACAATGAAAATGATAATTCACGTTGGATGATACTGCCTAATCCTGCTTCATACTTAACTACTGACCATACGCAGGGATTTTTAACCTAGCAAAGCAAACAAAAACATACATAGATTTTCACAAATAGTGTCCCGAACTTCCACAGTTGTCCTTGTTTTGAAATTGCTCGGAAAGTCTTCGCGGGATGGTGGTGGTTATCACGATCATCATTTTCATGATCATGAAAGGATAAAGGATCATGGTGATGAGTAGGAACAAAGATTGGTGGTGGTCGTGATGGTGGTGGCGGTGGAAGTGTGATCTTTTTCGAGCGGATAGAACCAGAAATACGCCTCTGTGCCCGTCTGCTGTCTAATTAAAACCCTAGCAACCTGCTGTGAGCATCCCTGCAATGAACAGACTGGTCAAGTCATTGTGAAGTGCTTGTGAACAAGAAGCAGTTCCAAAACACTTCACTTTTGAAAGCTCGAGCTTGGAATCTTTCTAGACTCAGGGAAGAGTCTCCAAAAACTGGTCAGCTGGTGAGGCGCAGCACCAGCGACCACGTGGCGCAGCCAGGGCTCTGGTTCTCGTAGGTCACCAACAGTCTGGTCGCATTGCCTGCACACTGTTGAGCGAAGCCCAAGAGCGGTTTTGGGATTTCACGTTCATCACTACTGGCCTGGCTACATGGGATTACCCTGTCCCTGTGGCAAACTCTTCCGGAAGCTACCCGCATTTTCCATGTCAAGCTAAGAATCACCGTATTTTCTATGTCAACAAATGCTAAACACCATGCATCAATGATGGATTTTTCCACGCCGGGTGAGTTCACCACTTGGTAAACTGGCGGTGTGAAGCCACACCCAAGAGCTGGGATGGTTGGCAACCGCGGCCATGGAAAGCCAAGAATTCTGGAGCATGGTGGTTTCTCTAGGCATAGGGGCACCCCTCAATCAGCCAATTTTAGCTATTTAGAATCATAAACCATCCATTTTTGGGGTTCACCTATTTTGAGAAACCCTCACAGAACCATGTACAATAGAGTTATGGCATTCACCGGGTTTTGACCAACAACAATAGGGATGCTAGAAGACCTTTCAAGCTACAGCTATTGATTCACTTGTTTTAGTACTCAGTTGCTGCCAAGTATTGCCCACAGTGGGCTAGTTCGCTGATAGGGGTACCCCAAAATCATCGAGTTCATTGGTCATGTATATTCAATTACTGTATACTCATTTATATGTCATATAAGTAGCCCATCTGCATCCCTTCTGCGAGTTGGCCCTTGGGGACCGTTGAACGAACGATATGGACGACCACTCGAGGTCTGGTCTAGTGACATGCCTAGGTAAATCTAAATGATGCAGCAGGATATCTATGCTGTCATTCAAATGGGATGACCCCCTGACACTTGTGGACCAACAGCTGGATTGAGAAAGCCATTGCTCATGTTAACCATCATCGTTGCCTGCTCATTGTTCACCGTCACTACTCATCATCACTCATGACTTCATGAACCATCATCATTGTCCAACTTAACGACCATCACTACTCATCATCACCCACCACGAACCATCATCATGGACTCATTACCATGAGCAACTGGTTGGTGGTTTCAACCCCCACGAAACATAGTAGTAAACCAACCATTTGTTAACAATTACCTGGGGAAAATGAAAAAATGGATTCATGAAACCACCAACTGGTAGTTACCCTAGTGAACTAACCCAACGGCTATAGCTGGTGAACGGGGCCCGGCCCACCATGACTAACTCTCATCCCTCCTGTAGTATCCCCCGGGGCTGTTGGTTCGGTGCAGCTGTGCGGCTGATGTTGGCGTTGTTGTTCTGCGTGGCCGAGTGGTTTGGCCCATGGAAGGTGCCCGCGGGGAAGTAGGGATAGAACCTGAGCGGCGGTTTCCCCAGGGCGGGGTTGGGACATGTTGGGACCCTGTGGCATGGCGCTCCTCGGTCACTAACGCAACAGGGTTAGTGGATGGTTAACAACGGTTGAAAATGGTCTGATTGATGGGAAATTGATGGGAAATTGCTGGCTAATTGATGGTTAATTGATGGGAAATTGATGGTTAATTGATGGGAAATTGATGGTTCATTGATGGGAAATTGATGGGACGTTGATCTTCAACTGATGATTAATACATACTAGCTGTAGTAATGGTTAGGTGGTGGCTATTTGATGGTCATAATGCTGGCTAGTTAAAACGTGCCGCCCTACAAGATGGTGAATAACGATGGCTGACTTGATGCTTAATTGATGGTTACGGCGATAGTTTATATGGTTGATGAGTAGTTAATTAATGATGCTTGATATATCCTGATGCGTAAGTAGTTGGTTGTCTGTGATACTTCATGGATTGATATTGATGATGAAGATATCCGTGAGCAGTGGTTCAGAACGTCATGTTGGTGTTCAAGACCGACCTGTGACAATAAGCCGTTTCAGTCTTTATGTTCCATATCAGAGATTCTGCTCAACAAAATTCTCATTAAACTTCAATTGCAGCTACGGGATATCCCTTTCAAGAGCCCTTGTTCGGCAGGAAGACTAATCCGTGAACTCCTCTGAACGCATGCAGATCAAGCAAGAGGTGATATGGACCCGGTGAAATTGGAAACCGCCAACTCATGGTGACTCACTGTGTCTATGCCCATACTGGCGTTACTACTCAAGGTTTAGGCCACAATGGAATGGTTAAAGTGCTGATGGCCGTCAGCAAAAGTTAACAGTGTAGTCATTGTCAAACACTGCAAAGCGATGGCGTGGATCACCGCTCAAGATACGACGATGAAAGAAATCCTCAGTAGGTAGGTCTCAACAGGGCGAAATCCAACAGTTCACGAGATATCTGAAGCGCCTGGAATCATGCGGCAGGTCATGTGCGTGTGTGTGTCTGTGTCGGTTTGGGGTGATCTGATATGGCCAGATGCCGGATACATGCGATTGTTCATAATTGCAACCAAGAAAGTAAGTGTGCTCTGTTCTAGGAGCTCTAGATGGATCTCTGCTCGGAACATGCACTAACCACTACACCTTGAGATGGGCAGGCGGGCATCGGCACCCCTTGTATTTGCCAAGGAACTTTCCGACATTGAAGTCACAAGGAGGGTCTGTCAGGATAGGTTGATCTGGATATTTCCTGATGGCTGAGTCAGAAAACCAGCCGAGGTGAAGAACAAGCCATAGTCGACCAGGCATGATATTCCCTCACCATGATTGCTTAGATGTCGCTTTGATGCCTCGTGCCTCTACTCTTGTTGGTAAGATCGGGAGGTTTTAGAATGTTGGTCGATCAGAACACCCCACTGGTCAACAAGCTCTCTCTGGTCGGTGGTTTCAACCCCTATGAACAATATTAGTCAGCCAACCATTTGTTAACAACTACCAGGGAAAAATGAAAAATGTTTGAAACCACCAACCAGCCCTTGATAAGCGGGTTTACCCACCTATAAGTGCGAGGAGTTTCTCAGCAGCTGGATCAGCCACAGGAAAACCAATGGGAAGTGCAAGTTTTTCGTGGTCGGTTGCTGTAAGGATTCCGGGGCAATGGACGATGATGATGATGATGGTGATGATGATGACGATGATGATGATGATGATGATGGTGATGATGATGATGGTGCTGATGATGATAGTGATGATGAATATTATGATGATGATGATGATGATGATGATGACAACAATGACGATGGTGATGGTGATTATGATGATGATGATGATGATGATGATGAATATTATGATGATGATGATGATGATGGTGATAACGATGATGATGATGATGATGGTGATGATGATGGTGATGATGGTGGTGATGATGATGGTGATGATGATGATAGTGATGATGATGGTGATGATGATGATGATGGTGGTGATAACGATGGTGATGATGATGATGATGATGATGATGATGATGATGGTGATTATGATGATGGCGATGATGATGGTGATGATGATGATGATTATGATGATGATGACGATGAGCATGATGATGAGGATGACTATGAGGATGATGATGATGATGATGATGGTGGTGATGGTGATGATGATGATGATGGTGATGATGATGCTGATGATGATGATGATGAACATTATGATGATGATGATGACGATGATGACGATGATGGTGATGATGATGGTGATGATGATGATGATGATGATGACGATGAGGATGGTGATGATGATGATGATGATGACGACGATGATGATGGTGATGATGATGATGGTGCTGATGATGATAGTGATGATGAATATTATGATGATGATGATGATGATGATGACAACAATGACGATGGTGATGGTGATTATGATGATGATGATGATGATGATGATGCTGATGATGATGATGATGATGATGATGATGACAACAATGACGATGGTGATGGTGATTATGATGATGATGATGACGACGATGATGATGGTGATGATGATGATGGTGCTGATGATGATAGTGATGATGAATATTATGATGATGATGATGATGATGATGATGATGACAACAATGACGATGGTGATGGTGATTATGATGATGATGATGATGATGATGATGATGATGACGATGATGACGATTACGATGATGATGATAGTGATGCTCCTCAACACATCAATCTGTACCTGCGATCATTTTTCCCATGTGGTTGTGGGTCATTGTGGGTCAACCCCCGTTCACTCAACAGGTCGCCATGACAAGAATCGAAGTCAACAGGAGACCACTCTTTAGTTGTCATATTGATCCAACCAGTCTGAATGAGCAGCTACAACCAACCAATCTTGGTTGCTGAAACATGTCTGCGGTGATGCGATACATCCAAGGGTAAACTAAGCACAAGGGTGCGTTTGCAAGTCTCACCTACCAGAAGAGTATCAACGCAGTCCCACGTGTTTTTGGTGTTCATCATTGGGCGTATCATGGCGTATTACAATAGCCATTATAGCTGACGGTATACTGATCTTCACCAACAGCACAACAACCACCGGATTTCCGCTCACCACGCTGCTCACAAAATATCCAGGTATTTCACAAGCCCAACATGATCTACAGACAAACCCCCCAACGCCATGAACTATTCACTGTTGAACATGGTGAACACAATATAAGTTTGCCCATGATTGACAATGGTGAACTATGGATCGCGGGGCAAATGTCCCATTCACCAATTCTGGGGCATGAAGTCAGCTGATCCACGTGCGAGATGAACATTGCTGTGGATCACAGTTCATTCAGTGCTGCCATCTCCGTATGTGGGCGGGTATGTGGGCCCTACAGGGTGGTACCACCTAGTCATAAGTTGGTTTAAAAGCCTCCTAAGTACACTTATATTCTACAAGTGGTATCCACCTAGTCATAAGTTGGTTTACAAGCCTCCTAAGTACATTTACATCTGCTATCACTGGTATTAAGTACACTTATATCTGCTATAACTGGTACTACCCTCCTTTCCTTCCCCCTCTTGCGACTCACGGCTGCGACGAAAGCGTCGCTTCGAACATCTGCTTGACCTTGTCCACACGCTTCTGGCAGGCCTCTGAATCGTGGATATTGTCCTCGGTGGGTGGCTTCGCCACCCCCAGCAGAAAAGGTACAAAGGTTGAACCCATGGTTAGAACCATCAAAAATGGTTGATAATAGAGGATAATAACTACCAACAATAGTGGTAAAACAACTAATATGCTGGTTTCAACGCCCATGAAAAATAGTGGTCATTATATAATGTTTATTAGTGAAAATAAGCAAGCAACCACCAGAACTGGTTGGTGGTTGACCCAGCCACATGAAAAATATGCTTGTCAACCAACCAATTGTTGATGATTATCTAGTGAAAATAAAAATGTTTAAAACCACCATCCAGTAAAGATATAACATCACTCAACAGCGGATATATGTAACATCCCTTCACAGTGGTCGATTGATATGTTTTACCCCTGTCATGGATAGCGATCGTTTGATGTTTGTTAGCTTGTGCAGTTCCATTTGAGAGCAAACTCAGAACAAATTCTTGGACAATGTCCAAATGCGAATTCAAGCAAGAACTTTGAACAAACGACAATGATAAGCACCTTTATTGCCCATGAATCAATTGATTTACCACCATTCACCATCATCAGGTGCTAGTTCCTATAACAGCACCTGCCAAAGGTTGGAGGCTTGTCTCATAAGAATTGTGGTATATGCAGTTACCAGCAGGGATCATGCGCGAGAAATTGGTTCTTGAATGTTCCTCGTACTAAACGGCGGTCTTTGCTATTCCAGGGAGAAGAAATGGTTTCATTTAACTGGTTTTAGAATTCTTTGAGAACTTGGTTCCTGATACTAAACATCATGCTAATATATAGAACAAACTCTGGAAGAATAACCATACCAAATAACATATCAGAAAAGGAAAAACCCCTCAAATGATTCATCCGTCCCCCAGTCACCACCCCGTGAGTCACTGACATTGGGGTCCAGCTTGAACCTGACCCCAAAAAAAAGATCGATCTTGACGAGGCAACATTTTCAGTGTGCAGCCCAGCTTCCCAGAAGTGCAGCTTGGTACCTTTGTCGTCCTTTCTGCTATACTCTCGACCTCCGCCTGATGCCCAGCACTGCTCAGCTTGACGGGTGCCTCTCCGGAAAGCCCACCTTTCAACAAAAGAAGCGGCCTTTGGATTCTTGGGGATAGATTCGGGATAGCCTGTGCACCTCCAACATTATCCAGCCCATGGAAGATATCAACCACCAAATTGAGATACTGAGATTTCAGGTTCAACAAACTGCTCATTAATAAAGCTCCCTCACAGGTATTGGTTGTATGACCAGTGTCAACGGGATACCCCTCAGGTAGGGTTCATCAGTTCGTTTCCAGCGGCAGCTAAGCACCACGCCTTCAACGAGATCTTCTAAGCTGGTGATGTTTTCAATGTCACCTTGGAGGGACAAGCACGGCTGCAGTGTCATCGAAGATCATGATTTACACCACCTGGTCGAGGGGGTGAACCATCAACACCAGGCACTATGTAAGGCTAGGGTCTAGGATGTGTTAACAATGCTTGCTGATGGTCAAGAGTGGCGCACGGGACAAGAGCCAAGAACAACCAGCGGAAAAACCATCCGATACGGTCCGGGGAATAATGAAATCCTTTGCATTGATGATAAGATCATCGACAGTTTGAGGCCCCTTATTTACCATGATTTAAACAGAAGTATGATGCAATCAGATAACTCAAGCATGGACTTAGTACCGTGCGGTATCAAACACATGTTGCGGTAAAGAGCTAGTTCAAAGAGGAAAAAACAACAATGCTTGTATGGGGGTTTCTCAAAATGGGGGACCCAAAAAATGGTTGATCTAGTATCAATTATTCATAAACTGATGCTTTGGGTGTCCCCTCTGGCTTGAGAAACCACCAAATGGTGTAGCACCAACGTGCCTCAAGCTGGAACCCAACGTAAGCGTGGCACCCTTGCTCGCGATCCAGCAGCGAAAAAGCCCGGGCGAGGTCCCAGCGCGGGACCCCAGGTGGATGATCATAGCCGGGGTATGCCCTAAAAGCCAACTTCTTTTCCATTAAAATGGTCACCCCCCCAATGAATCAACCTAGGGTTTTTCAATCCTGGGTAGACATGAGTGTTTATCTTCCACGTCTCACCTCTCCTTTACCTTGATATGGACTTCGAGAATAGCGAATCTTCAGTCAGTAAAATCATCTATGGGAATCAGTTTCTCAAACGGATTCAAATTTCATATTTCATCCGTTGGCATCTGGCCTGCGGTCAATTCAACGCTGTATTTTCGATACCAAGCGCCATAAATGACTGGTTTCATGGTACCTCATGATGATTACAAATGGAATATAGGTGGTGGAATGATGAGGACAACTATTTTCTACCTGACTGCACAAATAACATGATGGTCGCATTTGATAAACCCCTGGTCTCATCGTCATCTCCATCATTCTCCATCACCAACATACATGGTGGACCCCAAATTCGTGGTTTCCCTGCCGAGATGATCCAAATGAAGGTTGGTACCCGCCAACATTACAACATCACTGTCGTTCTCTGTTATCCCATTAAAGATCATCACTTTGCGTGGAGTAATGGAGATACCAAACCAAAGTTGCAGTTGCACCAATGTAGCAGCAGCCCAACGGACAAACGATGGCTCCCTGTACCGGTACACTCACGGATCATTGAAAGGTCCCTGTTGAATGATCCGGTGATGTGAAACTACATCAAACTTCTTGAAAACTTCAAGCCATGACGCCACCTTAAAATCATGTAAAACCTTCTGGCTTTGGAATCTACTGCTACCCAAACAATCACCACCAATGCCGGCAACCACAACGAAAACGACGACAACCCCATCTCCCCTTGCTTACCCTTCACCTGCAGATCAAGGATCAACAAATCAACCGGACAAGGCACTGATTCTCAGCTCACCCACTTTCTGATAGGTGTAGGTGCAGGTCCATTCACCTACGTTCAGGCTGCTGGTGGCAAGCACTGCCTGCCCGGAAGGGGCGTATCCTCAGGGGTTACATCCCTCTAAGTGCAGCAATCTCCGCAATCTCCCAGAATCATCCAGCAATAAAGGAATAGGAGATCCATGGAGATCCAACTAGAATTACCCCTTATTTTAGATGGTGAATCACTAATTATTTGTCGATAAACTGATGGTGGCTGATCAATATGGAAATACCATTGCTGATTTCTCAAACTACAAACATCAACAAAATTCATCGCCAACCGCCAACCAAAAACCGGCTAACTACCAACACGATTGTGAAGCACACAATTCAAAGGGGTGATTTCAGCAAGTATATGTTTGGTGTGTATATATATATATATATATATTCATAAGCTAGCTGTGGATCAAAAACGGATTCCCCATCGTGAACAAGAACCGGATCTTCTTTGTTAGGGTATCCACCTGCACACTTTTGTTGACATTTGGTTCTGCTCGTCCCCACGTAACCAACTGGAAATACAAACATGCTTTGGTCAAGAAGGAATAAATTGTTACAGGGAGCCATGCACCAATACCTGCTCTCGACACCGAGCTGTGCTCCTTCCAAAGAATACAAAACCCTTCTGCCCAGTACAAGCATGGTAAATGCATGTGTTCAAGACTTGGCAATCTGTTGACGTGCTGTTGCGACTGCGCAAGGAATTACTATCTCTCATGTTCTGGCGCTACTTTGGATCAAGACTAGTGTGACATTGAAGCCCTCGACACCTTGAAACCACGCGAGTTGAGAGGTCGCTTGTTTTGTCCACCCGATAAGAGGTACGAGCATCTAAATATGCATAATGAATCATAATGATCAGCATCAAAAATCATATAAACTCTAAATAAATGTAAACCCATCAATCATGCCATATCAATCAACCCATCCATCAACCCACCAACCAACCCACCAACCAACCCTATGAACCAACCCACCAACCAACCCACCAACCAACCCCTATGAACCATTGCTATTGTACCTGCTCGCTCAACTCGCGCCTGTGGGCACCACGCCCAGGGGACAAGCGCCCGTGGGCTCGTCATCGGTGCAATGTCCTGTGCCAAGCGAGTGATGCGCCAGGCCGTAATGAATGATGGTGGGATGAGGTGGTTAATGATGTTTTATGGTGGTGAATGATGGTTAGTAGTGTGGTTTCTTAGTGTTATGATGGTTTTATGTTTGATGATGGTTAGTAGTGTGGTTGATGACGGTTAATGATGGTGAATGATGGTTAAATGATGGTGGGATCCGGCGGTAAATGATGGTTTCTCAAGCCATTGGGTGCCCCAAAGTTATGGCTGGTTTATTGCTATAAATGGTGTATATCAAGGATGATTTTGGGGGTACGCCTAGTTTGAGAAACCACCAAATGATGGCGAATCATGATGGTGGGATCAGGTGGTAAACGATGGTGAAATGATGGTGGTAATCATATCATGGTTAATGATTGGTGGTAAATCATGACTTGTGATGGTGGTTTGTAGTGGGGTTAACGAGGTAATATGGTCAATGATAGTGGTTAATGGTGGTGAATTGGTGCTGATGATTAGTATATGGGGGGAGTTCTCCAAACGGGGGACCCCAAAGTTGTGGCTGGTTTATTGCTGTAAATGCTTAATATAAAGGATGATTGGGGGGTATCCCTTCTCTTGAGAAACACCCATATTATGATTAATGATGATGGTTAGCAGTGGGATTAATGAGGTAATGTGGTCGATGATGGTGAATCGTGATGGCTATAGTAGCTAATGATTGATTGATGGTTGATAATGGTTGATCACTGATACTTGGTAGTGAGGGCCCGTAGTTGGGAATGATGGTCGATGGTTCACCATGATGCATGATGATGGCTGATCATAATGGCGAAAAAGTTGATTGTGATAGCCAATGATTCTAATCACGATGGTTGATAGTGACGGTGTCTAGGGAATAATGATTCGTGATAGTTGATCTTGGTCAATGATGGTGAAAAATGCACGGTCCCTCAGTGTTGCCACATTCTCAAGGAATACCGGGATAATGATAATGATGGTGTATTTTTGATTCATACACCCATGCTCAGTCTTGATGGTGGTCAATGATGGTTTGTGATGATTGAGTAACGACTGCTTCCCCTCTCTTGAACAATGTCGCAGAAGTCCTGAGAGAGGTCATCCCAGTCAGGCATTCATGACTCAGCGATAACTCAGGGTAAACAACAGCGTAGTTCAAAAGTGCAAAAAACATCAAAATCACTATTGTGATGTTGGAAGCAAAGTGTATACAGTGTAATCACTTTGTCATTACAGCGATCAACAGTGTAATCACTTTGCAACAGTTGATGGTTGTTGGAAGCAAAGTGTATACATATTTCCTTGGCACGAGAGAATGCCCAAAAGGACGTGTATATGTGTTCCCCACGGCCCACAGTCATTTTGCGGGTGAGAGATGTCACCATCATGGTTTCTTCAGTTGGTTATCGTTGATTGTATCTCTGCCATTATCTCTTATTCTGGGTTTCGGTGGATCCATCCCCATTAAATCCCTGTGCTTGCTAGTTTGTTGGCTATGAACCTTTCTGAGGATGTTAGTTTGTCGGTGATGTAAACCCCTGAAACCATCCGAGTGTTGCTGCCGAGCCATGCCAGCCCTTGCCTTCTTCCGCCAAGCTCTTTTCGCTGCTCCGGATCTTCGATGATGGCAGCAAAAAATGGAAATGAGAAGACCAAGCAGCGTAGTGCACCCAACTTTAACCACAACTTCAATCGGCTGGCATATGGTGGGTCATGTATAACCCAAACAGGAGTAGTTCGCATCACAACAAACACGAGTTCGGTCACTTGCCGGATGTTCACCAGGGGTAATTCAAGGGCACTGACCCTTGGCCATATCACCAAAGAAATTGCGGCATGCCACATGTTCACCAAACACAATGGTGCTTCCAGATCGTCCACATCAGTGGGGAATGATCAGAGATGGTCATTTCTAGCAAAGAGGACAACCAACAACACTCATGATTCGGGCACAGAAAATCATGACCACCAAGGAATGGTGACATATACTGACCATTGTCAATAACTATGGACTATTAATCACAGCAAAAGGCATCATCGACGAGGATTCTTAATCGAATAAGACTCGCCACCACTTTGGATGGCTCGGCCTGCGGATTTTCCCTCCGCTATCACCACTTTGGATGACTCCGGCTTCGCACGGGTTGGACGTTCGGCTGTGAATAGACTTGGGTATGGATCAATAAGCAACCATCAACCATTCACCAACCATCAACCACTAACCATTGTTTCCCCACCAAATCAGTGTAATTAAACATGAAACATAAATTGGTGTTTCTCAAAATTTCAGTACCCTCCAGCCATCATCAAGTTTATGTTTATGAAGCATTGATAATAGTCAACCAACCATAAGTTTGGGGTTCCCAATTCCAAGAAAGCATCGAATCAACCACCCAACTTCCAACCAACCATCCAAACAAACATCCATCAGCAACCATCAACGACCATCAGCAACCATCAACTGGCTTGAGAAACCACCTGTAGCTGGTGTATATCCCCTACAATTGCTGTTCTTATCGCCTATGATTGATTGCCATCCAAATCTAAGAAAACATCAAATGGCTGTGGGTCAGTTCACCCTGTACCCCTAGTTCCCCCATCACTAACCATTGTTTTCCCTCTGAAACTGTTGGCGATCATCCTCCATGAAAGTTGGCTGATTCACTGCTTGACCCAACTCACCATATAGTTGGTACATCTCCTTGTATTGTTGCTGACTATCCAGCTACTTAACCAGCTAGTTAACCATGAAGCATCGACCTTGAACCATCAACCATTGACCATCAACCATCAACCATCAACCACTGTCCATTTACCATTGACCATCAACCACTAACCAGCTAGTTTAACGACTAGTTGTTGCCCATCCCCTGGAAAATGATATTAACAAACTACAGGGGTAGGACAAAAGATTGGAACAAAATAGGGCCCCTGACTGCAGAGCCTTTCCCCATAGAATCCTACAAGTTGAAGATCTCACTTCATGCCTAGGAGCTGGGGGCGGAGGAATTACCACCCCGAACTAAATCTATAGTATTATAATTTAGTTCGGGGTGGTAATTCCTCCGAGGCTGTCCTTATTGTGAAAACTGATGGACACGATTCTCTCAGAAATTCTTTAGAACCAGACGGGTTTGTTCCAAAACTTTCTTCCTCCTGAAGTAGTTGACCAACCACCCAACCATCCAACCCCTCAACTCCCAGCCCTTGCCACAGGGCTCATGGCACCGGCTTCACTGCCACCAGCTGCGTCGACTCGCGTCCCTGGCCCCAGAAGGCTTCAGCATGGCCTGGGTGTCGCGCCTCACGGGCAAGAAGGACCTGGAAGCCAAGGTCCTGCGATGGAAGTGGTGGGGTGGAGCGGGTGGAGCGGTGGATTGGTTGGTTGGTGGATGGCTGGTTTTGGTGAATGGTTTTGTTGGTGAATGGTTGGTGAATGAATGGCGAATAGATGGTGAGGAACTTGTGATGATGCTTGGTTGGTGGGTTGGTAGATGGGCTGGTGGGTTGGTTGGTGGATGGGTTGGTTGGTTCGTGGTTGATTGGCTGGTGGGTGGGTTCGTTGGGTGACTAATAAGCCAAACAAGCAACGATAAGCTTGGGATATACCCACCAACAACTGGTTGGTAGGTTGGTGGGTTGGTCATTGGTTGGCTGGTTGGTCGGTGAATGGTTGATGTGTTGGTCAATAGGTTGGTTATCATAATGGCTGAACATGGTTGAACAACCATTGGTTGATGAACGGTGGTTGGTGAATAGTTCGTGAATGTTTGATGGTTGGTGAATGAATCGTGAATAGATGGTGAGTAAATTATTATGATGGTTGGTCGATTGTGAATTGATGGTTGATTGATCGTGAATTGGAATTACTAGGTATTATTTGCCATTGATAGTTGATAGTTGATTGATGGTAATAACTGATGACCAGACTAAGCAGTAGTTGATGGTTGACTGATGATTGATGATGCTTGGTCTAGTTGAGTTTATTGCTGTACTCCATGGCAAGATCCCAAGAATCGCCCAAAAACTGCCTGATATATGGTTTGTTTCTTACAATGGGGGTTCCCCAAAATGGGTGGTTTATTACTGTGAATGGTTGATAATTAAACAGAATGCTTTGTTAAACCTTTTGTATCAACAGACCAACCATTTTTGGGTGTTTCCTATGTTGAGAAACCACCAAAAAGTGGTTCGTTGTTGCTCATCCGTCCTCCAGGCTTCGTTGCATGAGCTCGGCAGTGGCACAATGATGATATGCACAGAAGCACTTCATGGCCTCCTCGTCCACGTGGACCTTGGATCAGCGACCGGTGAAGAACGGTGAATAGTTGGATTCCCTGAGGTACTATTCAAATACCAGCCTGGTTGCTGGTTGATATATTAGACTGTCAGCTCACCCTGGAACCAATACCCTCGTGAACATCCAAAAACTTGTCAGTGTTGGTGGGTTCACCTATACTGGTGTAGTTGGTAATTGACACATACCTCTTCCAACACAAGAATCAAACTGACAGGGATACCTAGACGTGCAGTCGGGGATAAGTTCACTGGGATATAAGCATAGAGAACAACCCTGCACGGATCTACTGGGTGGGTGAAGGGACCCCTTGAACCCAGTGCTACAGAATCTATCGCCAAAGATGCTGGTGGTCCAGCCAAGGAACCGGAGCCTTTAGCTCCAGCAAAAGCGATTTCAGGTTGAAGCCTTCTCCAGGCCAACGCCGGCCAGACCTCTGTCCTTCTTTGAACACTTCTCCTTGCGTGGCACGCCGCATGTGTTTTCAACCAGTCCCTCGGCTTTACCTGGGGGATGCTTTGCTCGTAGGTATAACCGAGTCGGTCATGAAGGTAGAACAGGCATCTGGAATGGGAGATCCACATGGGTCCCAAGCCATAGTGGGACCCCAAGTTCACCAATGGTTTCCAAGTTCCCCAATGGTTTCCGAGTACAAATGATGATTTTTTGATGGGTCCCATTGGTTTACCTTTGGTGGCACATACCCAAACGAAGTCGTGGATTTTTTCGGCTGTTGAAGGTGATTGCTGTCTTCCAACACAGGCCACCAAGTATGGCGAATCAGCAGAACCACACCAACAATTGCTGTCGTTCCAGATAGGAAGACTCAAAAAGATACAGTAAAGCTAGGCAACGAACGACTGCACCCATCCTCTCAAATAGGGCCAAACCTAATCCAATGACGTATGCAACGTATACATGTCTGTGTACTTCGCCTCCCGCACCTCCTGTGTTGAACCTCGGAATGACGTTAATCGAATCTGAGCGACTAACTGGCCTCACCGGCCGACAGCTACCAAGGCGCTCATGTGGCGTCCTACAGGGCACTCGGGTCCAGAGAAATTCGCATCGGGCGAGAACATGGTGATGCACAGCTTGCCGCCCGGGGCCAACAGATCCTTCATCGCCATCAGAGTCTTCTCGATGCTATCGCCTGGCCTCAACACAGAGCTTGCCAGTGACTTGGTATTAGCTAATTGCCACTGGTTATAACAATTAATATTGGTGGATAATAGAGGAACATAACTACCAACAATAGTCGTAAAACAACTAATATGCTGGTTGGTGGTTGAACCACCCCTATGAAAAATATGCTTGTCAACCAGCGATTTGTTAAATGATTATTAGGAAAATGAAAAATGTTTGAAACCACCAAACAGTATATACCTGATGGGTGTGCACATGTGTGAAATCATATAGGGTTGCAATCTAGAAACATGTATTGTCGACAAATGTAGATGTGTATGCCTCGTATGCATTGATGTATGGATGTAAGTAATCATAGGTGTGCAGGTAAGCATATCTACTTACATCCACATATATATTTTTTATAAGCGCAGCATACATCATCATAGACTTTATGGATATGGGATGATACAGGTCGAAATCTTGGCAACTCGGAGCGAAAGGTCCAAGAAATGCAACCAGCGCCTGGTTATCACCAAGATTCATCAACAGATTCTTCGCAATCCACGCAATACTCAATGAATAATCCTAGAAAGGTGTACTTCATGTTCTACGTCGAGTCTCCCGCCATCTTCTGCAACTTCACCCTGAAACCCTCCAACACCGCCCGCAAGTCAACCAACCCAACCAACCAATCCAAACAACCAACCAACCCAACCAACCACCTCTCATCAACCAGTCATCATCAAGCAGCACCTGCCACCACATCACCAGCCCACCCACCCATCCACCGCTCCAACGCTCCGCCCCAGTGGCAGCTGGTGCAGCACTTCGGACAGCAGGATGCCCGAGAAGCCTCCGGTCCTTGAGGCGACCGAGGCCTTGGCGGGTGACCAACCAGGAACGGTGGCTTGTAGGGTTGCGTCATGGTTGAGAACCCTTGGAATGGTTAGGGTGTTAGGGTGGTGATGTTGGGTAGGTTGGTTAGGTTGGTTAACAACAATGACTGACAAGGGTTTGTTGATAGATCGTTGGTGGACAATGGTTGGTGGGTGGGTTTTGTTGGGTCAATAACTAATAACCCTTAATTATATAGTGGTTGGTTGACAAATCGCTGATGGACAATAGTTGATAATGGACAATGCGAATAAACATATATGGCTAGATATGGCATAATATGGTTAAATGACCGTGAGCATCAAGAATGGTTGAATCCTTGATAATCCTTGTAACAATCATTGGTAAATGGTTTGTCGTTGACGCTTTTGGTTGATGGCCTTGGTTGATAATGGTTACATGGTTGGCTATCAACTTAACTACTGGAGATGAGAAGAATCAAGCTCTAAACATGGGGTTGATGCTTCAACCATCATTCACCAAGGACCTTATGATATTCAACGAGTGGAAATGGCCATGACCTGGCCCCCTTGGTTTATGGGGATCGCGACGATGAAGATGGCATCGGCATCCCATGGCTATCTAGTGCAACTTCCCGCAAGCTAAAAGATGGCAAAACCAATCCTAGGATGATGATGATGATGATGATGATGATGATGATGATGATGATGATGGTGATGATCATCATCATCATCATGATCATCATGATCGTAACGATGAAAATACAGCGATTGTCTGATACTATCTGCTAAAGATGGAACCGCACACATTGCGGTGACCAGGCAGCACAGCCGAGCAACTGCTTCACTGAGGTCTCCTGGTAGCCTTCCCCAAGCAGTTTGGACCCCTGGCAGTTTCAGTTCTTCCACCACGGTCAGATGCTCCCGGGCACAGTCGCAAGCCACAATCGAAACGACCTCCAGGCCAGAAATCTGGAGATGTTCAGAAGTCTATGGGTGATCGGAATCATCATCATCATCATCATCATCATCATCATCATCATCATCATCATCATCATCATCATCTTCATCATCTTCATCATCATCATCTTCATCATCTTCATCATCATCTTCATCATCTTCATCATCATCTTCTTCTTCGTCTTCTTCTTCTTCTCCTTCTTCTTCATCACGACCTGTATCATATCGCCTTATCATCATCCTATATCCCAGTGATGGTAATCCAAACTCCACAACCACCATCTAACCATCCAAATCGCCATAACCAACCAACATCATATGGCTGTGGGTCAAAACCCCGTACCCCTGGTTCCCCTATCATTAACCATTGTTTCCCTTACTATTATTGGTCATTATCCACCATTATTGGTTGGTTAATATTGACCCATATATCCCCTATAGTTGCCAGTTGTTATCCCCTATTATTATCCATTAACCAGCTAGTTAACCATTAGTTGGTTGGTTAATATTGACCCTAAACATCCATCAGTAGATCAACCTGTAGATCCATCCAACCCTATCCCCGCCTCAGCAGCTCCTTGGCCGCTCACGCGCCGCGCGGCCGCCGCCACGTTGCGGCCATAGGCACAGCCCACATCCAGCAGCGGGCGCCCGTCATAGGCGGAGATCCAGTGCTCCAACAGGGGACTGGGCTCAGCCATCTCCTTGGAGGGTGGAGCAATGGAAGCGATGGTTAGTAGTGGTTAGTAGTGGTTAATTTAGCTGGTTAATAGGGGATGATAACCAGCAACTATAGGGGATGCCAAGTATATAGCGATTTGGATCAATTAACCAACTAGTAGGGGATAACCACCAACACTAATAGGGAAAACATGCTGGTTAATAGTGGGGGAACCAGGGGGACTAAGGGTTTTGACCCACAGCCATATGGTTCAGAGCAATGGGTTATGACTATGACTATTAAACATGGTTGATATGGTTCAGTGATGGTGCAGGAATGGTTTGTACAAGTAATGGGATGGTAATGAGTTGTGATTATGGTTGTGATTATGGTTATGATGCTTATGATTAATCCAGCAACGGTTAAGTGATGGTTGTGATTCATGGGCGACATAGCAATGTTTCATTACTAAGTAAAGTTACGAGCAATTTTCGCCCTTTGCCCGTGACGTCAAGGAGGACGGGCATCATCACGGTTATCAGCATCCTATGATGATAACATAGTGGCTTTGTGGGGGTGGCCTTTTAGATCTTATGATAATAACATAGTGGCTTTGGGGGGGGTGCTTTTTAGATCTTATGATGATAACATAGTGGCTCCGTGGGGGTGGGCCATGAGATCCTATGATGATAGCATGGTGGCTTTGTGGGGGGTTGCCCATGGTTGATCATGAACCACCACTTCCCACCCTTTGCCCAGAGGGCAAAGGGTGGGAATTGCGCGTAAAGTTACGCAAGGCATGCATGACCATGGTCAAGTACTGGCTACATTACGATTCATGGTCATTAACAATTCTTAGTCAGTAAATAGTGGTGTCGTTATAATGGTTTGTGATGGTCAGCGATGGTCAATGGTTAGTGATGGTCATTCGCTAGTCATGGTCAGTGGCTGGAAAGGGTTGGTTGATCAATGGTTGATCAATGGCTGAAAAATGGTCGTGATTAATCTTCATCAACAATAATGGTTTGTAATGGGTAATCAATGGTGGTTGATCATCAACAATATGGCTCCTAATGGTTACAGTAGTAGTCCTCAGTAACACCTATGGTTGTGATAATCCAGGATGCAATTATACTGCTTGATGACCAAATGATTGATCAATGGTTGCTTGGTAGTGTTTGATCCATGTTTGATGGTCAATGGCAGTGGTTGATCAATGGCAGTTTAATGCTTAGTACTGGTTCATGTTTAGTAATGGTTTATAAGTGTGACAACCTGTCATAACCACTACTTACCAGCAATTAGAGGCGTATGGCCCAACCCTCAGCCACGCTGGTAGCAGAACCCGGCAGAACCCCCGCAAGCAAGTAATGGCGACCCCACATGACCATCACGATATGAAGCTGGGAGCATGAACAAAGCCTTAGACATTGGATCCAAATCCATGAGAGTCGGTTTGGCTCAGATTGGGCCACAAGGCCGGCAAATTGATGATACTTGCTTGTCAATGAGAAACTAATCTTTTCCCCCTATTACTAAACCCTCCCCCCCCCTCCCCAAATAGTAGGAAGCGATTATGAGTGTGAGAACTTGACTACTGACTAAGGGAAACACTTGTGATTCATCATCGGCTCAATCCTTGGGTCACAACACTCCTGGTGGCTCCAAAAGGGTGGATACCCCGAGCTCCTTAGCCGCCAGCGACCGAGGCTCAAATCCAGCCTGGTTGGCTGTCCCTCGGCATCCCGAAGCCAGGATGATGGGCGCCATCGTCACGGTGCCGGTGGCTGTGAAGCGGAGTGGATCCAACACCCGGTGGGCCCCTGCCATATAGCCATGGGTGAATATGGTGGGTTCTCAGAATAGGGGGAACCCCCAATAGGGGTACCCCCAAATCATCCATTAATAGTCATTTATAGTAATAAACCAGCTATTTTTGGGGCCCCCTATTTTGAGAAACCACCATATCGATGGGGGTACAACAATGTCAATGTTTATTAGTGCTCAATGATGGGGGTATAACAATGCTTGCTTCACAAGGTAGATTATATAATTGAATCATGATGTATAACAATGGCTATTGATACTTGTGATACTCATGGATGATCAATATAGCTCCATACTTCAGGATGACAGGGTATAATGCAACCATGGTGAATGCATCTTC
This sequence comes from Symbiodinium kawagutii, assembly GCA_009767595.1. Lineage (NCBI taxonomy): Eukaryota > Dinophyceae > Suessiales > Symbiodiniaceae > Symbiodinium > Symbiodinium kawagutii. The sequence goes on from VSDK01012162.1 coordinate 67,295, forward strand.
CCTTCCCAATTGATTGGGTGGCAAATAGAACAGCTTTCTGGCTTAGAGCCTAAGCCATTGCGGAGTGTCAAATGTATCTCCGTTGATCATGCAAACTGTGGCAGTCGTTGCGGAAACGCTTCATTCGCAGTGCAAGAAGTGGCACTGGACAACGCCCTGCCCCTAACGTGGGCCTCATTTCCCACTTCAAGAGTATTGGATTTTGGTGTTGGTGAGTTGAAGCGATGCAGGTTTTGGAGCTGTTGGGACAACTATGGAGTACCTCTCTGTAGCCCCCATTGATGAGTTCCAAGCCCCAACATGGTTCCACCATTTTGGGTCAAACAGGGGGGGTCCAAGCACTTGCACACCCTGGACCCCCGGTGCGGGGACTTGCTCGCACTCTGTGCTCCTGATTGCTTCCAAAACTTCTGGCTGCTGCACCTAAGGAGCAGCACAGTCATGGCTTGAGGTGAATTTCTGCCTGGTTATGGGTAAGTTCGTCAGAAGCAACCATCACCGATGGTGAACAATAGACCATGAGTCACAATGGTGACTTATCATGGATTATACAATTATACTAAATAAGTACGTTAATAGTGGCGAAGAATGGTCAATGCTCAATAGCAAATGAGAATAACCAACAGGGATAGACCAACTATGTGGATTTGGGCTTCAACCATATATGACCAAAAATGCTTAGTACTTCAAATCCCAACAGTTCGACCGGCCATTTATGAGATGTGAAAAGCCAGGGCTACAGGGTATGCATCATGATCTCTGTAATTAGGACCCTTACCAAACGCAAATGGGTTCAGTGGGGAAAACCCATGAAATGTAAATGAGAGAGGTGAACTTAGCGAAACTCGCATTGATACTACAGAGTGGTACCCCTAAATATAGGTTGGTCAATAAACATCAATAAACTACTTGACTCTAGTTGTCCGCCATCTCAGTACTTACCCTCGCTATAAACCAACTTAGCGACAAGTCACGGGCTCCAAGTACCTAAAACCACCCCAACAAAGATAGTGTCAAGCTAATTCCTTGTGCTTAGTTTGTCAGTGCCCAGTGTCTTGAGACACATCTCACTATTCGGCAAAGTTCTCACACGTGGTGTTTGCAGTCCCATCATTTCTCGCTTTGTTCTCCATGGATTGTCGGAGTGGGACTGACAAGGGGGTTGATGTGCATTGCCCGACTGTCCTGGGTTCAATTGACATTTTCCGTAGGGCAAGCGCCACCATCTCCGGTACCCATGCCCAGGAAAGGCTGAAGGGTAAAGCCTTGAGTGCACACATCTAAACCATCATCATCCCCAGAAAAATCCAGGTTAACCTTTTAGTGGATACCGTGCATTGGTGGCTGCACAAATCATGCCCATCAACCAATTCATGCCTAGAAATGGCGAACCTCAGGGATCCTGCCATGGTCCCCATCACCCACTGAGGGAGTCACTTGCCAGGCAAACTGTACCACATAGCCTCGGCTGGCGGCTTCAACCGGGGAAGTGGCGAGGTGTTTAACGATGGTTAATAATGAAAAATCCAGCCATGTTCGAATGGAAAACACATTAAAGCACAAGCTACCAGCCCTGTAACAGAATTCACCTTGTATTCGTAGGTGAGTTATCCTGTTCATCGTGAGAGGTACCTTTGAAGCGGCGCACACATTGCGTGCCTAATATCCAATGGCAACACAGATCATCTCTAGAGCAACCCAAGCTGCTGGTCAACCTGCGCCTTCTGCACTATCAACTTCCAATCGAACAAATCTTTCAACAAGGAGATGGCAGATCCTTATATACAACTGCCAATATATTTTTTTGAATATTGGAGTGCCATGAACTTCACTATAAGGAGTTGACTCCAAAAAATTCTTGGCGGATCCTTATATACAACTGCATGGCAACATGACCGGAGTCCCATGGGCATGAGTCCAAACTTCAAGAACCGTTCTGTTCATAAGCCAAGAATCAAGAGAAGAAGGCACCGTGCCTAGCCTCTTCCAATGTTCACAGACCCATTTGTCGTCCATGAACCATTGCTTATACCACTATAAATTGAACCATTAGCCTTCACAAACACCTTGTTTGTCCAGTAAATACATTGTTGACCCTCCCTATAGTTGCTGGTTCATTCTCCCGAGTATTGAATCATTCATGACATTGATATCTTAAGCATTGCTATCACCACTGTCTGGTTGGTGGTTAGTTGCCCCATTCCAAAAATGTCAATTTAGAAGCCATCATCCCAACAAAAAGATCGATAAACATAAATTCATCATCTTGAAACCATCTACCAGTCGTTATCATGGTTATAGGGGTCCATGACCAACCCCTCAGCAAACATCATCTTTAACCAGTGGGTCAGTCCCAGCCCTGACCGCCCCTGGGTCTCCCTGCGTTGGGATAGACGTTGGTGCCCGTCCACTGGCCATGCGGAAAGTTGTTCTCAGCCTTGGGGTTCCACGACTCCTTGGTTCAGTTCCACTGCCCGCGCTGCCGCGCAAGGTGTCGAAACAGCAACCACCAAGTACCGATGGTCACTTATGCTGATTGGAACCATGATGGAGCACAGCCATCATATGGTGGTTTCTTGTACTGGTTTGTAATGGTTTAGAATAGGGGGAATTCACGGGGAAAATAGCTAACAATTCAAGAAAATATACCAGGTATACGGTGGTTTCGACCTAGCCAGTTTGGGAACCCGAAGTTATGGTTGGTTTATTACTATCAATGACTAATGTTAGATGATGATTTGGGGGTACCCCCATTTTGAGAAACCCCTATACGTATAGATTTGATCTACTGCAAGCCATGTAATGATATGATATAATATGATAACTTGATGTTGTAAAGATGAATGCAAAAAATACCTATATAACCTCTATGGTGTGTGATACTGTAGTGGGTAACTCATGGTTAACTATGGTTTCATAGCCATGCTTAATAACCAACCATGAAGGCTTCCACAGTTCCAGGGTCCATTGATGATTAGCACTTTCGGAGAACAGTTTGACCCAGAACCATATTCACACAAAGGCAGTTAGAAGGGAACCACACAAGACGTCCTTGGCAAGAGTCCGAATCTAATCTGAAAATGTACAAAGCTTAACTGCCACAAGAACTATTGACCCCAATACACCAGGTAACTAGTTCTGTCCTTGCTGTTGGTTTGTTGGGTAACCACTACTTGTGTTCTTTCTGCAGGGAAACCACCAGTGTTAGAAGTACGGCCGTTGATGGACACTTTTCTATGGATTTCGCCAACCGTGTAGCTAGGTCAGTGGATCGACAGGTCCAAGCCAGTACTACAGTAGTGACAATTTGGATGGATACGCGCCTGGCCGATAGATTGCTAGCCATGCGGTCGGACCTTCTGATCGATGTGATCATCAAAACGCATAGACTTTGGCAAACTAACCGGGTTGCGTGGAAGAATATCCACCCTTCATAGCTGGTTTAACTATTCAAACTGATGTTTTTTAGCGCAACCAGGAGAGTTTTCCAGAGGCTTCACATCCAGCGCCTGTAGATTGTTGGTGGGCATTGTTTCCATCGTGGGTGCAAACGTTGCTAGATCAGCTGGCAGAATTCCCGCTGCAGATGTCTGTATGCCAACATGTCTCTAAAAATATAGAACCTATAGAAATGCAGTGTAAATATGCCATTGAAATATAGAAATGTGCCGTTGAAATACAGAAATATGCCGTCAAAGTTTGGAAATATGCCGTTTGTATAAGAAGAGACATGTAGAGTAACGCAGCGCACAATCTAATGCAATCAGTTGATGTATGGCACTAAATAGGTGAATGTACGTATCCCCACAGAAGCTGAGTGTAACCCTCCCAGCCCCACGTTCAGAAGCAAACAATCTATTGGCAAATCACATTTCGAAGAATGCTAAGTTATTAGCTATACTCTTTCATCTGTTTCCTAGTCACCCTTGACTGGTTGGTGGTTTTGACCCATCCCACCAGTTATTAGTTGGTTAGTAATCATGGTTATAGGGGTCAATTATCAACTCCTAATGGTGTTATCCCAAAAGTTCAAACCAGTACTCGGCAGTTATGCGACTTTGATCCAGTATCTATTGGAGATTTCTCAAAATAGGCGAGCCTCCAAAACGGCCGGGTTTATTACTACATATAAAATAGTATAAACCGCTAGTAGTGGATGATTTGGGGATACTGGATATTTTTTCGAAACCTTTTACTTGGCTCCCTAGCATTACTTGGTGGTTTCTCAAAATAGGGGTACCCCCAAATCATCCATTGATAGTCATTTATAGTTATAAACCAGCCATAACTTTGGGGTTCCCTGAGAAACCATCACTTGATCACCATCGGCGAGGCTCGCATCCCACCACGGGGCCATATTCTTGTAGGTTCTCACCTGATTCGCAGCTGTGGGCTCATCAGCACCCCGAAGCGCATGGGGTGCGCTTGGAGGGTTCTGCTACTCCATGAAAAACGAAGGTGATCATCATAAGCTGGCTATGGGTCAATATTGACCAGCAATACTGGGGGATGATAACCAACAAAACTACAGGGAAAACGAGCTGGTTACTGAGAGGGGGTGGTTTCCTAAAATGGGGACCCCCAAAAATGTTTGGTTGATTACTATAATGATTACTAGTGGATGATTTGGAGGTACCCCTATTTTCAGAAACAGCCATAAGCTGATGATAGCTGAGATTAGGCTGAAGATGATACCAGCAAGAAGCTGGCTACCACTGGGTCCACTGGTGAATGACTATATCCGATGAGATAAAAGAGTAAAAAACCCACAAACAAACATTCACTGTTCCGAAAGTGGAACTGCTGATATGATTGGGCTTTTGTTTGCGCATCTCTACTATATACCGTTGGACTTCCATCTAAGGACATGCACAGCCCGAGTATGGAGATGGCTGCCTAAGGCAGTAGTCTGCTTCTGTGGGCAGTGCATGCATGGATGTCTGTCCCTTAGTTCCTATGGCACCCGCAATCAGTTTGATCATGGAGTTTGCGTTAGTAACATCAGCTTGGTTGATTAAAGATGCTCCGTTCTTGGCTACAATGTTGCATCGACCATGTTAGACCCTAAAATTGTCCACCCCTAGGGCAACACCCTCTATTGGCTGAGGCTAGCCTAATGCCATTGGTAGTTTCAGCTCCCAAAACGAGCATCAAACTGTATCGAAGCCGCCCAACAAATCATCAAAAACTCTGCCTGGAACAATGTTGGTTGCATATCATGACTAGTGACTAGTGTTCTGTTGCATATCCCTATACTGTAACTGTTGAGAACCATGTAGAATCATGGGTGAGTAAGCGGTTGCACTATGGGATGATTTTCCTGCAATCATACGGTGGTTTCTCAAAATAGGGGTGTTCACAATTATCATCCAGTTGATTAACTATTCAAAGGTAACCAGGCGCCTCCATCCATCGGTTAAGGATGACACCAAATAGCAGTGTCTATAGCTGGCATTGACTGGTCAATATTGACGTATAGACACTGTCAATCATTGACTATAGACTATAGTGACCACAGACTCGACGTCTATAATGACTTTTAGCTTGACTGAGTGATTCTTAGTGCCTACATACCAAGTCATACTTCGTGCCTATGCACTGAGTACCATGATATAAGTAGCCTGATAGACCCATCATGGCCTGATATTTACAAAGCGAGATGGGGTCTTGGACACTGCTGTCGTGGATCTTCAGCCTGCATTTGATCTCACCAATTCGCCGTGTCACAAGCGTACTTTGCCAGACTCTGCTTACTGGTGTTGCAAACATATTTGCAGTTCTTGCGCAAGGAGAGTCCATTCTGTATCATATAGTAGCGGATGCAAGCTTGCAAACCCGGTATATGCCCATGTTCAACATCAATTATTTCCGTGTTCATAGCTGGATATGTGCCAAAAATAGTGGTGCCCCCAGTCAACCAGCCGTGTTTCCAATCGTAAAACGATTGGATTTTTTGCTGGGGCCCAGGCTGGTCACCCGTCATGGCGCCAGGCATGTAACCAGCTGCCCGGTTCGTTGCCAGGGCACACTTGTAGGGTCCGGAGCACTTGCCCAGATCGTAGGTGTTGACCACCTGGGCGGGACGGACCGCATGGACGACCCACTGCTACTCATCAGGAGTTCAGCTGCTGGGAGTTAGTACCAGCGGGTGGTCTTCAACCACCAGCATTTTTGGTTGGAAAAGGTGTATTGATGTTTTTGTGGATGATTTTTTTGGTGTTGGCCTCAACAAATGACGACCCGCGTTGCCAACAAACATCGAGAATTCCTGATGGCACCTGGTGATCGTATTGTGAAGGGGTGCTGGGAGGGTAGTCAGGCTCCAAAACATGAAGAAACAACCTCAAACACAAGAATCTCAAGAACATTTTTTTGACAACTTCCCTGTCTGATTCAAGTACAAAAGAAAGAGAAAGCCCAACATCACTGCTCTTTGTGGTTGCAAAGGGGATGGGAGGTTACATCCCCACAATAGCTGGAGCCTGGAATGCAGGATCAGGTTGTAACCTCGACATCCACCAACCCCACAGAGAACCCTTCCTCCAGATGGATCTGTCCACATGTGTGCGATGTCCTCAAGCATCTCAGCAATGTGATGTTCAATGATGCTTAACAAAGGTGGTAGCCTGGTAGCGGTTGGTTCTGGTCAGTAGTGGATAATCATTAGTCATTGGGAGGTATTAATGTTGAATTATTCTTCATGCTGGTGGTCACTGGTTCTGACTAGTACTGCATATGTTTGCAGATATTTGCCAACCATGACCAACAACAAGACCCAAAAACTTGCGGTTGTCCTGTTGGAAACGGACATTTCTGGGTGTGAGTGGGCACACCGCTACGGCCAATGGATCTTGCTCTTATAGAAAGCCCGTGGTTATTTTGTCTGGCTTGGAAGCCTCCTAGTCAGAGTGAGGAGTCGAAAGTACCATCTGACCATTGGTCCATTACCATTGGTCCATTGGTTAACCATCAGGTGGTGGTTTCTGAAAATACTGGACCCCCTCAATCATCACACTCATAAATCAACCATTTTTGGGGCACCCCTATTTTGAGAAACCACCAGGTAATCGGCTATTTCCTCAAAATGGTTGATTTATTGCTACAAGTGGTTATAAAATGATGATCTCTACGTTCAGAAACCACCATTGATTTCATATAATATCTTTGTTGACTGGACTGTCATTTTGCTGTGATCGGAAGTGAACGGAATTGTGAAGCACACTCCTGTCTGTCAGCACTATGATTTATATGATTAATATTTCCTTCTCAATTCTCTGTTGACAACACCTTTTACAGGCTTCTGTTCGTATCATACAATATATAATCACTAGTTCTTGTGGGTTCTACATCCCTGTGGCCCTTGTGTTTTTGACAACCAACCAAGAAACCAAAACAATCAAACCAAAATGCCCAACAAACCAGCCACTCAACCAACCATTCAACTTGCGACCAAGGCTCGCCAAAATTCATGCCTGAAGTGGCGCTGGCGACACCAAAATGTATAGGTTCAAAGCAATGGAGTGGTGCGCGACAAATATGAGAACCACTTGATTGATGAATTATGTTGGATCCATGGTCCATATGGTCGTTTCTCAAAATAGGGGACCCACCAAATCAATCTCAAAACCATTTATAGCAATAAACCAACCATTGTTGGGTGTCTGAGAACCCCCCAGATAAATCGAGAATCCGCCCTCGGTTTCACCAGCTCAAAAGCTGGTAATTTACCATCAAATGTAATCGGTGGATCCATGATCCCATCCCAAGCCGTGCTCGGAGGCAGCACTTGGCCTTCGTAAACCGTTTCTGAACAGGTCCATCAATCTGATTTTTCATCAAATGTCGAAGGTCAGTAATCTTTCCACTGCCAGGAAGAATGGCCAGCAACCTACGTGTGGAGTACCATGGTTGTATCCCAGCTGTACCCCGCAGCTGGACATCCAGAAGAACGAGGATCATCGTCGACACACATATTTGGGTGTTGAGGTACCCCCAAATCTAGTTATGAATCATTTATAATGACAAACCAACCATTTTTTGGCCTCTTTATTTTGAGAAACCACCATTTGATGATGGATTGCAAGGCATCCGAATCTCTGAGGATGACCCACTCCCATCCCTCGGTGAGGAAGTGCGGGTCAGGTATCACTGTAGCCAAAGCCCTGCTAAAAATCATGGTGGTGATTTCCGGTGGCTTATAACTGGGCACGATTCAGGAAATTAACTGTTGCCCCTCACACTCAAATGATTGTAGGATCACCTCTTGTCTCCTGTGTCAATCCCTCGTGGGATCCCAGGGGAAATTTCCAGGATAGTGTATGAGGATGGATCCAGTTTCAGAACCGTTTACAGTGGATGTAACCACCCTCATTGGATGCTTGTTGTAGAACCAACTAGATGCTTGTGGTAGACTCCCCTTCATGGTTTGACCTCTGCGCCAAGATACCCTTGTTGTAGAGCTCCTGCGACGCACGGCTAAAGACCAGAAATCGTTCAATGCCTGGGCAGTCAGAAGGTAAGGAGATCACAACCAACAAACCTCAACAATGATATGCAAGGTCCACGACAGCTGGGTTCAGACGCATCATCTTTATCATTATCATCTGGCCTGAAATGCCAATCATTGCCAACCCGAATCTGGATCATAATACTTCATTTTGTGTGTGTGTGTGAGTTGCTTCTGCAATTTAACACATCCCATGGTTGTACGGTAGGACTTGGTTGTTCGTCCGAAGCAGGCAATATGCTCGCTATCACTGCACGTCACAGGTGCAGGTGCAATAATCACGAAAACAATATGATACAATATGTCAATGACTGAATGACATTGGATGACCGCACGGATCCCTACCAACCTCATTCTGTTGCCGCACGAATCCCTACCAACCTCATTCTGTTGAAAAAATCTAGGATTTTTTTCAACACAATCCACCAACTTCTTCCAACCCCCATCATCTTACAGAAGCCTCCAACGTACCCGGATGATCTTCCAAGCTCTTCCAACACCGGATCACCTGCTCCACCATCCAAGTGACGCGTCTTCGGCGTGGCGGCGTAGGTGCCCGCCCTGGTGCCCATGCTGCGCACCAATGGAGGCTGCCAACCATCAAGAGGATAGATATACCAAGCAATCATTGGCCAATTGTAGCAATGACCATCATATACCAAGCATATGACCTCAATTCACCATCATTGATTGCCGATACCATTCGCCAACAAGATATCAACATAATATATCAACATATACCGACATGTGATGGTGAGTGGCAGCCAATAGATGCCAATAAGATACCAAAATATCCCAAGCATAGCGATCCAACCCACGACTTCCTAGTAAAATCCACCGCTGAATGCTCCAAAACGGGAGGGGACAATCAACCCTCACCCATCATCAGTATCAACTATCATGTCGCATCATCAACGCTCAAACATCATCAATATTGATGATCGCGATCAGTTGCATTGTTTATCACAATTAAGTGGCATGTATCAAGTAATGATTGTTAACCATTCATCAGTGATTATCAACCGTGAATCAATGATTATCAACCATTCATCAATGATTATCAACCATCAATCAATGACTATTAGCCATGTTCAACCCTTAATTCATGGCTATCAACCCTTAATTCATGGTTATCAACCCTTAATTAACGATTATCAACCACTCTCAACCATCAGTATCCAAAGGATCACCGTTGCGAACCGCCAGGGACAACAGGCAAACAGCAGCGGGGCAGCCTGAGCCAAGGATGCCACACAATCTCCTCGGGCTTCCGGCGCTCGGGTCGCCCTTTGTCCAAGGATTCCAATAGTTGATCATCGGTGGATGGAACATTAATCAAGGACATTAGGTTGGATAGTGGTTAGAACCCCTAATGGATAGGTAGGTTGACTAATCATTAGGTTGGACTAAAGTGACTGTTTAGTGGTTAGAACCCCTAATCAATTAGATGTTAACAAAGGGGACATTAAAGTGACTCTTTAGTGGTTAGAGTTAGGACATTTTTTTCCATTTCCAAGGCATTGAGGTTCTAGAGTTAGAACCCCGAATCAACCAACCATGAACCATCCAAATTATGGGCGAACATTGAAAAAAAACAACTTGGCTGGTGGTTGAACCACTCCCATGAAAAATATGCTTGTCAACCAACCATTTGTTAATGATTAAGAAGGAAAATGAAAAATGTTTCAAACCACCAACCAGTTAAAGAGGATACCGTCATGAACTGTCATCAACTGAAGTGATGGTCATTAATTACTATCATTTACGAAAACTTTACTACTCATACCGTCATTCACTGTCATTGACTAAGCTTAATTAGCCATGACTCTCATTATATGAATTAATGAGTTCCATTAATAATGAACTGTCATGAACTAAAGTTCCATTATATGAATGGCTACCACTTCAGTTACACTGATCACTTGATTAACTGTCAATAACTGAAGTGATAGACATCAACTACTATCAGTACCTAAAAAGTTAATTACTATCCAAGCTACTTGGATTTGGACTAGACTGACAATTCTTATCCATGAACCAGATCATGTGCCCCGAAGTGATGCTGGTCACAGCACGGGGCTCCTGGCGAGCTCAACCCAACAGCTTGTTTAGCAAGCAACAATTGAAACTACCAATTGCCATGTTTAGCCACAGTTGTCCGATGTTCATACATATAATCATACAAAGATATAAAAATGTTCACGTATGAATATGTATGAATAGAAGACTTGGCACATGTATTGTTAAAATGAAAATAGATGAACATCAAAGAACATAGATATATGAAATTGAAAAAACAACATAATATCTCCCATTGTCCTATATGGTTGTTTCTCAAAATAGGGAACCCAAAAAATGGTTGGTTTACTATTATAAATGGTTAATAACTAGATGATTTGGGGGTCCCCCTATTTTGAGAAACACCCATATATTCCTGTACATCAATTTAAGTGGGACGCACCATGTTGTGGAGTCCACCAGTTGTGCAGGTCCACTTCAGCCATGTGGCGTTGTGCAAATACCTGACGCGCGGGCCCAAGGACGTCGCAAGCCAGACTCGTGGGGCAAGCACCGTATGGCGAGCTGGGTCAATATTAACCAGCAATACTGGGGGATGATAACCAACAAATCTATAGGGAAAACAATGGTTACTGATAGGGGAACCAGGGGTACAGGGTTTTGACCAACAGCCATATCATGCTCAATTTCATTCCCCTAGGGCGAAACTCAGATTTGACTATCAAAGCTGATCATGGTAATAGCCAGAAGCTGTGGGGGTCAGCCATTCTTGGGAGGAGCTACTGAGACCATGTCCAGCAGGCCCTACGAAGCGGATTCAAGGCTAGCGAGGTCCAAGCCACTCGTGGTTCAGCCCCAGTTGGTACATCATGGGGATCTATATATATAATATATATATATATATACTAGCACCATCCCTAACCCTAAACCAATAGAACGACCAACAAGAAATCCACGATGATAAAAAGAAACCAGCGGATTGACCTGGTTGTATAGATATGTATAGATGTATCAAGCAGTCAATCCTGATTCAAATATTGTGCACACTTTTTTCCGCCTCCTTTCACCGCTTGAACCTGGACCTTGGCGGTTGCGTCGATTCAGGTTGCAGCCCTGCTCTTTTGGTCACCCCCTTGACAACGGCTTTGATCATGCTAGCTGGCTGTTTCTGTCCATGTTTGTTGCCTTTAGTCTCCCATACCCTTTTGTTCAATTCGTTTTGACTCCCAAGTACCCATGAAATACATATGAAGCAGGTCTCGGAATTGTTCATTTCTTGGACCTGGAAGGAATCCAATCTGCAGTTACGTGCAGTAAGGAGTGCTTCCAACCCCGAATTTGCTCCAGAGATCGGCCGCACCCTGTGCCCCATCGGGACTATTGCGGCAGGGATGCCACAAAACACCGGGGATGTTGCCCATGTTCTGATTCTCGGGGGAATAGTCCTCGCAGTGCGCAAGCACATCCCTGGTTTTCATCAGTGGATGACTAGTGGTTAAACTCATGGCGAATAAAATTGAGCATGATACGGTGGTTGCTCAAGATAGGGGAACCACAAAGTTGTGGTTGGCTTATTGTTACGAATCGGTACTCTTGGATGATTTAGGGGGTCCCCTATTTTGAGAAACAACGATTTGGCACTCATGATTAGCCGTGCCACACAATGTGGCCAAGAGGTGATGTAAGTGATGAACCCCCAATTCTGGAAGACAATGCCATCAAATCCGAGCTCTGAGTGGCGCCATTCCATTTGAATGGTGGATTTGAGTGCAAAGAACTAGTGGCTTATGCGACTTCAGCTAACCTCGTAACAGATATCAAGGGTCTGTTCAATGACTGCTTAACTCAAATATTTCTAAAGTCGTATCAAACTGGAGAATGCATGCTTCGAAACTCCCAAATGGTGGCAAATGGTGGCATGTTTGCACTGCAGTCCCCTCGCATTCCCAGGGTAGAGGCTTTTTGTACATCAGCCATCGCGTGAGGCAGGGATTTGCCCAGTAATACTAGGTTGCATTCCCAAATGTACAGGGTCAGCATTGTTAGCATCAACCTCTGAAGCAGTGTGGAGCATTTGCTGGCTTTTGTCAGCTCCAAAGATGGCCTTTTCACAAGCACAGTCATCATAGATGAAGGCACACCCAATAAGCTATCACGCTCCATGTGCCCAGGACTCTTTGTTACTGTACTTTGTTGGCATTGTTGTTACTTGTTACTCCAATTCCAACATCCCTGTTATTGTTGGTATTGTTCCTGAATGTTGCTGCTTACCATCAAACCATCACGGGTCCACTCCACAGCGGTAGACTCCTCGTCATTCTGCACGCGGTACCTGAGTGATGGATTGGACCAATGGTTGCACAACTGGTGCGTCCATTTCTAGTGGGCATCGTCAAAAAGCAAGCCGGTGTGTTTACCAACTATCATGACTGTTTACATAGTGGTTACAACCCCTAATCAACCAACCATGAACCATCCAAATTATGGGAGAAAATGAAAACAAAAATTGGCTGGTGGTTTCAAGCCCTATTAAAATATTAGTCAACCAACTATTTGTTACAGTAATCATTAATAGAAAATAAGAAATGTTTGAAACCACCAACCAGCCACTATCATAAGCCATGCTGCTTCGTGCAGAGTGGCCTTCCCACTGGGTATCAACCAACGGACCAACCAACCGACTGGATTCCCTGGAGAAACCATGGACTCCAACCTTTGCCAAAGTGGCAGGTACTGCTGGGGCAGTGAACAGTCCCCCGAGAATGGAACTGATCAAACGGTTCGCAGGGATTCTTTGAGATTGTGAAGCCACATAAGGTGGCTCAATTTCCCCAATCAACCAAGGAGATGGCTCACATTGGCGGGTGATGTGTGCACCAAATGCTGTCTTGCAGGGTATTCAAATATGAGACTGAAAAATTAAAACAAAAAACTCGAATGAGTCCAATGATCCATCAAATCTCTCTATATCATGCTCATCCTACAATACGCAGTAAGCGCATGCTTTGTCTACATCGAACAATCGTAAATGAATCTATTGTAAGGGGTTGCCATAATGGATCAGAATCTCAAACAAAGTGGCTGGCAGAACAACGATCCCCACGATCTACTGGGGTGAACTGGTAACCGAATCTCTAGCGAGACGAACAATGATCATGTAGAGATTTGCCAATGTCTAGGTTAGATAAATGTGCTCATGAGCTTATGGGTTCATCATAAACCCAACCATGGGTGATCGATCCTTGGAGATTTGCCACTTCCAAGTCAACCACTCTGGTCGCCTATGGCGGAAGCCCGGCGCCACCCCTCCCAACATCACCAGGTGACATGTAGTAGTGCAAGATGGGCGCAGCGCTTACGCACGTGCCCTTCTCACCCAACTCGCAAGCCTTGCAGTTCGTGCCCCAGTTGGGATCACCCTCGGCACTAGGACTTGCTTGGTAGGCGTAGGTTGACTCGTTGATTTGGAGGATTGCTGACTAGGTTCCATCGGCCCCTTCCCATCAGTGGTTTTGAGGGATGATCTTCCACTGCTGGCATTCCCGTGCATCCTTCAGAGACTGATAGCTTGATCGTATGCTGTTTCAACGATCCTCGATAGAAGACATGATTGTTGGGTACTACTTACATCTTCTTATCAATTGCCCAGATATTTCAACGGGTTTTCTCAAGTCACCCTAAGGTTATAGTTGGATCATGAGTATGGCCAAACTCTTCAATTTTCAGAACTCACTGATACAAAATTGGATACTTCCCACTTGCAGCTAATCAGTGAGTTTGGGGCTTCAATTGATCTCACTGATGCTTGTCAATTTTGAGAACTCATAAATCAACATGACTCTTTTTGTTAACCATTTACTCAACTTTAATATCATTTATTGAAGCTTATACATATTTATACTCATAAACCAACCTTTTTGGGGCTTCCCAATTTTAAGAACTCCCCATTGAAGCTACGAGAGATACAACTCACTGATGCAGCGGATCTCCTGTCAGACACCTCTGTGGCACCGGTGATGTGTCTCTGATGGGTGGGTTCGACCTAGCCATGGGGAACCCCAAAGAATGGTTGGTTCATTGCTGTAGGAAATCCTAGGAATGGTGGGTTTATTTACTATAAATGATTATTAGTGGATGATTTGGGAAGTACCCCTGAGAAACACCCACTCGATATGTTGCACTTTCACACGAAACGGATTGCCAGCCACCAACCATGTCTGCGAGCTATAGTCAGACAGAGAGAGTGAGTTGTATGCTAAGACCTTATCAAATAAGAAACGACCATCAGGCACTTTGTTGGTTGCTTACAAGGTGGGCCCCCAGCAGTTACAAGTTGGGTTATAACCCCCTATAACTGGTAGTTACCCCTAGTTAAGTTACTTATAAACCAACTTATAAGTGGTTGGGGGCCCATCTTGTAAGAACCAGAAAGTGGTCATCCCCACGCTGCAGCCACAACTGCCCCCCACGGCTGCTGTGCAAGTTGCAGTTTTTCTTCCCACCAACCTCGGCAGGATCGAAACAGCCGCGCTGCAGCGGCCACTTTCATTGGTACAGGAAGTGCCATGTACGGATGGTTCACCAGCGCTACATCTTTCAATCATCCGTAAGTGCTACATCTTTCAATCATTCGTACAGTCAGGAACTACCAACCATGGATATCCATGGACAAAGGCTCAACACGTTCCGCACTCTTTTTTCAATTGCAAAGCAAGACCTGGTAGGTCAATTAAATCGGAAATTCGACGATAAATAAAGAAATGAAAAATCCTCCCAATGCAAAATCTCATTCCCCCCTACACTCCCTCGCCAAGCCGAGGTGAGGTAGAGACAAGAATGAGGGGTAGCGCGGGGCCCCGCCAAGCCAGGGGAAACAACCCGCCCCCTACCCTTTATGTTGCGCCCCAGCGCTCATTTTCCCTTTGTGTTTCTTGTCTTTGCCTTTTTTAGGCTTGCTTTTGCCTGTCTTAGGCTTTTTCCCCAAAAGTGGGGGGGAGGATGTGGGAGCTTAAGCCGAAATCTTAGGGAAAAAAGTGTGGTTGAACATGTTTCTCCTTTAATTCCGAGGTCGTAAAATCAAAGGCTCAACACGTTCCGCACTCTTTTTTCAATTGCAACGCAAGACCTGGTAGGTCAATTAAATCGGAAATTCGACGATAAATAAAGAAATGAAAAATCCTCCCAATGCAAAATCTCATTCCCCCCTACACTCCCTCGCCAAGCCGAGGTGAGGTAGAGACAAGAATGAGGGGTAGCGCGGGGCCCCGCCAAGCCAGGGGAAACAACCCGCCCCCTACCCTTTATGTTGCGCCCCAGCGCTCATTTTCCCTTTGTGTTTCTTGTCTTTGCCTTTTTTAGGCTTGCTTTTGCCTGTCTTAGGCTTTTTCCCAGTTGCCCCTGCCCTACCACGGTTCACCGTGGTTAGCTCAAGTTTCGGCAAGGGCTGACGACGGCTACGTAAGAACTGAGAGTGAAACGTACGCGCTTTGTGTGACAGTTTAACTTGGCTTTCGGCAAGGATGGCTAGGCCATCGTTCAGGTAAATCCGAGCAGTTTTACTCGACTGCCATCGTCCTTGAACGAGCAGTCGGTCAAGTTGACCATGCCGCTGGAAATAAAAAGTGGCACCACCTCGCCGGAGCGAGTATGGCCGATATTCCAGGGAGTCCAACTCAAGGGAAGACAACATATGGTTAAACATTTTTCGCCATTTATAAGGCGATGGACAAAGAAGTGTGCCAGGAGGGGTTTGTGATTTCCAGTGCCACAAACGCCTTAACGTATCCTCCTCAGAAAGTGTGACACTTTCGGCAGCACCAGTTCGATGTCCGCCTTTAGTCATTCCCAGAGAGATGACAGCAACCGAAGTCGGGCTAGCCTGAGCAACGTCTCGGTTGCGGAGGCCCAAAAGCTCTCCCGTTCGTAGGAGAGCAAAAAATCCTATGAGCAAACTCAAAGCGAATGCATGTTCATTATGAAAAAGAGCATATCCTACAAGAGTCTGTACCACCTCCTCCGTAAATGGAGGGGCCCTATTAGGAATTTCATGGGAAAGCCACGTCTTCAGTAGCCTCCAGCTGGAGGTGAGTTGACCTTTAAGGTGAGGCTCACGATCCTGTAATGATGCGAGCGTGTCGGAAGCAAGGCTTCGCCCCTCACCTTCCATCCATAAAAATTCTAAATATTCTGAAACCAAGCTATCCATGGCATATCGCTGCTTTGGCAACGTGAGTTGGCGCTCTGCTAAGTACTTGAAAAACTTGTCCAGGGCAGCGTCATATCGCTTCCTGGTGCGTGGCTGTACAGTGATTTTACTGAGAGGACCAAGCTGTGAACGAACCTTCTTTCTTTCCTCCTTGCTGCGAGCTTCAACATGGGAACTCATTTTCTTGCCCATTTTCGCCGTACGCCCCTGCGGGAGGGGCGATCCGCTGGGTTGAGCGAAGTGTGGACATATGCCCACGACCCCGCATTGCGAGAAGCCAGCAACAAGGAGTTAATTTTACAAAGGGTTCGTCTAAGCTTGCGACTACTGGTCCTACCACGGGTCAAGGAATGGAGGCAGACTAAAGAATCTACCAAATGGACGAATTTGCCATTTCTCAATCCTTGTTTGGAAATGCGCCAACGCAGACCGCACAAAACGGCTCTAAGTTCAAGTACATTGATATGGTCATTGTGACCTTTCCACTGCCACCCGCATATGGTGCGCCAGCGCCATAAATTGGCCGGCAAGCTGGCTCTGATGCGGTGAAAACGCAAAGTGTCTTCAGTTGCGGCAGAAAGCAGAACATCCTCTCCCTTTATACTGACTTGGTTTAGGAGAGATCGAACCAAAACAATTTCATTCCCTGCTCGGACTGGCGTGGTTGAGGAACTTAAAGGAGGACGGCTTAAAAAGGTGGCCAGGTTGTTTGACAATCCTGGGGCCGTCAATCTCACGCAGTCGTCAGGCGTACAATTCTTACAAAGACCCAACGGGCCTGCGAGCTGGGAAATGAGCCATGCTACTACTGTCACATTCCATGAATTGCCCAAAAGGGTGTTGCGCGTATCGATGTGATGCTGACTGCTTTGCAGTGCTTTTGGGAGACAATGTTGGGTGTAGCCCTTTGGGAAACCCAAAATCACCTCTCTTTCTTCTGGTGAACACAATCGGTGCTGGTCTTTCTTCCATAGTTGGTAGCAATGTTGGTATTGATACGGGGGGAATCTGAACTCATCAGCGGTCCATTGAGCGTACTCCTCCTGGTTCAACTTGTCCAACCCAGCTGGTCGACGACCAGGAGTGTCTCGCGGCCGGGAGGTAGTGAACGTGGGCAGCTTGAGGTTGTTCCAAAGCTTCCATCCTGGCAGCAGGTACCGTTGCGGATCAACTTCAGCACGCAATGTGACCGTTCCATAGGACGTGTACTCATCCGTTTCTGGTTTCTGGATAGACACCCCAGGTCCTTCTCGAAGCTCCCAAGTGATCCAGTACAGCCTGGGTCGATGGGCCAGTGATACACCCGCAGCATCTATTGCCCACGGTTGAACTTCAAAAGACGAGGACATAGTAGTTCGGTCGCACTCATCCATGGACTGCACTGACTCTCCAAGTAAGTGCACTTGGGCCCAAGGAAATGCCATGGTGACCAAACCTTTGATTCGGCGCACATGGACGAACAAACTGCTACGAGAATCTTTCAATGCTCCCCTACGACCGGCGTTTAAGCCGGACACTCCCTGGCAGGGAGGCCCTGCGCCTAGGAGCACCAGTCCGGCCTGGGAAAATTGACAAGCCCAGGATTTCACCATGGCAAGGTCAACTTCCTCAACGGTATCGACAAAAATTGTGCCGGGAAACCGGGACTCTAAGACACGAGTCGCTGTGGATTCCTTTTCAACACTAATATGTCCTACGGAGGCCATTTGCAGCGAATCAACCGCCACACGCAGGGCCCCTATACCATCGAAGAGTCCGATGGTCAACACTTGTATGACTGAAGACGGTTCTGGAACATCCCCACGGATAGAACAGCTGGCAGCTACCTGGCCGAGGTTGCTAAGACCTGTGCTTGCTGTCAGGCCACCTCCTGTTGTTGAAGCATCGCTGGCTGTGACCACAGGATCCACCGAGAGCCTGAAGTTCAGCTTTGCCAACGGAAGTAAGGCTATACATCGAGCAACTTCCAACTTGACCAGGGCCGGAATCTCCAGTCGAACCACCGGCGGATAGTCATTGAACTTCTCAATGAAAGTCCAAATGTGATTCAGGGAACCCAAAATGGCTCTTCGAAAAGTGCTGACATATACCAGTCCACCCGCAATGACCTGAAGCTGTTTCTGAGTGCATCTCTTTTGAGCCAGGACCAACATGGCCAATTGCGAATACTTCAGAATCTTCTCGGGTTTGGGAACTGCAAAACCAGCGGCACCGTTCACAATGGCGCCCTGAACTTCTGCTATCTCTTGACGCTGAGCAGCTTTCTTCGGATGACGGGGGATTCCCCAGCTTTCATACTCAGATCTAAGAGCCAGCACTGAAGGACTGGGCTCACCTTTGATGATGCCAGCCATTTTAGAATCGCAACGCTCCAGCTCATCGTAATTGTCCAGATAAACTCTGTACATGCGATCTGTTCGAGGAAAGGGCTTGTCTTTACGCAACTCTTGTTCGCCAGAAAGTCCTTGAGGCAACCGGGATGCAGCTTTGTGAACGACAGTACGGTGGACGGCCTGAGCCAGGCTCACTGAGTTCTTAAAACCCATCGGCAACACTGTCGCACATAAGTAGTGCCGCCCTGGCTTGTTGCCTTTAAACTTCGGGCTCACTTCTTTGTTGAAGCCAAGAAATTTGTGCCAGCTGCTTGGCACTTTGAAAATATAAAAGAAGCAACGAACATCCTCTGACGAAATTAAAAGTTGTTCCGTTGGCATCATGGCAAGAGGCCCCATGGATGCCCAACTAGGCAGAGTTGCTACATCTCCTTGGATGCCACGGCAAATGGCGTTAAGCGGAATTAAATTCATAATGAGGCGATGGCTTTGAAACAATCCATCAACCTCACCTTTTTCCACACCAAACATGCCGTTTAAAAGTGGCTTCCCTGAGACTTTGAAGATTTCCGCTTCCGATATGACCCGACAGATCCCACTGTCGATCAGCCCCTCGCAAAGACGATCCCAGGACTCATCATGGACCATTACCCGAGGCGGTCTTGTAAAAACCTGGTCAGCTTCGTCAAGTAAATACTCTTGGAAGTGCTCAACATAGTGGCGGCAACCTCCAGTTAAAAGCTCAACCAGCTCAACCGTTCCCACTTGTTCCGGGATGGCACTACGCAAATTTTCCCATGAGGTATATCTGGCATTGGCCACCTCATCACCAGCATAATCTACACCTCTTGCACGGAAAAACGAATCCCAAGAAACTTCTCCATACGTCTCTTTCCAAAGAAAGACATCGGAGACATCTTGACATAGCCCAATCAAAAGTTCTTTGTGCAGCTTCCCAACTTGTCGCGGACCTTCAAGAGACTCCCCAGCATAGTTATTAAGGGCCATACAAAGACACCGAAGCATCAACGCCTTCTCACCATCATCTCCTACTATACCTAGTAAAGAGCCTACACTGGTGGGCAAAGGAAAAACATTGCCCATGGGCTTGGCCTTGCTTTGCACCTCAAACCCAAGTTGCGAACAACATCTAATCAGCATAGACTCTATAAATGGCATAGCGGAGAAAAATGGTTTGCCCTGAAAGGAGTCCAACCTAAAACCAACACCAGGTCCCTCACAAACACTACCAGCATCGGACGGCTTCAGCATTTTTTCACCTCCACAAGCTTCAGTCTGGCGGATGTCGTCCCTTTGGCGGTTCATCTTCATACCGCAACTGCTAAGGCCCCGGGACTTCATCGGAGCAGATGCCAGCCGGTCGGCCAGGGCTCCGCTAGGCCAAGTTGAAACTTCGGCACCTGAAAAATTGGAGACAGCCACACCCTTTGGGTGATCGCCATCACTGTCACGGAAAAAATTGGCCGCTCCCAGAGGAGACGGTTGAGATCCCCCTCCCATTGAGGAGCTTGGGCCATCCTCCCCTGTTCCAGGAGGTCGATTGCTCACTCCCCGCTCTGGGAGTTCCTTTGATTTCTCTTTTTGGGACCCTCTCTCTGTTCCCTCAGTCTCTTCCTCTCTTCGAAGCCCTTCACTCCTCCCTCCCTTGTCTAGGAGGCATTCTTCTTTCCTTCCTCGCGATCTCCTTTCTTTCCCTTTCCTCTGTCCTTTGTCTTGCCTTCTCCCTTTGATTGGCCCTTCCAACTTCCATAGCCCTCCATCTTTCCTTTCTCCTTGCCTTTCGTCTGCGACTTCACCTTCTGCTCGGCTTGTTGTTCTCGTACAGCTTGCTGTGTTTCTCCTCGGGACGACAACTGTGCTTTCTCTGGTGGCACCAATTCGATGCGTTGGGCCACAGTCCATGCTGCGCCCCCTCCTATTAACTCCAACGCCTTCACTCTCTGCAGCAACGTGTCTGTGGCTGCTGCCACATGACCTCTCAACAGGAGGTCTACTGACCAGCAGAGATTCAATGCTTCCCGCATTGCTCCACCGGCCAGTTTCCGCTGTAGGTGGTTGCGGAAGTACTGGAGGGCCAAAGCTGGAACTTCTTGAAGATCTTGATGCATCATCGTGCCCTGGTCCGTCAGCAATTGCTCCTGCATTGCCCTTATGGTTGTACTGCTGAGTACACCCGGGGCCACCCTTGCAAGAAGCCGCACTTTCTGCTCGTCCTGGAACACATCCTCGGCCGCGCTTTTGTCGCTTGCAGAAGAGCTGCTGCTTGATGATGAATCGCCTCCATCGCTGCTGCCTCCTCCTTTTCTCTTCTTCAACTTCCTTCGGGCTCTCCTGCGCACTCGAGCTCGGACCTTTGCCGATGGGTCCAAGCCTGTGCCTTGGAAGCAAGCTTCCAAAGTCTTCTGTCCTGGGCCTTTTACTGACTCGCTCTCTCGTGCCCTCTTTTTGTCCTTCTTCTCTTTGCTCTTTGCATCCTTCTCTTCCTTCTTCTTCTTCTTTTTCTTCTTTTTCTTTTCCTTGGAATCGCTGGAGGAATCCTCTTTCTTCTTGGCCTTTTCCTTCTCTTTTTCGTCCTTCTCCCTTCCTCTCTCGATAGGCCAGGCTCTCACCCTGGCAAGCTCGTCCACCTCTTCCTTCATATTCTCGCTCCAACCACCCTTGTCCTCCTCTTTCTTCAGCCTGATGCGAATCCCATGAATGAAGCCGTTGGCCTCTACCTGCCTCACGCACTTTGCCATCGATCCGCAAAGGTGGATGCGAATCACCTCTGGTCCTTTTGCTCCCATCAAAGTTAGGAGGTCCTCGTTGTCGGTCCCCTCCCCTGCTAGGAGCACTTCGATGTCTTCTGGTCCTTTGAAGACTACGTTCTTCACTTTGCCAGCGATCTTGCACTGGCACCCCCAGTAGGTTCCCTCTGCGATGATCTCCTTGCCCTCGGTCAACCATCGTGCCTCCACTCTGTTGGCCTCCACGAACTCTCCTTTGCTCCATTGCTCTTCTACCTCACTCCCTGCTCTAGGAGTCTCCTCCTCTGCACCTGCTGGTCTCCTCAATCTTCTTCCTCTTACTCTTCGAGGACCTGCCTTAGCTTTCGCCTTGGGTCCTGCTTTTGCTTTTGCGGCTGCTGGCCTCCTTCTAGGTGGCATCACCACCCGTGCTGTCTCCTCACGTACTGCTTTTGTACTTTGGTCCTTCCTTTATTGGTCCACTTTTTGGGGTAGTAGTACCAAGACCTTTTGTCCTCCCACTCTCCAGGAGGAGGAGAGCAGTGTCTCTCCCTGCGAATTGGTGACCGACTTGGTTCTCTTGGCCGGGCACTTCCTGAACTCCCGGGTCTAGGAGCCTCAACTATCCTCACCTTTGTTTCTTTCCTTTCTTCTGGCTTTTCTTCCTCACTTGCTGACCTCTCTTTCTCTGCAGTCTTTCCTCTTGCCTTGTTCTCTTCCTTTGTTTCTTTGCGCTTCTTTTCTTTTCGCTCTCCTCGAGACGATGGACAACTACTAGCCTTCCTCTTTCCTGCTGGGCTCTGATCCTTTCTCTTCTCTTTCTTGTCCTTCTTGACCTTTCGTTCCTTCTTGACTGATTCCTTATCCTTGGGCTTCTCCTCACCTTCTTTCCTTTGACTCTTCAAGGCCTTCTCTTCGTCCTTAACTTCCTCTTCCGGCACTTCCTCTTCCTCTTCTACGTCTGCAAGGGGTTCCTCAGGAGTTTCTAGCTCCCGTTTGACTTCCAAGCTCCCAGTTCTAGGAGCGCCTTCCTCTGGCTTCTGCTTGCTCCTCTCCTGATTCTTCCTGGTGTTCAGCCGCTTCTGCACCTCCTCCTCGACTTCGCTGATGGTCACTCGCACCCGATCTATAGCCCACGGCCGGACTTCCTCGGGGACTCCAATCAGCACCTTCAGGAGGCGATGTCCCACACGGCACGAACTGCAAAAGCCGTCTGACTCACCCAAATGGCGCTTGCAGACGTCACACACACTCATTCAGGAGCTTAAGCCGAAATCTTAGGGAAAAAAGTGTGGTTGAACATGTTTCTCCTTTAATTCCGAGGTCGTAAAATCATGGCATTAGTACTGGTACAGAAAGCAATTTCCGGCCATGAAGATGGAAAATCACTTGTAAATTACATCCACTTATACTCAAACATTTTTGTTGCTCGTGTCAAGCAAGCAGCAGCTTCAGGCGCCAAGTAGCGAATCGAACTGCTTCTGGACAGGTCCGGGCATGGCACCTGTGACCGGTGCTGAAGATGGCGCCCAACACCTTCGGTTTTTTTACCTTGCCCTCTGCTTCCAGTTACCACTATCCCAGGTAATCAACCCCGGTAACAACAATGGTAGAAACCAGATCTGTTTACCTACCATAGTGGTAATTGGAAGCACAGGGTTGTCTACCACGACTGTGCACACAAACAATTTGTGCAAAGTCATTACTTGATGTGGCGTCGACCCAACCGCTGGACGGGTCATCAACTGGCCATATGCAAACTCCAGTCTTTCTTCTCTTTCTTCCCCCAATTAGGGAGTCGTCAACAAACCAAAGGTCTTCAGGGGCAGGGTAGGTTGGAATAAACAACAGCGGAACACGTGCTGCGGCGATTCCTTGGTGGTTTTGGTTGGTACTGACCCAGCCGAGCCAACGCTACATATTCCGCCGCAAAAGGCATGGCAGCCATCCATGTAGGTGACTTGGGGTTGCGAACAAATACTGAAGGCATTGAGTCGCTGGTAAACGTTGCATCTACTGAGTTGGAAGGAATTCACTTGGACTGATCGATTATCATAGTTAGTCCCGGAGTTCAATAAATGATGATGATGATGATGATGATGATGATGATGATGATGACGATGACGATGATGATGATGATGATGATGATGATGATGATGATGATGATGATGATGATGATGATGATGATGATGATGATGATGATGATGCTGGTGGTGATGATGATGATGATGATGATGATGATGATGATGATGATTTTTGATGATGACATTTTTTGATTGAAGGTCTATCGATGATAGAACCTCTTGGTTGATAGTTGGTGGAATTCCTAGCCCACGGGTTTTCAGATGTGGGTTGATCAGCTTACTGGTTTTGTTGACTGAAATCCACTTTCTGTTGATCCGTTGCTTTCCCCATGTACCATAGAAATGTTCATGCTTGTTCTTGAAATCTGATTCTTCATGATTTTCTACTTCGATGTTGATGACTTGTGCTGGTGATGTGTACCCTTTTGCTGGTGGTGATATGTAGCCGAAAAAGCTGGTCAACTCCCCATGTTTTGCTGCATTTCGACTCGACATGAATTGTGTCGTTGATCTGCCGCCTAGCAAGAACAGCACCAAGAGGAGCAGCACCAGTGCCATACCAGCCACAGACACCTGCGCAGAAGTTGAGCCGCTGAAGCATTCCAGGGTAGTTCAAGATCTCCACCAAATCTACCAGCCAATGGTGGTTTATTGAGAGCTGAAGCTACAGATCTGACTTGGCAGTATAGATCAAAATGCATGATGTATCATCTTTATGGTGGTTTCTGAAAATAGGGGACCCCCAAAATGGTTGGCTTATTATTGTAAATTGTTATTAATGGATGATTTGGGGATACCCCTATTTTGAGAAACCACCATATATATTTTTTTTACCTTGGATCTGCATCCATCTGAACCATTGGCTGCTGGATCTACCTTAGCTGGATCTACAAGCAAGGATAAGAGCTGGAGAACCATGTGGCCTGAAGATCTGCCATGGGGATGGCTGCTGATCTCCACCAAAACTACCAGCATATGATACACAGCCAATGAAGGTCTATTAAGAGCTGGATCTGCAACATCGAACTGTGCACTACATGGTGGTAGATCCAGTTCATAATAAATCACCATGAGTTTCAGCATGAATAGCATCAAAGAACTGGTGATTCACCATCAAACATAGGTAGCTTACTAGTATGGATCTCCCCCTACACATATGTGTTGAAATATTCCGAATTCTTAATACTTGGTGTCACCGATGATCAACAACTAACCTGCGATTGACCATTCACCATTAACCTTTCCACTCCAGGATGGTTGTCCATACATGCATTTTTCTGTCATCACCAATGGTCACTCGAGTGACTGTACATCCCGGCTGTGAACATGACAACACATCATGTCTGGCCAACATTCCAGTATAAACTGCCATCAAGGGGATCACTATCCCCTTATCAGCCTTATCATGTTTGATTCTCATTCCTCAGCTTAAGTTATCAAATAAAACCATCAGCAGGGAGCCGGCACTGTAGGAAAACATATGCCAGGGAAAGAAGAAATGCTTAAAGCATTGTAAAACCACCAAGCAGTTGTCGTTCAAACATTCTGGTTGAATATTATACCCTACTGTATTATTAACCAGTATTAATGGCTATATAACCACTATCAACGATACTCAATCATCGGCTACCATAGGAATATTGGCACCTTCTTGACTAGCCAAGTGTGCAGCGCAGCTCAAGCAGCTTGTCAACCATCATCGCTAATGATCACTGAATACCATCATTAATGGCTGATAAAACCACCTTAGTCATATTGGTTGGTGTTGGTTGGAGTTGGTTGGTGTTGGTTGGTGTTGGTTGGGGTTGGTGTTTGTTGGTTATTTTTGTTGTTGGTTGCTTTCCTTGTTGGCTGGTTATTGATGGTCATTTTTATTCGTTGGTCATTGTCTCATACATTCCGCTAAGACCGGAGCATGCCAAACCCACTTCCTGTGCCGAGATGCCAAGGTCTTCTGCTTCCCTGGGCCAGCACATAGGTTTGTCAATCTACCTTGTTGTCTGATAAGTGACTCTGGTGGATAGGTGTTTTAATCAGGTAGTGTCACCAGAATCAGCCACAACGCCTTGTGGCAAACATAACGACACTGGCTGATAATGGTCAAACTGTGGTCAAATGATGGCTAATGATGATTCGTCGATAATGACTATAATCAACAACTGCCAACACCGGTAGTCTGGTCACCTATAATCAAACTACCAACAGTTATAACTCACTTGTAGGTAGGATGATGCCCGACTTATGGTCGTTGTGCCGTCCATGGCTACCCAGTGAGGCAGGATGATTGTCCAAGTACTAAGTCGATATGATCAAGTGCTGCTCGGAGATGCATGGCCCTATCTATAGGTCGAAGGAAAATATCGTCATATCTCTGGGAAAATGGGAAATGTATGGAACATCTGTTTGATTTACTTCTACCGAAGAATGGCCTTTTCTTTTGGCTGAAGGCATTTACTCAAACAACTACCCTTTAAAAAATCAAACTAGCCTTTCAAAATAATCATTTGGGGATCATTGCCAGGAACCCACTATTGGTGGACACACCCATCCATCAATACCAACTATCCTAGCGGATGGAGATGTCAATGAGTGATGATTTAAACAAGTGAGAAGTTCCAAAAACTATTGATGGGTTGTAATGTGTTCAGATAATTGTTTATCCAGTAAGAACCACTATCAACCATCATTAGCAAGTACGATCCAGTATCATATAACCATACATATATACATATATATATATATAACCGTTATTAAACATCATTATAAACCCAATATTGACCATTTCTGTTGAGCATCCGCCACCGCCAGGAACACCAGTCGTGGAGGGCTCCTCAGTCCCAGAGATCACGGTTGTTGGATGCTTGAAGTATTCGTCCAGGCTGGTCTGGTGGTAGCCATCCCATCATTCCCTTAGAAGGTGGGCCCCTGATCAGCTATAAGTTGGCTTGTAACTGGGGTAACTACCAGTTACGGTAGATATAACTATAGTTAAATGACCTCATAAACCAAGTTGTAACTGGGGGGGGCCACCTTGTAGGATGAGTTTGCCCACGTGAACCAACCAATCAAGCCAGCAAACCAACAAACCACCCAGCCTAGCTCTTGATCTCGCTCGGCTCTGCTGTTGCTTTGCAAGGTTCTAGCAACATCCTGCCGGATCGCGGGATCACACCGATCACAAGCAACCACATCCAGGTAAGGTAAGGCGAATCCAGCATTGATCCAATAAGGACCCCTTGGAAACCCACGAAGATCGACTTTTTTTCCGAAAATTCAACAGCATCCTGCAGATTTGTCTGCCACCAGTATCGAGCTCCTCATTTTTGATTCTTCGCCCCATTGCTGATGATTATTCGCACCACTATATAAGCTTTCACCATCATAGCTTGATGAACCAACCACTGTGGGATGTGCCATGGTTACACAGTGTGGGGAAGGGTGATCCAACCACTCCAAACACATTCCGACAGATTCCAAGCGCATTGGGTTGGTGGCTGTCTCCTATTTTGGGAACCACCATGACCCGTAGCAAGGAAATGATTGATTACTATCCACAATGGGAATAACCCCCGGGACACAAGAATAAGCCACCCAACTCTCCCTCCCAATGGAGGTGGATTAAAGTAGTTGGGAGTATGCAGTTGTACCAGAGCTGGTGATTGATCTGCAAAACCCTGGTCTTGACGGTGAGCGCCTTATGGTGGAAGAATCTCCCAATTCTCATTTGTTTCCCTGCAAACAAAAAAGAAACAACTTGGCCTTCCCCTAATACTCCTTGACCTCCACATTGACTCCCAAAAATGTCGAGCTTCCATGTTAGAGCATTTCTGAGAGGAGTTTGAAATACTTTGGGGATCTTTGGGGAGGGACTACTTGCTTCTTTGGAGAAACGCAGCTGCTTACGATTCAGTACCCAATGTCCGGCTCACCCAATCTCCAGTGGTTTGGCGTGGCAGCTTGGAATGCTGAGATGTGCCTATGACGGGAATTCGATCTTCGAGCTACTTCCGAAGCACCCAATCCCAAGGCGCTGGCTAGACATAGAATATCCACGAGCACTGTATATGTGTACCTGTATGTGTACATACACACTTGCAGGTGTGAGAAACCACGTATCCCATCCTCTGAAAACTATCAGTCAACCAAGCAACAATCCCAAACATGTGGTGAAAATCAATCATGTGTCAAACCACCAGCTAGTAATTGTTTTACCGTTTTACCATGTTTGTTTGCGATTAGCCCCTGTAATTGTCATTACATTTGCTTATAACCCCTATAAATGCATCAACATTTTCCTTTTGTGCAAGAGCACCAGGCAAAAACTCAAAAACCACCAAAGAAAAGCTGGACCTGCATTGTTGATCGATCAACGAGAAGGGAATGACCAGTCACCGTGATCAACCACAGTCAAGCATCATGGACCGCCATTGAGCAAATGATTTGTCATTTACCATGGTCAAACATGATCCCCAATGATCAACAAGTATTTCGCGTCATTTACAGACTCATGAAAGCACCCATCGCGTCAATATCAACGAGTATTTCTCATTTAGGTGCTTCTCAAAAATTGGGGACCCCCAAATCATCCCAGGTAGTCTGGTTTAGAATCTTTTAGGTGATCAGTCCTCCAATTTGATGATCATCTAAACTATCATTGCTAGCATCGTTTTAGATAATCAATCCCCAAAAATTTGATGATCATTACTAGTGATGAACAAATGGGATCATTCAATGTTGGGGTCTTTCTGTCTCAAGCCTTAGCGGGTATTACATTCACATGCTGAGTTTTGGGGTCTCCCAATTTGAGATACCTCCATTTCTAGACAGAACAGCATCTATCCAGTAGTTACTTAGACACATTTGGTCAGTATTGTTGGTTATCATTGGTCAGCACTAGTGGTTATCATTATTGTTGGTTGTTATTGTTGGTTATTATTGTTGGCTATTAGTATCCAGTAGTTACTTTGTCACATTTAGTCATTATTGTTGGTATAATGACCCACTAAATTCGTGGTTCAACATGGTCAGACCCATGTGACGCCGTCACACCGCGTCCTCAGTCTTCGCTGGCGACTTGGGTGCCTGGGCGACGGACTCGAACCGTCGGCGACGAACCCTTGCCGACCCAACGGGCGGAATGGCCAGTGAGCTGCATGACAGTTGGTGATGATTGAGGATGGTTAATGATGGGTTAATGATGGGTTTATGATGGGTTTATGATGGGTTTATGATGGGTTTATGATGGGTTTATGATGGGTTCTGGGTTTATGATCGGTTTATGATTGATGATTAATTAAGGATGATTGGTTAGTGATGCTTCATGATGGTTGACGATGGTTTACTCGTGGTGAACGATGGTTAATGATGGTTGATGATGATTAGTAATGGAATGTTTGGGGATTGTTCATGGTGTACCCCTGCCTCCCCCATCATTAACCGCTGTTGTCCCATCATTCTTGGTGATTATCCCCCGTGAAAGGTGGTTGATTAATATTGACCCATAGCCATAGTTGGTATATCCCCTATAGTATTGTTTCTTATTATCCCCTTTTATTAACCATTAACTAGCTAGTTAACCATTGTTGTTGGTTGGCTAGTATTGACCTATAACCATTTGCTCCGCTACCCGGTACTTTGTCGCCTTCCAAGTAGAACTTACCAAGCCGAAGGATCCGTATCAGTGCTGCAGCACCCCTTTACACCAACCATCTACGAAAAAACCAAGGGGCGCTTATAAGTATCTGATGATAGGGGGGGAAACAACCAGTTACTAAACCGCCAATACCTGTTAGCAGCAACTAGTTCGAAGCTGATAGACAATTGGCTAACTCCAACAAGAATGGAAGAGCTTCTAGGGATATTCAGCTGGAATTGTGGGGGTACAACCATAATAGGTTTTTAGCATAGCAAGTGAGTAATTGTTGGGGACGGAAGCTGTGAGTCAAACGCAAACTCTTGGGGGTGTGGTCTTTTTGATTGTTGCTAGTTGAGGTGGACAATGGTTAAAATTATGTTGAACCAATAGCCAATAGCGGTGGACGAGCAATGATGGACCATAGTTGTTGCTATTTTTTGATGAACCAATAGCTGGTTAATGATTAAACTTGTCATTTCTTTTGACGCCAGCTATGAATCATTAAGCAGCTATTGGTTCATCAAGAATATTACCTTTAATGGTTGATGAGTCTGGGGTAATAGTTCCTATAATCACTTGTTGGTTGTAATTCCAACAAAATCCGTTGAGCGGATCAATGGTGGTTGGCTTGCAAACGGTTTATGTATGTCTATATGACTTAAAGACTTACAAGTGGCTGGCTTGCAATTATTGTCTATAAATATGTTTAGCTGGTTAATCGATAATCAATGCCAAGTTGCTTAATATAAGTGATGAACATTGATGAACTATGATGAACTAATAGCTGGTTGATGATACACTTTCACATAGCTGGCTTATGTACTCAAACTCATGGTTGGTACAAAGTTGGTCGGCAAGGCTTGGTATCCTCGATCCGCTCCCATCCGTTTAGCCTTAGCACGACATGTCGTTGCAAATCAAGCCCTGCAAGTGTCATGTGCCGGCGCAAGGGGCCTTTGTAGCCATCTCAAGGTCCACATCTTGGTCTGCTCCTTTCTCTGTATCAGTGTTCACTGGCACCTGCAACCACACAACGGCTCGAGAGTTCGGGGAAGAATCCTTCAGAAATCTCAACCAAGTCCGAAATCTTCTTGGGAACATCATGTGTTTTCTATGGGGGTTGAAAACCTGTACTTCGTTGGGTTCATCTGCGAGGAGAACAAGGATTGCCATCACCCCAAAAAGCTGCAGGTTCATACGCAAAGATACGGACGTTTTCAAGTCTCACAACTGCATTTCAAGACCTTTGGTAGGTGGTACATG
The DNA here is from genome assembly GCA_009767595.1 of Symbiodinium kawagutii. Lineage (NCBI taxonomy): Eukaryota > Dinophyceae > Suessiales > Symbiodiniaceae > Symbiodinium > Symbiodinium kawagutii. Next base: position 98,087 of record VSDK01012162.1, read on the forward strand.
GTGGTACTGTAAGCAGCGCTGAAGTGTTTGCTCATGGTGAAGCTTCTTTCTGAGGAAAGAACTCGCAGGCCCTTGTGACTTGGAATTGTCCACTTTGCTTCGAAAACATGGTGCGCAATCACTTCGCAAGTTCCACAATTGGGCCCGTGGCTGACACTTCAGCAGTCATGGGTACAGTTCTGACACCACTTGGGATCATGATCTTCTGGTGCTCTGAGCTGTACTCAGCCAGGGTGCCAATCACGGATACCCCCGACCGGCCCCGGCGGTAGGAGCCGTTCTCAGCCACATTTCGGCCAACCAACATCAACCATTCCCACAGCTTCTTCCATCAACATCCACCATCAACCATGTGCCAACTCATCCTCAAAATCATCCTCCATTCCCCACCAAATCTCCTTAAACCATCATCCTCCTCACCCTCCTCCTCCTCATCATCCTCCTCCTCATCATCATCAAACATTCATCAAACCATCATCGAACTATAAGACCATCAAACCATCCATCCATCACCAAGAACCACTGCCATCAGCTCCCCATCACCGCAGCCCGTGGAGCGCCTGCACCATGGGCTCCGTGAGGTCATCCGACGGCGCGCCGCCCGAGGGCGCGCCCGACGCCGAGGGCGGCGACGGCGCGGCCGAGGCCGCGGGCGTTTTGGGCTGCGCCGACGGGGCCGGGGTCGGCTCCCCGTGATGCTGGGGAATGGAGGATGAATTGGTGATTTGATGATTTGAATTGATGAATTTGATTTGATTGGATTTGATTTGATTTGATGGTTTGATTATTTGATTTGATTTGATTTGATGGTTTGATGATTTGGTTTGATTTGATTTGAATTGGTTTGATTTGATTTGAATTGATTGGATTTGATTTGATGATGGTTGTTACGAATGGATGTTGGATCCGTCGATGATGCTTGCCATTACAAACCATCACCGTCATTAAGCACACAATCTGGATCAACCGCTCGTTCGACTGTCATCATCTCCGGCACCTCGTATTTTGGCTCGCTCTCCTGCAGCGGTCGAACCCGCTCGTTGAAATCCCAGGCGTGGGAGGTGCTGGTAAAGCTATGAACCTGCCAACATGATGACGCTCTGGAGCCATGTGGAGGTTTCTTAGCATAGGAACACCAAAAATGGTTGATTCATCACCAAGAAATGATTAATACATACTAATACTGGATGATTTGGGGATCCCCAGATTTTGAGAAACCACCATGTGGCTTTGTCCAGCTTGCCATGGTGTACCCTCAAGTCACTGGTTTTGTTCCCTAGTGACAATGGCTACCATGAATTTGGATGGTTCGTACCACCATGGCGAACTGGACAAACTCAGATATACCCAGTCTGGTGTATGATCCAAGCCCGGGAGGGAAGTTGCCATGAGCCAACCAAGTGATGGCTCCCAGTGGGATTTTCATCAATAGCTTGGTGGTCTCAAGTTCAGCAGTACTTGGGGCATCGTACCAAACGTGACCCATTCACCAACCCTTGGTATATCCAGCTCTGCGATGGATCATTATATCACTGTGAAGGGCTCAGCCCATTTGGTGGGAAACAGGAAACTGCTAGCTGAACATCCATAGACCATGACTAACCATTGACCATACAAAGCCACCAACCATCATTGGCCATCAGGCATTTCTCAAAATAGGGAACCCCCCCAAAAGAAGTTGGTTTATACTATGAATGCTTGATATCAAGGATGATAAGTGGGGGTCCCCTATGCCTTGAGAAACCCCATTTCTTCCTTATTCTAATGCCCAGGGACTACCGTCTTACCACAGCGCAGCTTCCAAAGCTCCTCTGTTGTCTTCTTGGTCTTGCTCTTGCGACTGAACAAGCTCGGTAGCACCGGCATGGCTGCGAGGTGGTGAGCGGAAATGCTATGTCTGGTGTCTCTGTCTGCTGCATCGTGGATATGGTGCGGATGCTTGGAACGTGTGGCAATTTAGGACGATGCCTGAGATCGGGTACACCGCGTTTGTTGCAGAAACTCTGACTTCAAGTAGTGGGCAGCACTTGTAGCCACTCGAATGAGATCGTAGGACCTCGGTCAGAACCACAGCTGCTCATTTGGCATTGCTCCTGTGCTATATGGATGTCGCCCAGCGTTTCTTGATGGGAAAGAAGCGGTGCGAAGCGGCAAAGGCTGGGCGGTGATCTAGGTTTGTCAGCCATGATGGTACTCACTAAGCACCCGAGTTCATAACCATTATTCAAAAGGGAAAACACCAGAGACTTAGGGGGGGAACACCATTTATGGACAAACCCATCTGGTGGAACTTCCAGAATTTTTGAAAGATTTTTAAGCTCAGACTACCAGGATGAGCGTCAAATGTCAGCTTTCCAGAGCTATCCCAAGTTTGATAGAACACACGTGTGAACTGCAGAGAATCTGAGGGAAGCAAACAAGATCATGAGAATTGGTCCTCTTGAATGTGAAGCCAATGCTTTGAAGCTAGTATCTATAGACAAACCCCATAGAAGAAGAAACTTGGCACTCCTGGGATCAGATCTTTGAAGCACAGTTTGTGATTGCATGAATCAATGACGTGCTGGTTCTCAGGCACCCCTAATCATCCACTGTCAACAATAATTAAACAATTTGGGATTCCCAATCTTGAGAAAAGGTAATTAAACCATCCAATTTCTAGGCAATTGAACCATCATGAACCATCCATGTTAAATATTTCCACATCGAGGTCTTTAATTTTCATATTGAATGGTTCAAAGCTGCAAACGTACACCTACTGTGATAGAAGCATGTCACAACAAGGCATAAGCGTATTCATGTTAGATCCAGATTTACATCCCCCTAGATTTGATGATAAACCAGCTACAGGATTTCTCGTTTCACTGGGGAGACTTATTGATATGGAACTGGTTGGTGGTTTCAACCCCTACCAAAAATATTGGTCAACCAACCATTTGCTAATTATTACTAGGAAAAAAAAAGTCAATCAAACCACCAACCAGTGGAATATCTAGTGTATAAGAAAGGCTTCTGATGCAACCGTAAAGAGGAAAAATGCTGCTGAATCCCTGAGATCAAAGGCGGCAACCGAGGGGCGACTGACCGTGTGCCTTGGTTCAAAGCCAGGACACTTCAAGTCCAAGCCTTGGTATCTAATATTGAACCTATCGTTAATTCCTGTGGTTGGTAATCCTTCAAAGATCATAGAAACAGTTGCTGGTGAATCAGAAAGCTGAAAAACATCAACAACTCTCATGTCAACAAAGAACTGAACATCCAAGGGCTTCCTTAACTCATCAACAACAACCAACCATGCCCATGATTGACCCTTGAATTGGTCACCACTCTCCACCTTGTCCACCCATGGCCCGGGATCCCGAACTTCGCCATGCTCGCTCAGCTCACTGACTGTGACTGTGACCAGCACCGTCTCTAAAAACTGATTCAAGCTCGAATTTCTCCCAGTGCATGTGAAAAAGGTGACTGGGGGGTCAACTCATGAATCTAGGGGGGGTGTGAATCTGGTCAATGGTATCTGAAAATGAAATACATAGACAAGTCATGACAAGTCTAATATATTGGATGATAAACTAGGTATTCTGTAGATCTATAGATACGGAATTCAGAAACCCCAGCTGTCTAATGTCTTTCTAGTGGATCCTTAATGTCTTTCTGTTGGATCCTTCAGACGTCATGGTTTGTCATTGTAGCTATCCTGAAGCTGTCAGCAAGATTTCAGCGCCCGGCTGCCTCACCCCGGCAGCAAAGTGTTACCCCCCTTGCCAGGTGTGGTCTGCCACCATGGCTATGAACAAATGGCCAAATGGTGATTTCTCAGAATAGGGGACCCAAAAAATGGATGGTTATTCACTATAAATGATTACTGTTGGATGATTAGGGGGTACCGCTGTTTTGAGAAACACCCAAATGAACACCATGACCATGCCATAATTGACCTGTTCCCACAACACTAAATTGTTCCATTTCCTGTGGTGGACTTCCTCAACCCCCACCAGTGTCAACCACAGGGCAGACCGGCAACTTTGACGAACCACCAGCTCCCTCGTAACTCGTAACTTGATGAAATCCTGGTTGACATGTGTTTTTTTCCAGAGCTAGGGTTACCCCCAGTTATCATCCTTATATTAATCATTTTTGGTAAACCAACCATCTTTTGGGTCCAACATTTTGATAAACCACCATATGGGTTGGCGAACAACCTACAGTAAACAAAAACGTCCCGCAAAAATGGATCCAGGTCTTGAAGAACCGCCAGCTGCGAATCGCCACCACGACTCCCTGTACACCTAAATTCATGGGTATCCAACCGTGGGAGATGACCAGTTTGGTGCATCCCAAATGGAAATTCAGGACCTTGACCCACACTGCTCTACATCTGCGCGCTGATCCCTGGATGGGGGGATGAGGACTCCTCCAGCTGGCATCCCCGGCTGTTCTGCCCAAGCTGTGGCCAACCGTTGTTTGCTGCTTGGTTCTGGGGAAGAACAGCTGGGTCTTTCTCCTGTCATAAAGGGTACCCCCAGTTCATCCAATCTTTGTCATTTACAGTATCAAACCAACCTTTTTTATCCTTTTTTGGGGGTCCCCTATGGCTTAAGAACCCCCCAAAATGAGATCAACAGCAGCAACGCCTGCAGCTCGCCACACCCGGCGTTTCAGCCACAACAACCAGAGCCACTACAAGCCGGTGCCAGGCGTCAAAATGCCCATGCCGATGAAGGATTTCAGGGTAGTTACCTTGGCAGAAGGCATATCACCATGACCAACGTGGGATGGCATTGTTGCAGCAGGTGCACTGGAAAAAAGCTGGGAATGGATGGGTTCCAAGTTTTACTTCATGAATCTGGATGATATCTTTTGACTGGTGAGATGATCTTCATCCATGTCATTCAAATATCGATTGAAATGAAAATCAGGTCATAGAATTTTTGTAGCCAAGAAAGCAGAAGAGGCGACAGATGTTCATGCCACCATAACCTCAGGCTCCTCTGCGTGAGGATGTTCGTGTCCATGTGGGTTACTGGTTGGTTGATTGCAGTCAATGGTAAGCTTCCCGATGAGAAACTAACATATCCTTGATGGATTAGCCGCCAAGTCCCCATAATAAAGCATGGAGCTTCCAACCATTGCTGAGCATTGTTGTTTCTTACTCGGCACGTCACTAGCCCAATTAGAAATATGGCTAACAAGTTCGGTACGTCCCATGATTGTTGGTCAGTATATACTAGCCACTACTCAAACTTTCACCATCACCCAGCATAAGCTATTTTGCTAATCAACTGGCAACATCATTGATCGTTCTTAGCCATGATAACGATGTTCCCCACCTCCGAGCCGCATCACTTACAGCAAAGTAAACATCCAGCGTCTCCACGTTTTTGGCAGCACTTATTTCTCAAGAATTCATCGTCACCAACCATCATAATAAGCAGCTCGATCATTTCCAACCATCATCAACCCTCGTCAACCATCCTCAACCCTCATCAACCCTCATCAACCACCATCATCAGTTAATCTAATCACTAACCACCAACCAGTCACCGGTTCACCACGCGGCGGCGCATGGCCACGCCATGGCCACCCTTCTGCCAGGCCACAAAGGCACTGCCTGTGCCCATGCCGCCGCCGCGGGCACGGCCCGCCACCTGATGATGCTTGGCATCTCAGAGCTTGGCGGTTGAGGGTTAGGGGGTTGGGGGGTTGGAGGTTGGGGGTCGGAGGTTGGAGGTTGGAGGTTGGTGGTGATGATGATGATGATGATGATGATGATGATGATGATGATGATGATCATGATGATGATGATGATGATCATGATGATGAT
>VSDK01012162.1:111338-149000 GCA_009767595.1 Symbiodinium kawagutii
ACTCTTTCCAGTGGGTGAAACTGTGCCGATTTCCGCGCACGGAACGGAATCCAACTGGCGAGGCATCAGAAACTGGCAATGGAAGCACCAGAACGAGGAGCCCAACCGGAGAAAAAGAGCCAATTTCCCAGGAAACCAATAGAAAAGGAGATCGAAGGAGTAACATTTCAAGTAACCCAGGAGTATCGCTCGCAGTGTTTGAGCCCAATAGAACAGCCACAAGGGTGTTTCTCAAAATAGGGGACCCCCCTAATCATCCATTATTGACCATTTATAGTAGTAAACCAGCCATTTTTGGGGCCCCCTATTCTGAGAAACCACCACAAATGGAAATCTGTGGTGCCCCGCGTTGCTGGGTGCCCCCAGTGAGACACCACCACCGTTGGATGCCGACCTCAACCTCTGATCACCAGCTCCCAAAACAAGTCCAGGAGAACTGACCTCGGTTTCGCGTGCGCAACTGCGGGTAGTCCACTTGGATGGTTAGAAATGGTCATAGTGAATACTCGGTGCGCAACTGAAGGTAGTCCACTTGGATGGTTAGTAGTTACTAGTGCATAATGATGGTTGTTAGGAGTGGTGAGTACAAAATGAATTTATCAAGTGTCCAATCATGTTCACTTTGATGGTCACAATTGTGAGTCTGAATCAGCCATATGTTGATGTCACTTTGACGGTGCTTCAAGATCTGCTTGTGGGTAAAGGGGCGCGCCCATAGACACAGCAGTCGAACTGTTGGGATGTGCACTAAACTTACCCATGGTGTCTGGATGGTCGGTATCGACCCATAGCCAGGTACCAACTATGATCAGTCATTACTAAGCAAAGCCAACCATTCCCAACCATCATTGACCTAGGGTTTTTCAATGATAGGTACCATATGGACGTATCACGCCACTAACTCCTGGTTCTTTCCAAAGTTGTGATCAAGCAGCAGGTTGAGTTCTGGTTCCCTCTTGGGGTGGAGCCAGGGGCCATTTGAAGGCTAAACTGAGTCTGGATCGATTCGAGCAGCCTCCAGTCTGAAGTCTGGTACACTTCAGTTCCGGCGCTGAACTGGTCAACAGCTTTTCTTGATCTTTTGGATGATCAACTGATGATCGACTGATGATCAACTGATGATCGACTGATGATCAACCCGTGATCAACTGATCACAAGCATAGTTCATCCACCAAGCTAACTTGTTCCTGGTTGATGTTGGTGAATTCCTGGTTGATGACCAGATTGGAACCATGATTGATGGTGAATGCTATTAGCATCAACCGATCATCCTGATGAATGTTCGGACAATGGATGCTCGGTTGATGCGTGACGCTTGGTTGATGACTGGTTGATGGTTGGATTGGATGCTTCGTGGTTGCTGGCTTGGTGACTGGTGGTTGATCAACCAGGACTTCACCACGCCAAGGCACCGGTTCACAAAGCAAGCCACTCCCATCACCGCTGCCCTGCGGGAAGGCGCGTCAAGGGGCGACCAGGCGACCAGTCGCCCAATGCCATCAGCTGGATACGGGGGACACGTCGTCCAGCTACTGGTTGCCTTAGAAAAATATTAGCTTGATATATGGACTACGAATAGTGCACTACTAATAGCTTGAGAATAGAATTACCATGAATTACCAATAGCATATGGGTGGATCATGTATGGAGTCACCGAGCACATTGTACTACCCAGAGCGCTTTTAAGTGGTATCCAGTGATCATCCATGTGAAGTGTATTGATTTGCCCTCCGGCACTTAACCAACCAACCTGTATTACAGGATACAGTCATCAGCAACGGGGAGATTGCAACTATCTAGCTGCTCATCTATTTTGCGTGTTGGCTCTCGCAACCCTGGCATGTCTTCATCCAGAAAGAACTACCCTACCATGTTCTTTTGTTGAAACTCTAAGACTTCGAAAAAGAAAGAATATGATGCTCCTGTGGTGGCCCTGGTTACATGCCTATCCGATTGCCCCCATATCTGTGTAATGATGCACCTATGTTTGCGTGTTCTGGCAAATTGCCGTTTACGGTCAAACAGTTGGTGATGTGAGTGATGTTATCACTGATACTTACCAGGGGTATACATTGTATGTTTCTATCGATCTATCTGTCTATCTAGATGTATCTGGCATTGCGGCAAGAACTGAAGGCAAACCACGGGGTCTGTGAGTACTGCAATATTAGCCACACTATCCATCCGTGTGCACAAACGGATGTAAGCACATGAATGTATGACATCTACATAGAAATATCTCTATATACCGATACCTATATGACATCCCACTTAATTCTTGATCAACTGATCGTTGGTCCAGGGACCAATTGCATAACTCCGACTGTTTGCTTGGCAACAACTGGGTCCTACCACACAGCATCAGCGTTTGGATCTGAGCAGTCGAATGGCTCATAAAATTGAACAAGTTTGATGCGCAAGTAGACAGCTGTGTCTCGAAGTACGGAACTCAAAAGTTGGTTGGTTATTGATTACACTAAATGCTAAGGGATGACTTGGGCGTAGCCCTATGACTTGAGAAAGCAGCATCTGTCAAACGAAAATCGAAGCATAGCAGCAAGCATGGCATAGCTCTTTGTACCAAGGAGTCATCCTCCCCTGCCGTCGATACTCAGCACCGCACAGGGTGAGAAACATGGGGTTCTGCATGGCTTCGCCCCAGGTGGCATGTTTTCCTCCAGTCCTCGGTGCCGTGGCGTCCTGAGTTGGCCCTCAGAACGCTGGCCCCGTTCATCAGCAGCCCTAGCCGTTGGGTCATACCTAAGGTAACTACCAGTTATGGTAGATATAACTAAGTATAGTTAAATGGCCTTATAAACCAAGTCAAAACGGGGGGGGCCACCTTGAAGTGTTATTCCCAAAACATCAAGGTGTTGAGATCTTGTCCATCAGGATCACCAGGATCTAGGTTTAGCTATACTTCTTTGGTGTCGATTCCCAAGTATCAAATCAAGTGCAAATTGATATACCACGAGAGGTATACGGTATACTTTTGCGAAATGCACTGCGGTATTTTTTCCCAAAAGCGTAACACTCCTACAAGACAAGTGCCGCTGTGTCTTAAGAAGTACAATGCAAACAAGCACACATTCCAATGGTTTCGTTGATGCTAGGGGGGCGCATCCACTGAAAATGCCTGGAAATACTATGCACCTTGACGATGACAGAGGGAATTACGCCTGTTGAGAAAACAGCTTGGAACCCCTCTGCATCAAAACGCTATACATAGAGGTGTCTTCTATTTACCTTTGACTCAAATATCACCTTTTCTGAAAAAGCCATATCCTTTCAGCCAGAAACCAAACATGAGCACGTTCCGAAGGCCTGTTCTCCGGATCGGCTACTGATCGCTTCATAATAGTTCCATCCATTGAACCACTGATCAACTCAAGGTGGCGCTGCCAAGAGGCATTCGGTTGTAGATGTACATGGCCAATTCGGTGTCCTGGACTCGAGCGTCGGGGTCTCCGGGGACCCAGCCAAGTGAGAATGGTGGGGATCTCCAAGAAAAGTACCTGCCATCTACTTAGGAAGTCCACTGTAGACCCCAAATGATTGTTTCACAAAATAAGAATCCCCAAAGTTGCGCTTGGTATATTGCTATCAATTATTTTGTAATATGGATGAGACCCGGGTACCCCTATTTTGAGAAACCACCACTTGGGAATTCCATTGTAGACCCCAAATCCCCGGATCTGATTGAACTAGATGTCAACTACTTAAACAGAAACTGTCACTTGAGACCCTTTGCAAATGCCAATTTGACTGGACTTGCTGACCATGATTTGAATCGCGCAGATCCCAGATGCAGGCTCCAAGACGCGCACGCAAAGTTGTGCCAATTTCACAGGAGCTTTCAGAAATACTTATATTGGTCACCAACAACCTGCCAGTGCCATCAACCCACTTGATGGTGAAAACTTGGTCTGTTGATAGATACAAATTGATGCTGGTTGATGATGGCAATGATGACGACCATGGATGTACATACAGGGACCGGCTGGAGACCCAAAACGAGGACCACGAAAAAACCAATGGCTTGAACAGTTGGAATGCGGCTGCTCCAGAGGGGAGATGTCTCCATCGTGCCTGGTTTGGTTCTGTCAGGGTATCTCTGTGGATGCTGTCCCAAATAAATCCCAAGGCTGGGCGCCACAGAATTGTTTCTGCTGGCATTGCAGACGCCCAAACCCACACGAGATGACACTGGAAATGAAAAAAGTCGGAACCACGGGGACAAATGAAACCAAGGAAGGATTTTGTTGGGAGCTCTCTCCCTTTCTCTGCCAAAAGTAGGTTGGTGTACTACCAACCGTTTTGGGGGATAGATGTTTTGCTATTGTTTGCGGGTCTTCATCATTTTTCCATCTTGTTCGGCTGCATGAGCTCAACTAGAACTCCAAGCAGCACATCTGATGGTTTACCGGCTGGGGGGCCCCACCAAGCCAAACCAACCAAACCAACCAAGACACCCAAACCAACCAAACCAACCAACCAGTTATGGGAAGTTTATAATGTATACATGTGCGCTTCAAAATTTTCCCTCATGGTCAAAGTTGATACCTTTGCCGTCAAGCACCGTTGCGCTATGGCGGCGTCCAGTCCTTCTTGTCTGCCAGGGTCATGGGTGTTTGACCGTTGTGCATCTTTAGCCTGTTGATGGGCACGGTCAAATTGAGCTGGGATGCAAAAAGCCTGTTGATGGAGGTGCTGGGTCCAACCTGTTCGCAACTACCCCTTTCTGCCAAAGGTATGTCTGAAAGTATCCGCTTTCTGAAAAACACATTCATCTTTCAACATGTGCGTCTAGACAAACATGTTCAAACCTTGCATCATCATCATCATCATCATCATCATCATCATCATCATCATCATCATCATCATCATCCTCATCATCATCCTCATCGATCACCATCATCATCATCATCATCATCATCATCATCATCATCATCATCATCATCATCACCATCACCATCACCATAGGACTCCCCAGTAGATGTCACGTCCATGTATCCGCTTTCACTTCGTGTACCCCTTCAATGATTTCGCGTCCAGGTGGTGTTTCTATGAATCAAGTACGCTGGCACCAGCTTCGGTGAATCATGCCCAAATATGATGGAAAATCACAAGGCAAGCGGAAAAAGCGATTGAAAGGGCTAGTTGGAAACCAAGATTCACCACTGTTACAGCGGCTCTTAGCCATTACTGACCACTGACCACCGACCATCGATCAATCATCATCAACTAATTTCCGTATTTCACTAGCAAGTAGCCATTTAGTAACCAATGTTAGCCAATAACCAGCCATTCTGAACCACTACCATCCAACATTGATAATTGATCAATCCTGAATCTACCATTGATAAAGCACTCGCTAATCAACCGGTAATTAGCCGGTAATTGGCCTTTTTCACCAGAAATCGCCAAAAAAAATACTCAGCCATGCAACAGCCACAATTCATCAAACACAACTCATCAACCAGTAATTTGCCACGAACCAACCATAGATCAAGCACGAATCAACCACTAATTAAGCCATTCATCATCCATCAACTACTAACTAGCCACTAATTCGTCATGAAGCAACCACTAATTCAATCATTCATAAACCATTCATCCACCATTCATCAACCATTCATCCACCATTCATCAACCACTCATCAGCCATTCATCAGCCATTCATCAGCGACCCCCTACAGCTGGAGCTCCACCCACGAGTCGTTCGCCTGGGATTCGCGCCAACATCCATGAGCCTGGACACCACGCGCCTCAGCTGCTACATGGCTAACCATGAGACCATGAAGCGCCTTCAAGGTGGGCCCCGTTCATCAGCAGCCGTTAGGTGAGTTCACTGGGGTAGCTACAAGGCAAATGGTAGATATAACTAGCTTGTTAAATGGCCTTATAAACCAGTTATAACTGGGGGGGGGCACCTCGTGGAAACCTACAGGTTAACCTAAGAATTATGAATCACAATATAAGCTTTCATGGAAAAACAGTACTGAATACGTCAACCAGTTCCGGTGTTGGTTTACAATGGTGGTTTATAATCAGTACTGCTGATGGTTTATAGTGGTGGTTTATGACCGTGCTGAATGTACGTGCACGTTACCATGGTTTAGAATGTATGAGGGTTGATTGATGGCTGATTAGCAGTTTATATGGCTTATTTCATGGCTGACTACTGCTTGAAAATGCTTGGTTTGTGTTTGATGGGCTATTTTCATTCTACTTTACGACTTACATAGGATTCATGGATGGGTCATCCTGGTATCCGATGATGCTTACGAAAATAAATCCGAGTTCATCCGAGTAGACTGTCCTGGTGGCTTAATCCTAGTAAATTCATCCCTGGTGGCTTAATCCTAGTCAATCCTGGCCAATCCGACCCAATGCCGGGGTTCTTAAAATAGGGATACCCCCAAATCATCTAATATTGACTATTTACAGTGATAAACCAACCATAACTTTGGGGGTTCCCTATCTTGAGAAACACCCAGTGGTCCCCAGCTGTCGAAACATCCCACCGTGCATGGAGATCGCCCGCTGAGGCACTGATGACCTTGCGCAGCAGCCAAGTGTAGCGGACTGCGACCGCGTTCATCCTGCCGTCTTCGTCCAGAGTCGCAGATGCACCAGCAGCATGGGTGATACCGTGATACCCTTTGGTAAACTAACATGGCAATGGAAAACCTATCATCAATGGATGATTTCCGACATTTTTCCGAGCAAAATGGTCAATTTTCCATTGCCAAGTTAGTTTACCAGAGGGTAACGGTTGGTTGCTGGTTGATTAATGGTTAATGGATTGTGAACAAAGCTTAAAGGATTGTTAGCAATGGTTGATTCCTATTAAAGAATGGTTCATACTGGTTGATTACTGCCTAAATAACGGCTGACAATGGTTGATTGCTACTTAAAGTATATAAACGTTATCAAGAATTAATGATTGGCTGATCATGGTTAATTTGTTTAAGAAACGCTCAGAACCAGCAATCACCAGATCAAGGACTCACCTTGATGAAAGATTACAAGAGCCATTTGATCAACGATTGCCAGTAGTTCTGAGTGCAAGTTGTGATTCATGAGGGTTGATGGCTGATAATTATCAAACTAATGATCACTATTAGCTTGATGCCCAGAGGGTTCCAATTGTTCTAATTGATCATAATTCATGATGAGCTACTTCATCCAAAGAAGAGGATTGACCAACTGGAAGCAAGGGGGATGAGAATGATGAAGAGGACAAGTGCAAACCATGATGCGGTCAAGAAGAATGGTTGCTATACCAACCAACAAGCATGGGTAGGGTACAAGGTGTTTACACAAGGAACCCCAAAGATGACTATGTGAAGGATGGAAAAAAAGCCAACCAACGAACATCATGGGAGATATAAACTGAAGAAAAATCAGAAAACTATGTTTAACTTTATCAAAAATAAGAAAACAAATAATGGTCAATGAATGGTTAAAACCCAACCATAATCCCGTCACATAGAAAGCCTCTGCCGCACTTTTCCAGGCTTGTCATGGCTGGCCCGTGAGGAGAATGGTCGAGTACTCCGAATTTTTCAAGCGGGTGGAATAGCAAATGTTTGATCAGATGAATAGCTTAATTAATCACGGGTAAGATTGATGGTTGACTAATCATTGATGCATGGTTGATCATAGTGAATTACTAGCCCTCAATAATGGCTGATGGCTGATCACTAGAAAAACAGAAATGACGGCCGTTTGGCACTTGTGGGGCTGGGTCACCAAACCATTTCAGGTCGGCTTGCGTAGCCAAGATGTGCCTTGCGAACACCTAAGGCTCGCATCAAGTGGTGATCAAACACGGCGCACCGCCGCTCGAAGATCCGCTCGAAGTCTATGACCGGGTCACAGGGGGACCAGTTCCGGTCCCCGTGTGGTAAGCACCACCAGCAGAAATGCACCACAACAAATCCACTGTGTTCTTTGATGTTCGCCCATTGTTGAAGAGTTTGGGGCCGGGGTGTATCATGTACAGTAATTATAAGCATTGTTGACTGAACTATTTACTATTATCAAACAATGGTCGTTATACACAAGTTATAGTTACTATTAGTTATTATTCAGTAACAGTAACTAGTCATTATGAACAGGGACAGAACCACTAGTAACCACTAGTTACTAGTTATTGATGTATAATTACCATTCAGTAACAGCACTTATTTATATAGTTACTGGGTAAATAGTTCAGTATCAACCATTAGTAGCTAATGATCGACCATTCATTATCAACCATTAATAGTCATTATAACCATTAAAACCATTCATGGACCATTATAACTAGGATCAACCATTAGTTGCTGGTCCATAAATTCACTTCCTATCCATTAGTTGCTTGACCATGGTTACAGTGATTAATAACCCTTACTAATTACTACCAACCATTAGTTACAGGTCCACAAAAATCACGCAACCTGTCCCTCGGATCGCTGGTCCAATATCGGACACGTCGTGGACCCGCACCTGCATGTCGATGGATTCATCCGTGAATTCATGGTCTGTGAGGTAGGCCACGGCCTCCGCAGGACGGGGGTTCCGGGTGTGACCCAACGAGGCGGAAACGACGTTTCAAGGCAGGGTACCAAATGATGGGTAGTAACAAATGGCCATGGGTCAAGCAGTTAACCAACCAACAAATGGGGGATTTCCACCAACAAAACTATAGGGAAAACAATGGTTAATGATGGGGGAACCAGGGGGACTAAGGGTTTTGACCCACAGCCAAATTGGAAATGAAGGGTTCAGTAAGGATGGTTAATGATGGTTGATTCTGGCAAATTATGGCTTGTAAGTTCTGGTTCATGGTTGTGAGTGATGGCGAATGATGGTGAATTCTGGCTGGTGATGGTTAATTCTGGTGAATGACGGTTAATGATGGTTAATTCTCGTGAATGATGATTCATGGTGGTTCATAATGGCTAATTCTGATTACTGTACTGGGGTAATCACATCGATTCTGACTGCTGACGGTGCTACAACACCAGCTGTGCCATGGCTATATGGCTGAAGCTGCACTGGATTTCCAGTTGCCATCCCCCAGTACCACAACGAACCCTCCTGGGTTTCGCTCCACCGCTCCCCCCAAAAATCGCTGCCAGCGCCAACGCTGCGCCTCGAACCGCCCGTTGTGGGCGGCCAAATGTAAGGCGCTCTGCCCTGCAACAGGAGAGTCGCGGCGGCGATGAATTTCACAATGGATGATGGTGGTTGATGGGTAGTGATGGTTAGTGATTCATGATGATGGTTGATGATGGCTTAATGATGGCTTGATAATGGTTAATGATGGCTTAATGATGGCTTAATGACTGTATGCTTAGGTTGATGGGGGTAGCTTTATGGTTAAAATGGTTCATGGTTAGATTTCTGGTTTGGTTTATGGCTTTGGTGTTGGGTTCATGATGATTAATGATGGTTACTAATGGTTCCTGGTTCATGGTTAGGTTTGTGGTTCGGTCCATGTTTAGGTTTATGGTTCGGTCCATGTTTAGCTTTTTGATGCTCAATACAGGTCAAGTGTGTGGATTTATGGTGGTTAATGATGGTTGATTTTGGTCCAGTTGTCAAATTCTCTTCAATCCATTTCGTGACACCCAATGAAATGTTGGGCACTCATTTTTCGCTTCCAAGTACATTTGGCACCAACGGTACAGGAGACTTGGTGGACAAAAGGCTCTTCATAAAAGTTAATACGTAGCAGCCAATGGTTTATGATTGCTCATCATGGTGAACGATGGTTAATGATTGCTGTTCATATCTAATACGGAATACTGGATGATGGTCAGTGGTAGATAACGATTGTTCATGATGATTAATGATTCCTGATGGTCAAAAATGGTCAAAAAGGGTCAAATCATGGTTAACAATGGCTTGGGAATCTTCGTAATGGTTGCCACTAGTGAATAAACCCGATCACTCGCGGTTGCCATCGACCACAAGTAGATGGTATGGACCATCTTTATGGAATCGGGACTACACCTGGCATCTACTCCTCCAACTCATTAGGCGATCATAATTGCCACCAGAAGTATAGCATTGGCATTGGGGATCATTAGAACGGATTCTAGCATTGTCACTAGCTTGTACCGATAGATATCACTTTGAATTATAGCTACATCATGACAAACATCACAGAATGGTTGACTTTATGAAACCATTTCGAAGTATGCTTTGCTTTGGGCTTCGCAACTTTTGTGCTGCCAGTGACTCTTCTGCTGCCTTTCTTGTTGAGGTGATGCAAATCCGCTTTGGCATCGAGGAGGGCGGCAATGACTGTGGTACCTCAACACCCAAAAACGAGCACCGGCCCAAGCCAGGGCCCCCATCCTGGCCATCCAGGGGGTGTTCGGATGGGTGATTTATCTGGTGGCTTCTCAAGTCATAGGGTACCTCGAAAATGGTTGCTTTATTGAGAAACTATGATTGATATGAGATGAGAACTGGGGCCCCTAGCTATTGAGAAACACGCATATACACCTAGAGTCCATGACTTGGGAGCCCAAAATGCAAAACTTTTCTGCGTTGGGAAACTAGCGATTTTGGGGACACCACTGGAGTCCCCAGCGAATAAGGGGTCATGTGAGTCATGGGTCATTTAAAAAAACACTATGCAACTTGGGCCGGTGGAGATTCAACTTGGGAGATACAAAGGCTCGGCCCATTTCAGGATGATCACCAAGGGTGTATCTTCATGGCCCTACCATGGCACGGCTTGCAAGCATCAAAATTGACAGTGCACCAGCAGGCACACCATGGCCATATGCTGCGAAGCCCAGCGTAGCATCTGGTGAGATAGATCTCATCATCGCTGCCAAGCTGAGGGCCCCAACTCCCAGCGAAGAAGACGGGCGATTGCCCAATCTGGTGCGGGGGGGTAGCTACCCCAGGGTGGGCCCAGTGAGGCCCGGTATGCGATGGTGGCTTACTGAACCCTACCATCAGGTAACCTCTCATGGTCAAGCCCTGCGCAGTGGTGGATAGAGGTTCCGTTCGGAGTAGGACAAGCTCGCGAACCCAAAAAACTAGATGTGGGTACTTCCCCTCCCCCCGATGAAAGAAAAGTGTACTCCAAAGGCCCAACTAGATTTAACTGCATCCTGCTGTGGCAACTAGGCTTCATGTTCGCCTCTATCAAGAGCCCAATTGAATCAGCGATTGCTTCGTGGTGCAAACTCCTAAGCTTACACACCAGGGCCCTGTCCGCAACTCAGTGACATCTTCCAAAATTGCTATTGACTAGAATCCAACCGCCAAAATAGGGTAACCAATCACCCACCCAACAAATTCATCATTTTACCGGGAAACCATTGGTTTTATACCCAAGCGTTGCTCCGGAGCATGGCGTGCTACGGGGCCCAGCACCGTGGCACCTGATCCTGCGCGTTGGCATTGGCGCTGTGCATCAGGAGCAACTGCACCATTTGGGCAGCGTCCTGACGACGTCGGTTTGAGGCAAGGTCTGGGACCTGGGGATACGTCGATGGTTGACGGGGAAGGAGCTTCGTAGAGAGGGTCACCCAAGGGTCACATCCCAAGGTTTTCAAGTTGAAGCTCGGCGTCGGAATCCTTGGGGTCCATGTGATTTTGCAAGTAATGTGAGTCCATCACCAATGAGATTGTGATTCACTTGCTATGATCAAGTCTTCGACGTCAACCTGTGAACTAGTACACTGCACTGGTCACCTTCGTTTTACAGGGGGTTGGCCACTCTTTCATGAAACATTTTGCCTTTGTTACAAAAGGTTGCCTTCGTTTCTGCTGGCTTTGTGCTTATTCCATATTCATTATATAATTAGGTTCCTCAAGTGGACCTTTTTGGTGATATCTCATGTGGCAGTGACCAACCAACCATACGGTGATCACAGCGAACTACCATCAAGTACCAAGTATAGCGCATAGTAGGTCACGGCGTTGAAGAACCAACAGAAATAGCCGGTACAATGCAACAACTACATTGGCTTATATATACATTCCAGGTCTATCTTCCCAAAAATCTGGTAGAGCTGCCAGAGTGGCCATCCGGATGCTCCTGGTGTACGGCGGTGTGCAAAGGGGACACGCGTTTCGCATCCTGTTGATTCACTTCAGCTCGCACCTCTGGCGTGGTCGAGGACCAAGACGAGGAAGCAACGTTGTAATGGGGATCTTGGTGTCAACCACCAGGTTTTGAGGATGAAAACTGACCAGGATGCGGCATGGCTAACACTGGACAATGGTTACACTCTGGCAAAGAGGTGTCATGACCTATACCTATGAATCATGGATGATTCCCCATTGCCAGGTGACTGTGGTTTGTGGTGCGTTCTTCCCTGGGCAAAGCAAGCTCTACGTCATTTCTAAGTCAGTTCGTGACAGGGGCACCTCGTACTTGCCTACAAGTGGCTCTGCCAAGAGGATTCTTCAACATGGTGGCTAGGTGACAATAGCCATCAAAGGTACCTATGCCGTTGACATTTGCGAACCTAAGGCGGGCTGGTGACCCACTGCCGACCAACGTCAGTTTCTGAACCCACAGGGTCAGGAGATATGACCAGTCTCACAACCTTAGCTAGTAAGCCCAGTAAGCACTTGCCACTAGCCCGCACAATGGATCCAAAAAAGATGCTTTCACTTAGAAACGTCCGATACTATGCTGCAATCAAAGAGTCAGAATGTCTGGATTCGAATGATTCAAATCCCATTCTGTTCAGCATCACTGGTCAGAGCTATACAGTCTGTACCCATCAAAACGTTGATTGCTGGAGAATACTCTCAGGCAAGCTGCAAAAAACCTCTAAAAATAAGGAAAATGTCCCTGTGATTGTCTAAAAAATGCTGGGCATGGCATCAACTTGCAAGCGATTTTACCACAGCTACCGCGCCTGTAACAGCTTCCGTGCCAACCTTGGCGCCAAGCTCGCACAAGGTCAACCCGTTGGTCCCCGTTGGTCCATGGGGAATCTCACGGTGTAGCAGCCAAGGCATCCGATTTTTTTTCGAAGATCACACCCCTCCCGTGGAAGCTGATGGATGCCGATGGGATGCCGATGGACGCTGATGGGATGCTGGTTTTGGGGGGAGCAAAGCCAGTACTTTCCTGGACCTGACAACAATGTCAAGAAATCACAGGGATTCACAAGGTGTTTCTTAAGCTATAGGGGTACCAAGAAACCACAGGGTGGTTCTTAAGCCATAGAAGTACCCCCTAAATCATCCAGTTGATGAACCAATGGTAACACAGATCTTCACCAGCTGATGGCTCAGCCGAGCCAAGAAACTTCACACTGCCGTACTTCCTTAGTGCGTGGCGTCGCCGGGGCGCGGTTTAGCAAAGTCTGACGCTGATTGAGTGCTACAAAGCCAGCTATAGAAGTTGATCGCACGGTGATTGAGATAATTTCTGACTTGTGCTGGATAGGGGTGTTTCTCAAAATAGGGGTACCCCCGAATCATCCCAGATTAATCATTGTTTTTTCTAAACCAACCATTTTGGGGGTCCCCGATTTTAAGAAACTACCATATAAATTATGATCAGCCTGGAGTGGACGCGGCATGCTGCATGCCTCATATGATGTTCAATCTCTAGATCGGTTACCAGCCTTGGGATGGTCCAAGTTGGTACTCCAGAATGGTTTGGCTCTGCATGATGATTTACTCACTTGGTGGTCACGTCATGGGGAAGACTGAAGAATGGTTGGTTTATCACCATAATATTGGATGACTGGGGGGTTCCCTTATTTTGCGTCACACCCACATAGATGATTTGCAAACCACTCTTGTGACAAGGGGAACACTTGGCAAGGATGCCCAAATCTACACAGCAAATAATCTGAACCTGTGAGTAGTGGAACCAAACACTGACCTGGTGGCATTATCTTCGCTTAGGACAAATGCTGGAAAATGATAAAATTGAGAACTCGCTCAAAAAATCGACCCCATATGTGAGCAAAGTAGGAGCTTCATCCTGCTGCCCATAGCCAATAGCAGTTTCAAGGCTTCAAAACATGATGACCTCCCCACTATCGCATCATCGGATGATTTCGGGAGGTGCCCCCAATCTCATCACTGATGGTTTTCCACGGCCGTGCTGGATCACTGGAGGATACAAAACCTTACTTTGCCGGCGTCCGCCATGGCTACCGGTGGTCGCTGGCAAGACCCCACGTTGCGAGTGCTTCCAAAACTCATGGTGTCCATGGCTAAGACAAACCCCAATTCAATAAGCCGTTGAACTGTTCGCTGCTCATTCTTTGCAAAGAATAATTGGGCGCTTTAGCTGTGCAATTTGACTTTCGGGAAAGCGGCTACTTGCGACCACTTGCGGCCACCCGCTCGCAGCGGCCAGTTGCAGCCAGCCAGTTGCTCGGAGCAGCCACTTGCGGCCACTTACAGCTGAAAATGTCTAGTTTGGGTCGGGCGGTGTAAGGAATGAGTGGAAAATGACGGCAATTGGCTTCCCATTAACGCTTCAGGAGGCACAGGCGGTGCAGGCATTGGAGCGGCACCCGGCATAACAGGCATCACCAAGGGTGGGAAGCCAGGCGCGAAGCCCGCACCCTCGGTGAAACAGTAGTTGTATTGCTGTGGGCCCCCCCCACCAAACCAAGAGTAGGACCTGGCAACCCAACGAAGTGGACAAACAGTTCTGAAACCACAAACTGATCTCCTACACTTCCCCATAGGGAAGGATACCCAACCCACCCTGTCGGCAGCTCCCCCAGCTACGTCCCAGCATCGCAGCCAGCTGCAACGGAAAGCTACCCGTTTCCGAGGACCGAGTGGGATCTGCCCGGGAGTCCAGCAGCAACTCCACCTGGTGCGACCGAACCAAGGGAGGGTGATATCAGTTGGTATCCAAGAATGGTGACAACCCAACCATGGCTGGTGCTTGAACCAATGGACCCGAGGTTGATCTCCCATGGATGCTTGACGACATATGATGGTTGGATGGTTTATAACCAACGGAGGTTGATCTCCAATCGTGGATGGTTGAGAACCGATGATGGTTGGTATCCAACCATGGATGGTTGATGATGATCATTGATGACTGCTATTGATCATGGATAATTGATAATCCAGACAGCACTGAGGCCATGGAGGCCATGGAGGCCATGGAGGCCATGGAGGCCATGACTATGGAAGTTGCCTTGTAGCAATAGGTACGGAAGCATGGCAAAAAAGGAGCACCTGCTACACAACTGGAAGCTGCTAGCCTTACAGGGCTTGCTCTGGTATCAAAAGTGGACATTCAGCTAAGGATGTCAAGGGGATGATAGGGATATCACCACCAACAACCCACAGCAAGAGAAATACATCAATAACCAACAAATGTCTTGACTATCTTATATATACACGCAAAATAATTAATAGGGATGTCCCTGACAATCACCAACCTCTGATCTGCAGGACAGCATTCAAGGTGTGAAAGGGGGACAGGTGCCAAGAAGAATTTGTCAAGACAATGATACGGATGGTCAATACAAGGTGGCCAAAGAATTGGTCGATACAATTCATTGGTCGATACAATTGCGGGAAATGGGGTCAAGGGTAAAACAAAAATAATATTGATACGGTAGAGATTTAGCCAGCGACCCAAGAATGTTGGGGATGTGATCCTGCTGTGACCAAATATGACGCCAGTGAAAAGTGAGAATGACAGTGAAACAGCCAAAAGGATAACAACAACAATGGGCTATAACAACAGCAGCAGCAACAACAGCAACAACAATGGGAATTTAAGGGGCAGTGAGTAACATTGGAATACCATAGGATGTAAGGTTGGTTGGTTGGTTGAACGACATGCGGCAGTAGCCGCAGTCAAGGGTCTCAGCCTCCACCAGCAGATCTCTGGGCCTCCTCCGAAGACGTCATCGAAGGCCCTCCCCGCCAGCTTCTGACAGCCCATCTACGAAGTAGGAGAACACAAGTCCAGTTGAGAACAACCAATAATCGCAACAAACCCACCGCCTGATTGAAAGGACACAACGCGGGTAACGAGAGAACCGAACCCCTCCAGCTGAGGCCGCCGCCCAAGCAAACACCAGTAAGGGACTCAAGAGAAACGCGCGGTCCAACACCAAGGGAGAGACGCAGGGGAAGGGCAGGCTCAAAACCATCATCCTCAGACAGACCATCGGCGTCAGATGCATCCGCAGCAGGGAACGCTGGCAGAAGATCCGTCCTGACAACAACCGACCAGTCGACGGAATGCCAGCCGAGATTAGGGGCCAACAAAGGCCACTGGCGAACGAACGCCAGCCGCAACCAGAAAAGAAGAGGAGAGCTGGCGGGCAAACGCCAACCCATCCGGCGAACAAACGCCGGCACAACAACCCAACGCAGAACTGAAGCAAAGGGGCCAACAAAGGCCGCCGCCGCAAGCTGACAAGCACCGAAACCCGAGGGCAGAAACAGGGACGACGACGACCACAACAACAGCAGCAGCAACAACAACAACAACAACAACAACAACAACAACAACAACAACAACAACGACAACAACAACGACAACAACAGCAGCAGCAGCAACAACGACAACAACAACAACACCAACACCAACAACAACACGAAAAAGGAAAAAATGAGAGGCGGACAGAGAGGACCAAGGAGAGAGAGGGACCAACAAAAGGAGGAAGGAAGACAAGCAAAGGGAAAACGGAAAGGCCGGAGGAACCAAGAAAACGCAAAAGAAAAAAAAAAACAGGAGCGGCAAGAAGAAAAAAAAATGAGGGCGCGATGAAACCAGTACAGCAGCCAAATTGTGAAGCAAATGCTGACCACGACTGGAAGCGGAGCCAAACATTGCGTAAGAGAAAAAGAACCATAACCTGCAAACACACGGGGGGAAAAGAAAAGAAAAGAAAAGAGAGGAAAGAAAAAAGGAAACAACACATGGCACTGTCGCTCTTGCGCATGCAAGGGGGAAGGGTAGAGGGTGCTCATCGGGAACGAACAAACGAACCCTTAGTGCCGCCCCCGGGGTCCACTCTACCCTAACCGAGTTCCACCCCCAGCACGAGGAGCGCAAGACCCGGGGGACCATAGGATGTAAGATGATCACCCACAGCTGCCAACAATCGTTTGAATATTGTGCACAGCGGCGAACACCAAGTAGAACCATATAGTTTTGCGGATACAACCAAGAACAAAAGGACTATCCACCAATACATACATACTGTCTTTATTTGGAGTGGCATTCCCATAATATTTGCTATACCAAAATCCCAGAAAGGGATCAGAACCCTGCACTCCTGGTGAGCGTCCAAACACGCGAATATAACCACAACCTTTGTTGAAAAAAGGTCGCCTTCCCCTTGTGGTGATATTTGGTATCAACCCATACCATGCACCAAGCAACAAAGTCGTTGAACTATCATCAACTCATCAAGATCGACGGTCGCATACAAATCAACCGCCATGATTGGATGCGGGACTATGTTCCCAAATGTACCAACATTCTGGTGATTACAGGCGAAACCAATCGCAGATAATGCATTTAAATAATATATATACATGTAGTATTTCATGGTTGCATGCCAAAATCGTCTTTCTTACATACACTCATATACATTCGGAGGACACACAGACATACGTACGTACATGTAACCATACATGACTAGATGTAGTTTTATATGTCCATTTTGGCTCCAAAGATCCAGTCGTGCTGAGAGTTTGGGGGGCCCCGCCTTCGAAAGATCTTGGTCCAGTTTCATTGCCTGCAAGGGTTTGCACATGAAACTGCTTGGTACGGGGCGGCTGTTGATGTAGGGGAATTTGACCAGAAATGAGGGTTGACCTGGTGAATTTCCCCTGCAGCAGCCTACGGGTGATATCGTTGAATTGTTGATTCAACAACCTATCTAGATCACCAATCATTCTTCACAATGATAGAGGTAGAAAGGTCGATCCATTGCTTGGCTGATATTGATTGGTTCATTGGTGATTCAAAATTATTTCATGACAGTGGAGTTCCATGATTACCATGGCATGTAATGGCTGATAGTGATCAATGATGGTTCATGACGCTGTTGTTTGTGATGTTTCGTTGTGCGCAGTCAGATCGAATATCACTTGTGTAGTGGGACGAGTATCAATGAAAAACCATAATAGTTCATGGGACTTTTAATGGAGTCAGGCCATACTTTATCAATGATAGCTACAGGAAGATAAAGAATGACCAACCACTACTTGAGACTGATCATTGACTGGGATTTTTCGAGAGATACCCTCCATGCATGCAGCTAGGTCTCGGTCCAGTTGCGTATAGTAGGTCATTGGAGACATACATCAGGAACATCACAATGACTTGAGGCCAGCTGTAGATACAACATTTTTTTCATGTGGTGGCAAGAAAGGTCGCAGGAATCTTTGAGCAAGCGGCATCTTGGTAAGTCGAAAACATGCACATCTCATTGAGACCAAAGGCCCGGCGGAGAAGAGCACTACGGTTTCCTCATTTGGCTGCCAGCAGCTTCTGTCCCAACATCTTCGAGGAGACCTTCTTGGCGCATGGTCACGGTCAGCATCATCGCTCATAGCTGTGAGTCCCCTGTACCCCGAGCTGTTGCCCCCAGCCATGACCAGTCGCAGAGCTGTTGGGGTGCAGCGTACAGCACCAGGTGAAGCCACAGTGCTGCAGAAGTGAGCATGGTTTGACATCGAACATTGATATGATGCTGTAGTAGAATAGTAACATTACACTCCCGGAAACCAACATAGACCCTGCCAAATAGGGGTTAGAAGATAAGTTTCCTATTGGTGTATGTTAGTTTCCTGGAGGGCATGCTGTAGTAAACCTAATATCATTGTTGATACCAACGTTCATATGATACTATTTGATGTTGTTGCAGCAGAATGGTAATATACTGCAAATAGTATAGTAATACCAGTAAATATGCCAAGTACTATCATTGTCACAGTACTAGTTATAAGTATTAGCACATTAATATCATGTAGTGTCAAAGTTTTCATAGTTCCAGAATCATCATATTAATTGCATCATGTTACTGCCATCATTACAGGTCACACTGTTGCTACTAGTATTCCTGCTATGCTTACTATGACCGTCATATTATGATTGTTGATTTTCTGTGGTGTTCAGCGTTATGAGGTTGTTGATAGTTCCATGCCTTTGACATAGCCATCAATGCCTGTATCGATGGCGTATGGTCATCCCGCCCTGAGGATTCCCTCTGCCGGTACCCCAGGGCACAAGTGGTGCCATCTCACACCAGCGCCCCCATACATTGTTCGATCATGCCGTACAAGTCAACCATCGCCGACACACAGCTCAATCATCCAGTATGGCACTATGGCTTATACGGGTGTTTCCTAAAACAGGGCACCACCCAAATCCAACTCATCCCAAAAAAGTTGACCAGCCATGTCTAGCAAGAAGCCAACCATAACTTTGGAGCTACCCCTGCCTCTTCAATCGCCAGGCACAGCAGGGTCCGCCGCTCACCCACATCCTGTAGCAGCGGCCATGGCGCAGGAGAGGCCTGCGATTGATAGGTGTATGGTTTCAACTCTCCCCCGGCACACTAACAGTGACCACAAACTACACCACAAGAAATCGCACAACAAACTTGGCCCCAAAACCCACTTCAGTAGTTGGAAGGACACTCCTGGGGCTGCAACTCTGGAATCACTTTTCCTTTTTCTTTCGCAAGTGTCGGAAAGGAGAAACATGTCTTTGCTGGCTGGCAGTAGTGCCTTTGGGTGGCTCTTACAGGGAGAGCAGCACTGAAGCTGACTTGACGGTACTGACTATACTGCTGATTTTTGTTGTTTCTATTTCTGTAGCTGTTGAACGACAGTTGTTTTCTCTGCAAAGGAGAAAAAGTTGTTGGAAACCTGTTCTCGGAAGGCAGCAGCTTCAGTGCATTCCCAATCTCCCAGGGTCACTCTCGGAGAAGTCGCGTGTGGAACAGCACTGGCCACGACTGCGCTGCTACTTTTGTTTCTGCACTTTAAGCACTTTTTTCTTTGCGAACATTTCAAACGTTTGGGAAACTTCCTTCAGCAGCAGCTTCAGTGATCCATGCAATGCGTTCACAGGGGTCACTTTGGAAAAATCAAAATTGGAACAGCACTGGCGACGACTGCGCATACAGTATGGTCCAGCCAACGGTGGTTGTTAAGCTGGTTAGTTTCAAACAAAACAAGCACTGGCTGTTTTCTTGGCTTGCAAAATATCCCTCAAAAGCTGGTTAATCACAAAGAATTGCCAAGATGTGTATGGTTTTGCTGGCTTGCGAAGCCAAGTGGCTAGTTCTTGATCCCACAACACCCTTTTCCGGTGTCAACAACCAATGATACCAGCCCGGCGGGGCGGGGTACACCTCTTTGTATCCTGGCATTAGGCACCAGAATCCATCATCGCATGTCAAGCATGGACGTGTGCGAATGCACTGTAACGGGGGTCGGTGGTGGAGTTCCCTTGAGGAATATCTAATGATGGCCAATGAAGGTGAATACATGGTGCTTGATGGTGGTTGAGTTTGTTGATTCTACCAATGACGATAAATAATAAGTTAATTAATAACGAGTAGTGGTGAATGATAATGATTGATGACTGCTGATCATGATGAATTGATCATAATTGATGCATGATCAATGGTGAAAGTTTTGTCTTAAAATGTGTGTTCATGGTTATGTGGTTGCTGGTGAATGATGGTGTATGATGGCTACTGATTCTCGATAAGCTGGCCAATCGTGGTTGACTGCAAACGATCAATCATGATGAATGATGGCCAACAAACTGGCGAATTGAAAGCAAACCATGGTAGCAGTAAATAGCAGTTCAAGAGTGGCTGATTACTGCTATTACTGAAAACCATTAGCTAATTAGCAGCGAAGGGTGGCCAGCTTCTAAATGGTAGCAGTAAATAGCAGCTACTGAAAACCGTCAAATCATTCAGAAGCTGGCCACCAAGCTGCAACAAGCTGGGGTTGAAAGCGGGGTCTAAACCATGGTAAATGACTGCATTGATGATGATCGATTTCATGGTCAATGCTACTGATTTTTGTTTTGAGGATTAATTGATCATGATATGCTACAGATTTTTATTTTGAGGATTAATCATGATTGCCCACCAATTGATCGATGATAAGCTGATCGTTCATGCTAGTGGTTAAAAACTCCTGGTCAATCATGAAATGCATTGGTTGACCTTGACTGGCCTGCTCAACGGTCAATAGTTACTAGCTTGATAGAAGAACTTAAGAATGGTTAATAGTGGTGGAGAATTAAATCCATAAGAATGTTTGATCCATCATTAATATCATGAAAGTCAATGATTCACAATAATGGTCAGTACAATGACAAATTGATCCATAATACTGGTCCAATAACGGTCAATGAAAGGCCTATGGTTAAGAATAATGACAAATCTTTCCTTATGGTCAATGATAGTGCATTGGTTACGTAGTCCATGCTTATGGTTGATGGTTTCAAATAGTCATCAGCAACTACTCATCATGATTAATGCTCCATGAATGATCATCATACCTTTCGTTATCAAAGCCATCAACCATCAGTATCCATAAGTCCTTCTGTTTCTTCAAACCATCAACCATAAGTATGTTAGCAGTTGAAGCCTTATTGTTCATAGATCTTTTAACCATCAACCATGCTGGTTAACAGTTGAGTCCTTAATGGATGCGACCTTGGCTGATGCACGACCCCACCTCAAAGGACAGCGCGTTGGGATCGATGCCGTGCCTGGGTGGTAACTTGGGAGAGCAATGACGTGCCATGACATGCTTAAGGAAAAAATAATCAAAGTGGTTGTTGATGGTTGGTGAATGGTTGCGTAACCAACGAAAAAGCTCACCAAACATTGGTGAATGGTTGCTGAACCAACGAAAAAGCTACCAAACACGCGATTGTTGTTGGTGAATGTTTCTTCTCTATCAAAAAAACAAACAGTTGCTGGGCCTGCCAAAATGAAAACAAAAGATTGAATAAGCGACTAATTACAAAATCTATGGTGGCTGGCTAAGTAACAAAAAACAACAATCGGATTGGCATACAGCCAACCATATACGATAGGTAAGACTACAACCACACAAAGAAAAGCGACAGCTCCTACAAATTAGGTTTGATCGGAGGTTCCTTTGATCGTTCGCAGGGAATACCACCCGCTTACAACAAAGGCCAGCGCGTTTGCGGAGTGAAATCAACCATGGAGCTAGTAATTGCTTAGAACCCTGCCGGCAGCTCCTTAGCTCCCCCTTTTAAAGGCCCTTTAAGGGGCTATGTGGGTACTCCTGGCTCTGAATCGCTCCCTCCCGACAGCCAGGGAATGAGACTTGCTTAAGCAATCTTTACCACACATTCAAAGGGGCTCAGCCAACAATGGTCCAAAGCCGGAGGCCTCTAAAGCCCTTAGTCAGGCTTAGGGCTCAGGCTGAGGGTGGTGCTTTGTCAATCGCTGGTTTTTTCCAGGGCTGCTTGCTTGGTTCCACTCGTGTTGCTTGTGACTACTTGGAAGTGCCAATGTGCAGATACAGTACCTACATTCACCCTGCTTCTGGGGGTGGATGTTCACCATATAGGACGAGCCGGCTACCAGCCATGCTATCCCTACGTTCACCCCTGGCCTCCGCACCACTGTTCCTTCCAAGGCACTTCAGGAGCTTTGCCAAAGACGGCTTTTGGGCTTGGCTGCGCGTCCCAGTTGTAGTCGCGGTTGCAGCGGTTCCTCCGCTGGTGGTGGTCGCGGTCGCCATGGCGCGAACAGCGGAGCCAAGTTTCAATGCCTTCGGGGGATCAGAACCTGGTGGTGGCTGGGCTTAGACAATAGTACAGAATAGTAGTAGGGGCACAACTGTTCGTTGCATTGGAAGAACAAAGACTGGGAATGTAAGCCAGGAAACAATAGGAAACCATGAATGAAATCAAACACTTGGAGACAGAATTGGTGTTGATCAGCAGGCATGGGCATGATCAATATATCGAGTACGATCGCGGACCTTCGAAGCAACTTGCACTTCTTAGCACGTAAAGACCTCCAATCTGACTGGCATGTTGAGTACAAGGTCATATGCTGTATGCATCCTTGAATAACGTGCAGAGATCAACGCCCTGACTTTTCGAGCTGCGACAACATGAGCCGCCTTGGTTGCTTAGACCATGTGTTGTCCGCCGCTATTGCTGTTTCCAGATGGCTGCGGCAAGGCTATGAACATGAGATGGCAGCGCACAACAGCTCCCAAGAGCGGGGCAGCTAAGGGAAAAACCAAATTATCATGGCAAACAAAACAAACCAAACAAATGGCTATGGGTAAATATTTACCAACCAATAAGGGGGATAATACCCAACAATAATGGGGAAAACAATGGTTAATGATAGGGGAACCAGGGGTACAGGGTTTTGACCCACAGCCAAATGTATGTACACAATGTGATATTTTACAGTATTCATCTCTACAATCATGTGGCTGTGGGTCAGTTCACCCCTAGTCCCCCTGGCTCCCCTATCATTAACCAGGCTGTTTCCCTATAGTTTTGTTGGTCATTGTCCCCCCTGAAATTGGTTGCTTCATATTGATCCATAACCATGTATATCGTGATATCCAGTGCGTGAACCTCCAACTCAAGCACGGACTGAACGACTTGGACTGAACGAATTTGAGGGCCATCTGTTGGAACCAAGAAATCTGGCAGCAAATGGGTTATTGCCAAAATGGTCCCCAAAATCAATTGGGTTTCCTTACTCGAAACAAACACTTTTCGTGGTTCAGGGCTAGCTTCTAATGAAAGAATCGTGAAAACAAGCGCCCCTAGATTTGTGCAACTGGTGCCCTACCGGGGTTCCTTGGCCTTTCCCAAGTCGCCGCTCTTGGTGAAAAAGAGAAACCTTCCCTGATTGGATAGATGTGCGTTTCTCAAGCTCTAGGGGACCCCAAAAAAGAGGTTGGTGGATTATTCTACATGATGAAAATTGAATGATTTTGGGGTACCCCTATCTTGAGAGACCACCAGATGTTCTGGTTCATAGTACGGTCTCTAACTTAGACATGGAGGAAT
Organism: Symbiodinium kawagutii; assembly: GCA_009767595.1. Classification (NCBI taxonomy): domain Eukaryota; class Dinophyceae; order Suessiales; family Symbiodiniaceae; genus Symbiodinium; species Symbiodinium kawagutii. Next base: position 135,383 of record VSDK01012162.1, read on the forward strand.
GCGCGTTGGCACTTACAGTTTTGATCACGTTCGCTGGTTAAGTAATGAGCTGTGAAGAGAACACTTTGACTATGTACGCATAATAATAAACCTTGGTCAATGATTTGTTAACAGTAGACTTTAACAGGAATAGTCGATCCTGCGTGGGATTCTCATCGTTGTCAAGTATCATGGCGGAATGCTCGCATTTCCATCATGGTTTGTGATGCTCAAACTCCCCTGCCGAGACAACTGCAAGAGTTTTGGCACAGAGCACGGTGATCTTTTCCGCTTCCGAAACTGGCAGAGCCGCGCTCAACGAGAGCGGCTCGCGGTGTGCTAGGCTTCGAGGCCAGGGAATGAGTGAAGCTCTGTGATCCAACGCTGCTTACCCAGGACCTACCCCTGCCCTAAATCCTTCTCTGCCCTTGCGTTTTGTTTGGAAGCTGTACATTTCACGGAGCAACTGGGCATCTGACAGTTTCGGGGTCCAATCGATGTACAGCAGATACCAAAAAAACCCATGAACAATCATACACTATACAACTACTCCAGTGAGGTAACTTCCTCTCGATTTTTTTAGAGTCCTTGCTTATCTTTGAGGCGATGAACTTTGATTCCGAAAGAACGATCTGGTGCTTCTGAGGATATTCGATGGTGACAAGGAAACAAACACATGCAGCTAACTTTCAAACACGTAGCTTCAATCGCAATGAATGACTCGCTTCGACCCCCAATGCAATCAATGGTGATGGCAGGATTCATCAGTCCTATTCGTGGCTGCTGTGTTGATATTTCATTGCAATCAGGACTGACCGTAAATCCGGAAAATAAGCAGCACGTCTTCTTGATGAATGCTTCGGGCATACACAAAGTGACAGATACCATCGTTGGGTAAAGCCCTGCTTTCGTGATTCCGCCACTTACGAGCTGGCAGGTCCCACTGATGACTCCTGGCTTATGAGCTTGAGATGTGATTGCTCTCACTGTTAGATGTCCTCACACTTAGAGTCCAATTGTATGTGATTAATCTGTCTCTCCCCGAATTTTGGCGATTAGGGAGTGCTCCAAAAGGGCACTCTTCTGGGTATCCCGACTTGCAAGCACTCCTATATGGTCTACAGCAATCCATGGGAAGGAGCTGTTCCAGAGTGCCACTGGAAACTGGGAACCGGTGCCACAGACCATGCTCTCATCCCCCAACCATGCTGCGACAGCCAACCTTTGGCACCCCCTCAGGTGGGGCCAGTGCCACAAGTTCTTCCGTGTGGATCGGTGATCGCTTGAAGTACTGGGGTTGGGCCACCTGGTCTCCAGGGGATCCCCCCTTTGAGTAAACCCCATCCAGAGAATCCACCAACAAAACGTCCACTTGCAGCTGAGGTTGACGAGGGTCTTCAATTCATGTACCCCACTATATCCAGTTCTCCTCATGCTCCTGGATCAAGATGAGCAGTCCGTAGAACCTGCCGGCACCAAAGGTTGTCTCAGAGTAGCTCGGCTCGGTGCTGTGACACAAGTGTCCATCTTTCAGACGTACTTGTGAGGCTCTTCCAAAAAACTGGACCTGCACCATACCATGCACAACGAATTGATCCGAACCTCTCCTACTGATTTTTTCGGTGAAAACGAAGGCGTTCTCGCAAACAGAAGCATTGAAGCAACGAGTGAATGGCTACCAATTGGGAGTCCTGGACCACCATTGCATTGATGAATCATTTTACACTTGAATCATTCAAAATGGCTAATGATAGTTGATTATGATTAAGAGTGGTTGATAGTGGCTGCGCTACTGATTAATAATGGCTAATAGTGTTCGAAATGATTCATGAGAAGTAATGAACAAAATGATCATTGACAATGATCACCAGTGATTAGTAGATATTTCTAACAATGATTAACAATGACTAACAACAATTAGAAATGACTAATACAGTGTCATTCTGATGGTTCATCTCAATAGATACTACCAACCACCTATCAGATGGGTCACCCTACCACATATTTCAAAGTATTAGGAACCCCACAGTTATGGTTGGTTTATTACTAAGACATTTTTAGTAAAAGAAATGATTTGGGTGGTCCCCTCTGACTTGAGAAACCGCCCATATCAATAATATGATGAATGGTGGCAATGAATAATCAAACATTACCATCCGATCCCAATAAATAAATGGTAGTACCCCGTAACCGATAATGATCATTATTGATAAGGAACCTGCCAGTCTTGTAACACTATTCAAAACCATGTAGCTACCAAACAGCTAGTCCGTGACCAGCCACACGTGTGACCCCCATACCAGAATACTTTAGGAATTCAGTAGCGTTGACCCAGCATGGAAACTTGAATATAAAGTCTCTAAGAACAAATTATCGAAATCCCACATGGGTGAAGCCTCCTAAAACTGAAGAATAAAAGAAATCCAATGATATCGTCGCTTGAGTCATCGACAAAAACCGAAAGGACGAAAGGTTCTGAGATACGAGTCACGATACTGCGCGCCACGTCGTGGGCTGTTCTCCCTTATGGGAACGGCACCACTGTCGGCATCAGAGTGTCATCAATCTGTTCGTTGCTTACCAGCCCTGTGGGCTCAACGTGATGCGCGGCAGCAGTGCACAGAATTTCAGAGATTCATTGCTGAAGAGTCTGCGCCACCCGGGAGCATCGGAAAAAAGATACCGAGTTTGCGGGAGGAGTTGAGTCTTCACATCGTTGGAGTCCTTTTTTTCCATGGGAACTGCCCAAGCATCCATCCCAGATATACAAAGATTGAGGTGCATATGTACGCAGATATGCGTGTGTACATGAAGACATGTATGTATACACCCACATATATGTACATCTGTGTGTGTGTGCGCATATATATTTGTCTATTTAATTCTATTTACATGCATGTGCATGCGCTCAAATAAATATGACCGTCTACCGGAAAGAAGGATGGTTTTCAGGTCAAAAAGATTGTCGTGATTGGATGTCGAGCGGGGTTACCACAAGTTGCATTCACACCCTCATCTCAGGGTTTGGATTTAAAACATAACCATGGCAATAGGCGGGTCTTCCTCCCTCCGGGTCCCACGTGGGTTCTTCAAGGAAACTCAGCTCAAAGTCAAATAGGGCAAAGCAAGTGAAAAATGGACGGAGTCTAACTTGTAAAACTGGAGTCCCTTGTTTTCCTCTCCATTGAAACCTTACTTATCGAGGAAATCCCTCATGATACCAACTCAGGCAAAGCTTCGGGCGTCTGTCAATGGAACCATTCATGGGTATTGGGAGATTCTCAAACCCACTTTCAACATACTTCAATGACATTAGGAACCAGGCGTCTTGTTAACACTCCAGGAAAAGAATGCGCTACTACCAACACAATGGAAAACAATAGTACAATCCAAATCATCGAATCTTGCAAACTAAGTCTGCTCGTGGTCGCTAGTTCATAGAGGAGACATCTTCCCCCTTGTCCATGTGATAACAAGAACATCATCCACTGATGGCTTCCACTTTGGACCCCCTTAGATGATGATCATCATGACTAGTTACTAATAGATTGGGTATCAACTTTCCTGGTATTCTGACTACACCAATTGCCGTCGTTGCTATAACTATCATTCATAAAGTTTATGATAAAGTGTGTGGAGTGTTAATACTAATCTCGGGTAACCTGTAGAAGTCATTCAGTGTGATTCACATATCAGTATCACTGATACCAAGTACTATTCTGCACACTAATATCACATATGAGGGAGTGAATTCTGATACAATTCAGCCATGACAGTATCTCTCATTGTGTGCTCCCTTTGCAAACGAACAAGGGAGTCCCATTCCACTAATCCCAAGCTGCAACAGTCCGTGGCGAAGAAGTTAGACATGTATGGAGTCTGTGGTATCCCTTGATTTGGGACGAAGTTTGTGCATCCTAGATCTGCCATGTACAAGAATAACAATGGCTACGGTAGCATGCATCCAACCAACCACGATGGTAGACAAAAAATGGGGATCATGTTGACAAGGTTACAAAGTCACACGTTTTGACATGTGTATGCATGTACATGGTATCCCGAGCAGCCGCACCACTCAGTGAGCCAGCTTTGCTACACTCAGTCCTAGAGGCGCAGCAGCAGTGCAAGACGCAATCCAATTGTGAATGAAAGAAATCCTGTACTGCCTGAGATATCTGAAATCCTATGATGAAGATCAACGATTTTGTTGTTTCTCAAGCCACAGGAGACCCCAAAAAGCGGTTGGTTGATTGTTATAAATGATGAAAATTGGATGATCTGGGGGGTGTCCCTATTTTGCAAAAGGCGCATGTATGAAATGACAGAAGGTTCTCTAAAGCAGCAACAGCAGCGACATAAATCGTGGCACAACAAACACCATCTTATTGTAACTGATGGTAGTTGCCATGTACATCCACAAGTACACACATACATGACATATAGATATGTATTTTATAACCCCTGCAGATGCGCGGATTTACATATGCACACACATCAATGTACAAGACAAATGACAGGAATGTCCGCATAAACAAGCACGGTTTATATGTATATGACAGAAACGCCAGGTGTTAATATTTAGTGGGACTGATCTTAGATATTCAGAACTGGTCAAAAATCACTGAGCAACCCCGTGGCATTTCAGGCTTCACACTACAAAGAATGAGCAGAGTTCACATACCAAGAGAAGCTGCCTTCGTGGCTAAGAGGTTTTTTCATGTAACAACACCTCGGTTCGCTTCGGCTTTGGACATTTGCAAATTCCATGTTTCACTAAACAACTAATGCATATGGTTTTGCGCCTCAAGAATGACCCAAATGAACAAGTAAGTAAATCAGTCAGTCAAGACTTGAATTGTACAAACGGAGCAACCGAATAAACACTAGCAAAATCAAATGAACACAGAGATCATCGTATACCTAATTCTAAATACAAAGAGACTTGGTAAATATATGAATTGCACAACTAGAAACATAAATACAAAATGGTGTATCTACATATCAGCCAACATATCCGCATGGCTCGCACATATATATGCATCTGCGTATTGATATACAAATATATATATATATATATGATAATATTATACATTTACAAACTACATAATTTATCAAATCAAACATGTAAATTGCTGTGTATAAATATACATATATATATATACATCTAGATGAACGCGTGTGTACACGTACATATTCATATATATATATATATGGACGCAGATATACATTGACTATCATGGATTACATGCGCAGATCTGCATCCCGTGCTTCACCCTTCCGGGGTGGCCCAGTACGATGCTGGGTCCTCTTTCAGCCAAGGATGCGCCAGAGCATCATATGGACTGATGCGCGACATGGGATCCTGGTGACGGAGATTCCCAGGGGCTGCTGTTGGATGAGGGTAGTCTGATGACAAGCCTTCCCCTGTGGTTAAACTAAGAACTGGCAATGGAAAATCCACCGTAGGAATAGCTGATTTCCTGGATTCCCTTGAAAAATAGTGATGTTCTATTGTCAGGTCAGTTTACCAAAGAGGAACCAGCAGCAACAACCAGTTTTCAGCAAGCACAAGTAACCACCAGTAAGCACCATCAATCACCATCAACCATGATCTTTGACACCCAACTGGTTCACGACAATCACGTGATAAACAAAAGATGCACCAACCAGACTCTTTGGCTCCAAAGTTATGGTTGGTTTCTTATTATAAATGACTTAAAAGAACTAGATGATTGGGGGGTACCTCTATTTGGAGAAACCAACAAATAAAGCTTACTGATGTTCATGATGGAGCATGATGGCTAATATGTTGGTTTCTGGGGTCCAGTGCGGTGGAGCCATGATCATCCCAACTGTTTCACAGCGTACCATGGCTCGCGGAAACAACACGCACAGCTCAGAATCCCCAAGCAGATTCAAGACTTACTCCCAGCGAATTTGATGACGATATACGTCTCCATCCTATCGGAGACTGCCATGTTAGTATGGTCAAAAGATGTAGTATCCCAGTTGCTTGCGCAAGGTTGCATGTAGTTGGCAGATTATGATAATAAGATTGTGACAGATTATGACAGACGATCCATAACATGGATAGTGCTACAACCAGTGCGAGGTAATCTGCGATGTAATCAACTGACAGCGCTTGCAAATGTAGTGACATGAGTCAGTGGTCTACGATTGGGCCTGCGATTCGGCTTGACACCAGCAAGTTGGAGACAACACAACGAACGATATGTTTCTAAGAGTATCAACGTGGAAACATTTGGAAACTACTATATAGAGACTGAGAAACTGGAAATACAAAACATAACTGAAAAAACTGGATGTACAAGTTTGCCTATTCCACACGAATTAACCGAGTTCACATCCAGGGCGAAACCCTGCCATAGCTTAGCGCAGCTCAGCCACCGACCCATCCCTGAGCTGCCCTGCCCAGGACATCATTTGCTCAAGCAGATCAAGGCCCTGTCCACCTGCGCGGCTGCGAGCTGCCCAACGATTCCTCCGTTCCAGTGGGGACATGGAACGCAGTTGGTCCTTCGAAGACGCAGTTGTAGCTCCCATGTTTGGGGGTGTTGTAGCTCCAAGTTTTGTAAAAGAACGGAACAGAGCATCGAGAAAAAGGAGGAGTTCGGGTTTCGCACCATCCCCAAACATGTCAAAACAAAGGACTGCAGGAGAAGATGGAACTGCAAGTCCCTTGCAAACATGTGTTCCATAAACTGCAGCGACAACCGCCGCTCGAACTGACGGAAGTCGCCATGATGAAACCCAACAGTTCAATTGGAACACTGCCGCCGGACCAGCTCTCCAACTTCCATTGGGTCAAGTGGCCAGATACGGAAAGACAATTCTTACTCGATCGCTTTCGTTTCGATACGGGTCAATAGTGACCAAACGTCCCGATACCCTCTGGTAGACTAACATGGCAATGGAAAATCCACCATAAATGGATGATTCCCCAGGGTTTTCCCAACAAAATGGACAATTTTCGATACAGGTCAATAATGACCAAACGTCCAGATATTCATGGTGAAAAGAAACAAACATCAACCGAAACTCTTTGATTCTTTTCCAGGACGCGCACTAGAGATGCAAACACTGCCGGCTAGGGCTTCCTTACCATCTCCACTAATGCTTGGTCATGATCATTACATCCGATCCACGAAAGCCTTGGCATGGGTCCAGATCAACCAACGAATGGTTGTTTCCCAACAGCCAGGTGCCTGATCTCTTCATATGAGGCTTTCTCAAAACAGGAACCCCACTAATGGTTGGCTTATCACTGATAGAAGACCAATTTTCAGGATGATTTGGGAGGTCCCCTATTTTGAGAGATCACCATCTGATGTGAAAACCGGTGTCTGTCTCATGCCTATATCATTCAGCAAAAGCAGACAGTGGTTCAGTTCACGCTGTATCCCTCTAATGCTCTTGTTGAGATGTTCACTTGCCCAACTGTGGCAGTTTGGTCAACAACTCTTGACAAATATCGAGCGCGTTATTGATGAAACCATGGATGATGCGCAAACGGTTCATCAGCAACTGGATAGGCCCATGGATATCAAACCATGGATATAAAACAATGGATATAAACCATGGATATAAAATACGGGGTTGATAATTGTTGATTAGCCCTATGGGAGCCACATGTTAAACCCTCCTTTATGGTGAATCGCCAGCTACTTTGGGTCAAATTGGGATTTATCAATAGCTGGATCTAACATGAATCAACATTATTGCTCCCATAGACCATGGTTATCAACACGCCAACCTCTACCAACCCCTCTGTGTGCTATGCTTCTCACTACAGCAGTTATCAATCAAGCCTCGTCTGTGCTCTGACTACTGCTATGGCCATTACAAACCACCGACTCCTAGCAACCACCTATGGTTCTTAACCACTATGTTCATCATCCACCAAGACTATAAGCTGGTTTCTCAAAATAGGGGACTCCCCAATCATCCAATACTGAACCGCTTAAAGTAGTAAACGAACCATAGCTTTGGGTATGGCTTGAGAACTCCGGTCACCACTCAGGTCATCCAGCGCTCCCCAGCACCAGCCATGCTACATGTGGGTATGTGCCAAAATAGAATACCCCAAACAAACCTTTGGTTTATAATAGATTATTGTGAACATACCCATGGCACATACTATTCATGGCTATTCATGAACTTTGGTCAAGGCCAAGTAAAATGTCCATATTATCATGAATAGCCTTCACCAAATTCAAATGGCATACAAAAGTGTCAACACTCACAGTGGACATAATGAACTTCTTGAATTATCAGCCTATTTGTGATGGTGAATAGCCATATTGGGGGTTCATAATTTTGGCACATAGCCATGTGGCTGTGGGTCAAAACCCTGTACCTCTGGTTCCCCTATCATTAACCAGCAAGTTTTCCCTAGAAAATGGCTGGTTATCATCCTCCATTGTTGGTTGGTCAATATTGACCCATAGCCATGACACCACTCACCGTCGCAGTGGCCCCGCCGTCCCCCGCGCACCATCCGCGTCCAGAGGAACCCCCGGACTGTTGCGCAGCACCGCGGCCAAGCCCTTGTGACACACCGCGTCCGCCTGCCCGGGGAATGACTTAACGGGGGACCTTGGTGACGCTTGGTGACTCCTGGTGGTGGTTGGTGGATGGTTGGTGGATAGTTGATGCTTGGTGGTGGTTGGTGGATGGTTGATGCTTGGTGGTGGTTGGTGGATGGTTGATGCTTGGTGGTGGTTGGTGGATGGTTGATGCTTGGTGGTGGTTGGTGGATGGTTGATGCTTGGTGATGCTTCAAAAGTCCAAGGCAAAGAGAGATCAAATACATGAATGGGCATAAGTGGTCCAAATAAACTGCTTCATGGTTGTTTACCAAACCATGATGTGATAAAGGCGAGTGCAAGACATTGAATGGGTATTTGATCAACCAAGCTAAGATGCCAACCATAAGTCTTGACCGATGGTTTCCCAAGGCTTGGTGAAACTAACTATGCAACTTCTTACATGAAGAAAAACGAGATGGCTGACAACCAGCGATATCTGACCCATCGCTAACACTGATTCTGTTTGCGCTGCGGTTTGCGAATCAGGCCATGCTTCAGCCATACCCACAACGCGCCCTGAACAACCATCAACCATGAATCTTCATTCACCATTGTAAATTGTCCTTAATAATCATAGTGAGTTGAAAGTGGTTAATGGCGATTCATGGCTGATTGATCATGGTTTATGATGGTTGATAGTGGCTCATAATAGAGAATAATCATTTGCCAGCTTAACAACCACCAGTACGTAAACCATCATTATCCATAACAACCGCCAGCATATAAACCATCATTGCCCATCACATCATGAACCAGCAATACCCACTTCTAGCCATCGTAAACCATCATAAACCATCATAAACCATCATGAACCATCATGAGCCATCGTGAGCCGTCAGTATTCACCATCATTGGCCATTATAAACTACCGTTAGCCAGCTTATCAACTATCATCAAGCATCATCAACCATCGTCGACCATCATTAATTATCGTTAAGCATCATCATTCGACATCATGCAGCACTATCAATAACGAAGAACCATCAGGATTCACCATCAGCCATTCAAGCCACTACCCATGGTGAAACCATCCACCCTACCCATGGTGAAACCATCTACCTCCATCATGTCAACCATCCTTCGCCGCTGGGCTTCGAACCATCATCGGTACCTCCCCAGTGGTCCGACCCCGTGGCGCCTGGCGAACCAAGATCTTCTCCGGATCTCGCCCCGGCACTGCGAAGAGCCCCACGCCTGGACCGGCGCACAGCTATGCGCAGCCGGGGAGGAGAGCAGCTGCTGAGGCGACTCAACTGGTACATGTGATTGATGATATGGGTACTAATCCAACAGTTGAGTCATTGATTCCTGTGAGTCATTGATATGTGAGTCATTGATACTCATCAATAATCAATCTTAATATGTGAGTCATTGATTCATACATCAACTGGTCATGAATAACATCCAACAGTCAATGATATGGGTACGAAGAACGTCAACTGGTTAATCTGTTATGTCATTGATTAGTATATGGGTACTCAAGCACGTTCATCAATATGGATAGTTGAGATCAATCTTTGATATATGTGATGAAAAGGACTTATTAATTGTATAATACTATTATACTAGCAAATGAGTATTTCTGTACTAATATGATTAGTTTGTTAAATGTCTTGGCTATCTTATATTTGTCTTAAGTACTTCACTGATATGAAAATGTTGAATATTATATGGATGTAACTTATTCAATAATTCCAGATTGTAAATTGTAAATGTTTGTCAGGGGACCTTACATACACTAGTTATTAAACCTTGCAAACATCTACATTGTACAGTACTAGGGACAAGAAGTGTCATGTAGTTTCGAATGTAATCACAGGCATGCATACTTACGCTACACTGCATTGCATTGACATTATCAAACCTTGGTGGCCAATATCAATCATGAACTACTATTGGCTAAGAATGGTGTCTCCCCCAACCCATATCAACCCCCCCATTTCACCAATATTCATACCGCCATTGTCATGATGTTCCTAATATCCTTGTTGGATATATATATATATATGTTACCACCATTGTCAACCATTATTAATCACCATTACTGTTACCCTCTGGTAGAATTACTTTGCGATGGAATATCCAACATTTCTAGATGGTCTCCCAAGGGTAGAGGGTAATCGCCATTCTTGACCAATATTGTCCCTATTAAACTATACCTATTGTTGTTATATCTATCTCAACTATCCCAACTATGAACCAACACTATGAACCACCACCACCAGTTGGTACTCATCATCAGTAGAAAATTGCTCTCCTTATTCTTGGTGCGAATCCATCCGCAAACGATTCCTAACCATTCTTATCCCTGTTGTTGCTGCATGTTGCTGCATGTTGCTGCATGTTGCTGCATGTTGCTGCATGTTGCTGCTAATCCCATTGCTAAACATTCTTATCCTACCATTGCACAACCATTGAGTTCACCCATCTTATTCCTATCATCAACCATATCATTCATCATATCATCCTAATCAGATGGCTCATCAACGATTCCCAACCATTCTTATACCATCTTATACCTATTGTTATCATCAACCATATCATTAACCAGTTAATCATCATCTATGATCCCCTATCAATCATCATCTCTAATCCCCTATCATCCAACCAACCAACCATCCAACCATCCAACATATCCATCCATCCAACCATCCAACCATTCACGGCTCCACTGTGAACCGTCAGAGCTCGCCGTCGCCTGCCGCGTTGTTTCGCGGATCCGAGGCCACTCGGCACCTCCCATGGAGCGGTTGCGCGGCTGCGGTGAGAGTTGGGGTGGTCACTTGCCGCGGTGCGGCGGAAGGGGCAAGTTGGCTTGGTGGGTTGCTGGGTTGCTGGATTGGTCTCTGGTAGGTTGGTAGGTTGGTAGATTGGTAGCTAGGTAGGTTGCCGGATTGGTCACGGGGTGGCTTGTTTGTTGATTGTTTGGCTTGGTTGCTTGGTTGCTTGGTTGCTTGGTTGCTTGCTTGGTTGGTTGGTTGGTTGGCTGGTTGGTTGGTTGGTTGGTGTTGAGATAGACTGTCATAGTCACACACTCTCTTGTACACTGCATAAGCCACTGCGCACTCCACAGACTGCCAACTCTGACTGTTGGCTCAAGATGGCTCAAGTCACTGTGCAAAAGAGTCCAGAGCTGAAGTACTGACTGTGAGTGACACTGTTGGTTGTACTGGAGAAAGATCCTGTACTTTTGCATGGTAGCGGAGCACTGACTCCAGCTACAACTGTAGAAGCCAACTGAAGCAATGGCACAGACCGAAGAAGAAGGAACATGTGAAGAAGAGAGCAAACTGACACTGCCAGACAAGTTTGATGGAAGACCAGAACACTGGGAAGACTGGAGCTGGTCAGTGAAGTCGTACGTAGCACTGTGCAAGACTGAAGCAAGTGAAGCGATGAAGAAAGTTGAGACAATTGACACTGCAATCACTGACGAAGAACTCGAAAGACTTGAAGCTAGTGAGAAGCAATTCGGTGACGCTGGCTTAATTCGTTTTAGCCTTCAACTGCACTACCTGTTAGCTCAACTGACCACTGAAAGTGCCAGACTGGTGGTAATGAGGAATACTGAACTGAATGGTTTTGAGACATGGCGCTTGTTGAGTAGAATGTTTTCACTACCACGAACTGCACAGGATATCAGCCTACTGACAAAGGTTTTGGAACACAGGTTCAGGTCAGAACGCTTTGAACAAGACTACAGTGAATGGGAAACACTGAAGGCCAGGTACGAAGGACAAACAAAAGCACCACTGCCCAACAACGTTTTGGTGGCAACGCTGTTAGAAGGAACAACTGGCCCACTGAGACAGCAACTGAAACAGAACAAAAATACAATGGACATATGTGAAGCTGTGAGAGACGTCATCACTGCATATGGACTAGGACACAGAGTAGACCTGAGTACTGAGGACTCTGCAGGACATGCACCGATGGATGCAGACGCACTGTGGCGAAGAGGAATGAAAGGAAATGGTAAATGTTCACCTGCCGGTTGGATGAAAGGTAAAGGAAAAGGAAAAGGAAAAGTGCGAGGTTGGACTCCACTGAAAGGCAAAGGAAGAGAAGGCTGGTTCCCCTTTGGCCCACTGAAAGGAAAAGGAAAAGGAAAGAACTGGACAAGTAAAGGCGGAGGAAAACTGTCCCCCTTTTGGTCACTGAAAGGCAAAGGCCGAGGAAAACTGTCCCCCTTTGGCAAGAGTAAAGGAAAAGGAAAATGGAGCCCACCGAAAGGCAAAGGAAAAAGTGTCGGAGGAAAACTGTCCCACACTGGAACTGAAAGCAAAGGAAAAGGAAAAGAGAATAGAAGTAGATGTTGGAAGTGTAACCGACATGGACACATGGCCAAGGACTGTAGAAATGTTGCAACTGTGAATGATGATGAGTGCACTGAAAATGCGCGTGAAGGGCCCTGTGACGAAGGTAAATGGTTTGACTGGACTGATGGACTAACCGATGATGACTGGAGTTATGGTGATTACTATGACTGTTACCAGGATTCACATTGGTTGGATGATCAAGACTGGTGGACTGACTGTTGGGATGACAACTGGACTTGGGAGATGAGAAATGCTCCCACTGTGCCTCCAGCACTGCCCCGGCCTCAGAACACTGCAGTGTCCAGCACTGTTGAAAACGAGACTTGTTTCACTGCAACGAGCTCAGACGGTTTCACTTCATGAGAGATGTGTTGCGTCAGTTTCCAACACTGATCACTGGATTCTGTTTGACTCTGGAGCAGCTGCACACTGCTGTCCAGCTGACTATGCGCCAGAGTATCCACTGTTGCCCGTAGGATCGAATCCACCGAAGCTCATAAGTGTTACTGGGAAACCACTGAACATCTTAGGACGTAAGTTGGTTAGGTACACTGCTAATGGAGTTTTCTTCAATGTCAACTATTATGTTTGTGATGTTCCTTTCTGTTTGGTTTCTGTTGCAAGAATGTTACTGCAAGGTTTTTGGACTGTTCTTAGTAAAGACTTTTTGAAGCTAATTTCACCTGATAAGGAAACCATTGACATCACACG